>LKNJ01000003.1:119972-333036 GCA_002120245.1 Maccullochella peelii
TGTGATGACCAAACAGGCGCAGATGTGCGATACGGGCAACACTCACTTTATGCAGGCATTCGGGAGGTAGCTGGGACGCCTTGAACAGCTCTGCCACTTTGCTGGACGACAGTTTTCCTGAAGTGTCAGCTTGGCACAGACCGTGGAGACCTGAGTAATACCTCTGTTCATGTTCATTCAGGGAGATGAAACTCCCCGCAGACGCCGCACCGGATTCCTGATCCATTCCCGCGGGGCTGGCGCATGGAGGAATCCCGCCGGAGAAGCACTACAAGCAAACAGATCGATACATCCTGCTCCGTACACCGGCTCCTGTTTCAAGTCGGAAGCGGGGGTTTGGCAGGAGGAGGGCGGTATCACCTCCGACAGGAGAAGACAGACTAGCTGCTAGGTTCAGGCTCATCCACTCCTACTGCCTATTATGGCTGATTGTAGCGCTGCCGGCCTGCGCCTGCTGGGGGCGGTAGAGCACAGGAAGAAGAGGGAGGCATTGTCTGCGAAATAAGGGGCTGCTTTGTCTTCCCACCCCATAATGAAGAAGCAACTGTAATACAGATTTTTTTTTTTTTTCAGGGGATCACTTTGTGACAGCTTATTTTGTAGTTTGTTATGCTTAAGTGTTTGATTGTGTTCTTTTTTATTATGTAAGTTATATACAAATTCAGATCAGCTTCATCATACTAATAAATAAAAATCTATGTTAAATCTGTGGATGACTCCGGGGAGACCAAGGGACCCACTTTGGAAGTTGCTGTATTCATTCACACTTGTCTGCATTGGTGGAAGAAGTATTCAGATCTTTAATTCAAGTAGAAGTACCAATATGTTCATGTAAAAATACTCCATTACACGTAAAAGTCCTCAAGACACTACTTGAGTAAAAGTACAGAAGCATTAGCAGCAAAATGTACTTTAAGTAACAAAAGTAAAAGTACTCATTCTGCAGAAAATTGTCCCCTGTGACTGATTTAATAATATATACTATCACACTATTAGATAGTTACTACTGATGCATCAGTGTGTAAGAAGCATTTTGCTGTTGTAGCTAGTTGACGGTGGAGCTGGTTTTAACTACTTTATACACACACTTTATTTTTTTCTTTATTCATGATTATGACTTTTCGCTTATCTTTGCTTTTTTTTAATGAAATATTGGATCATTTTACCTTTCTGGACCTCACACAGTCATTTAAATGAAACCATGTCAGAAATTCAGAGGGGAAATCACTCTTTGGTGGAACTGTTTACAGCTCATGAACATATGAAATGTGACAAGGGACAAGTGGTCTTTGACAGTGCACTGTATTATATATGCTATATGTATACATATATATGCTCTCAAAATTGTCCAGTACAGTACTTCAGTAATTGTACTTAATAACGTTCCACCACTGTGTGTCAGTAATAAAAGTAGACTGAATCATTAATGCTGTATAAGCCCCAGCCACAGACAGACCCCAGAGTGGATATTTCAAAGACAGGACCACGCTGAAATAATGAATGCTGCTCATCAATAGTGATTTTAGTACATAGCCTGATTTCTTTCTTGCTTTCTTAAATCCAAGTCCTAATGCCCCCATAATGCCTCTGCTGCCATCATCTGTTCAGGAAAATACCTGCAGTCTGTGGTAGCCTACAACAGCAAAAGCAGTTGATGTAAATCAGACTGTAGCAGAGACTGAACTGGGCTCAATCCAAAAGCAAAAGGAATCTAAAGTTGCCAGTGTTTTACCTCCGTTTATTAAAATGTACTCGTCCCCAAAGTCTTGAGAGAACTTTAGGTTTTCCATTATGTTTTTCTACATAACCAGACTTTTCATTTGGAAAAAAAAAATTTAGAAGAGAAAAGAACAGCACAACACGAACCAACGTAGTATTTTATTTTATTTGTCTTTACTGTAACCATATAGAAATGATAACGCAGAGCTTCAAAGAGGAGTGTTTTAACTGGTTTTGTGCTGTACTGTAAATCTCAGTGAGATGTGTTCATATTCTTTCAGCATGGGTGTTGTCTGTTTTTATGGATAAACACTTATGGCATTTTATGGGAGCAAAACATCGTTTATAGTAGGCCAGGTGCACAGTTTAATGTGGTGTACCCTGGTCTGGGTTTTAAATGGTAAATATAGTCCGTTATCGCGCGTGCGAGAGAGACTTAAAAAGCAAACTTGGCAACAGACTTTGCCTTGAGTGCCCTGTGTCAACTGAGTTTCTTATAAATGGCTCTGTCAGGCACTACGCAGTGGTTGAACAATTAACCAAATTACAAGTTTGATGGTCAGAACGGAATGGATGATTAACCTTAAATATCTGTCTCAACTGGGATAGTCACTGCAGTTACCTATTTTTCTTACCTTTGTCCAGTGAATTGAGTCTACTATGATAGATTTGGATGAAATTATTTTATTGTCTCTCTCACATAATAAAGCTAGGTTAGGCCTGATAACCATGTTTAGGAGGGAGTGCATATGGAACAACTTATCCTAAAAATCAAGATTTGACCCATTAAAAGAAAATATAAATAAATAACTGCTTAGGCTGACATGTTGGGTCACTATGTGCTTAATTTAGTGCATACCAACAGCATCTTGTAACCTGTACTATGCCCTTCATGGAATGCAACTGCTGGTCTTATCTTAAATTATGAGCACATATGGTCAGACGCTTTCCCAGTCGGTTTGATTTGATACAATCGGTGTGTTCCTGTTTTCATGCCACAAAACAAAAAAGAGGGAAAACTATTGCTACTTAATAGAAAAAGGTGCCTGGCACACTGGATGGAAGGTCACACACAGTACTGTGCTGAGTAAACAGAAGCAGACTGAGCCCTTGTTGTGTTTCTCTGCCTCTCTCACGTTAGCAAACCTATCTGGCTCCTTGGAAGCTTGAACAAACAGAAGCACTTTCACTGCAGCGCACACTTTACAGTTTCCATGTTATGCAGTGAGGGCGAGCTGGCCGTCTGACAGCCATTTTTTTTTTTTTAAAAGAGGACGGGTTAGTTCAGGTGTGTCTTGGCTTAAGCATTAACCTCAGACTTTATCCAATGAAGTTCCTCTGCTGACCTCCTGAAATCAAGGATCACTCAGAGTTTCATTTGAGCTTTGTGCAGCATTTTGTTATTTTGCTTCTCGTTCTCTGGGGAAATGTTGGAAAAGGTCTTATTCCTGCTCTGTTTCTCATCTGCTTTGGCAGAGCAGCTCTGTACACCAGGTAAGTGACCATACGTAATACCTTAAAATGTAAAAACCTTTGGTTAAATATTTTGTATTCACATGTTATGCTACATTGTGTTTCTACTAAGATACCGTCAGCAAACACAGGCATTCTAGTTGTATTTCTTTGTTGCCTCTCAAGTGTAGAATGCAGCTTCTGATCTGAAACAAAGTCGGATTAGACGCACAACTCAAATGTTTGGTGGTCTCCATTTGACATCAACAATTATTCTAAAATATATGCCATCTATGAGGCAATAAGTGAGCTTACATGAAATGATGTTAAATTCTCCTAACAGTGCATTTGTTGTTTGTGTTTTATCTATATAGATGCTTCAGAAGGCTACAAAGTTCGACTCAGCATCAAAAGTGCTCTGGGAGATCAAGCTGTACGTATATATTTAAATATTCATCCGCTTGCACAAAATGATCAAAGCATCACTATGCATTGCTATGTTATATGCTGTTCTAACACTGCAACATATTCATAATCAACTGATCATCCATGCAACTAGCTACCCTTATAAGACCGCTTACTACTAGGACAAGGTCCATCTGGTGATCAATTAACTCAAAGACCCATTCCCAAGCTCAAGGCCCAAGTACATGACCTGTTGTTGTTATTGCAGTATGTTTGGAATGAAAATGAGATGTTCCTTTTCCGAGCAACTCTGGCTTTTGCAATGAGGAGTCACTTCAAAGACATGCAATTCAAGTAAGAAAACGTTTGTGTGTTCTCTTTTGCTGTGTCATTTAAAAATAAATAAATAAAGAAAAACATAAAGAAAAACTTAAAGAATACTTTTGTGTGTTTATAAAATGGGCACATTAGCTGCAAAACTATACTGTAATCTCTTTTTACCGTAATGACATCAGTGACTCATGGTTTATGAACACCGATGTGGTCTTTATTGTCCTGTGGAACTTCACCAGCGTGTCAAACATCATTGTATGTGATGAGACTCCCAGAGTGTCGTTCTGGTTCGTGGTGACGTCACCGCTGGACGAGTCACTCCTTGTTGGTAAAGAAGATGTGGAGGAGGCTGTAAGGTAATCACATGATACAGTGACACCGCAGCTCTTATAAATAAAACATGTTTTTTCCTTTGGCCATTCCTCGAAGAGGTCACATGTCAATGTTCCATTCAGTGCTTTATTTCTCACGTTTGGTTTTGATGCAATTTTATTCTGTTTGGTGCAATAGTGGCATTGTCTTAATGTGTGGGGATCATTGCTGTAACTGTATTACTATGTACTGTAAGTGCAACCATTTATTGATTATACAGTATTTTAACATGGACCCCAGAAATAGTAGTGCCAAGATGACTAATGAGGGTCCAGATAAGCATTAAATAATAATTTCTCAGTTACACCAGTATAATTCCTTGAGCAGTGCAGATGCTGGTTAGCTGGTTAAAGGGAGACTATGTAGGGTAAGGTATAGTATAGATAGATATAGTCTATAAATAGTAAACTAGCATTGGTTGTGAATTCAACCTTTCATGTTTATGAAGACAAAATGTGTTATTATGCTAACATGTTAACGTGAATGCGTTTGCTAACATTAGCCAAAAGTAGCCACCATATAAGCTCATAGCAGAACAGGCTGCAACAGAAAAGCTACAGGCTACTGAAGGGTGTGTTAGTGAATTCAACTTCAATTTCCTACATAAGTCACATGGTCTCACTTTAAGGAGTGGCCTCTCAATTCACTACACAAACCTGCTGCCCAAAGCTAAATTTCAACGCGAAATACTTCATGTTGAAATACTAACTGACATCTTATGAACTAGCGAATCTGCTGTAAATGTGTTTTGTAGTTCTTGAAACACAGGTTGGATTGGGTTAGCAACCTTAAGTGGAAGTAGTGGACCTTGGACATTGTAGGTTCTTGCGCAACTTCACCTACTTGCTGGGTGCATTGGAGAGGAGTTTTTGGGAGTTTTTTCTCATTCAAACTGAGGAACTAAGGATAGGTGTTGTACAGACTGTAAAACCTTTAGAGACAAATTTGTGATTTTGGGCTATATAAATAATAAAATTGCCTTGACTTGACAAATCAAAGCTTGAGCCACATTTGTGAACATTGAGAACAACTTTCTCACTGATGACTTTGTAACTCATCAGTTCAAGTATCCCCATTAGGAGCTAGAGAAAGTTGCAAGGGAAAACTATGCTTGAGCTGTCCTGCTCGCCTGTATTCACTGACCCTGACTGGGATAAGTAATTCAGAAATGGATGGATACATTAAAGTATCAGTGGCACACAAAATGTGACTTGTGACAGACACATGTTGGCCTGAAAACAGTCAGTGTTTAAGTGATTATATCCATTCTAAATTTAAACTTTTTATTTTTCCAATAGAAAGTCCAGGAATCGCATCAACAGTGCCTTTCTGCTGACTGATAAAACTCTGGAGTTTATCGGCATCCCTCCCACCCTGGCAGCAGCAGTCAACCCTGGAACCCCGCCATGGCTCATTGCGTTCGGGGTGGTCATGGGTGCTGTGGGTGCTGGCATCATCGTTCTGCTTGTGTCCTCTGTGCTCGAAAAGAAACGGTAAGCAGATGATTGTAGTTGCATTCAATTTACATATTTAAAAAAAAAAAGTGATGATACTGAGTCTTGTTTCTGGCTTTCTTCTTTTCTAGCAAAAAGAACAAGAAAACTGATGATGAGGACCATGAAGAAGAGATGCGGGTGAAAACGGTGGAAAATGGCGTTGCAAGAGAGGGTGTTTACAACAAGTCTTTCTCAGATGATGAGCAATTCACACAGATGTAAAACCCTTCTATAAAAACCCTGCCATGTCAGCAATAAGATGGGAAAAGAGGTTATGAATCTGCTCCAGGTGGACTTCTGTTGCACAGTAATATTTAATCTGCAAAATCATTTAAAGTCATTTGCTGAACATTTCCATACTGTCATTACCTGCTGCCTCAAAAAGAAACAAGCACTTGCAATTTTTTAATGCAAGTACTTTCATTTTCCAAATAGATGTGTACATTTTCTGTGTTGAGGGATGATAAATTAAAGATCTCTGTGTGAGAGGGTATTTGTGTGTGGATATTTGGCAAAAGCCTACATCTGCGACCTGCTCTTTAAAAAGAAACCTGGTGACTGTACTGTAACCGTTTACTCTATACTGTATATTTAAACAAATAAATGAATGAGATAAACTGGTCCCATATAAGACAGGGGCTCATTCCCAGCTCAATACATGATACATGATCAATGCAGCCAGATATGTGTATGTAGAACAATGATTTATAGCAAAAAAATAAATCTTGATTATTGTAAGCCTTTTCATGATACAGAATATACATATATGTAGATCTGTATTTTTCTAATCTGGAACAATTGCTAGGCTGTAGACTGCTTGCTACATTTAACCTGCATTTTTTCCAAAATGTGATTGATTTTGATGTGATCAAATCAAAACGAGGGCCCAGAGGTGATGTCTGCTGCTAGAACAGATGTCTGCTACTGTCTTGTTTGCTGCCATCGTCTTTCTTTTTCCAGACTACAGAGTGACAGTGGGAAACCCCCTGAAGTCAGTAGCAGCTGCACTTTTGTAGCAGCGTCCCTAAATTAAATGCTAAGTTTCGTATCCTTGTTCCAAAATGAAGTTTCTGTATATGTACTGTACACGTAACTTTCCCAATTGTCGCCCACTGAACATGCTTATGAAACAATATGGCCTTCATTGGTTGAGATGAAGGTCTGTGTTTTGTGGTGGCCTTTGGGGACATTTCATAAAATTGTGTATCAAAATGCCCACATGATGCCTTATTTGTATAATAAAATTAAAATAAACACAGTTCTGTGCAGGAATGTGTTTTTTGCTATCCTATCCTATTAATCATCTTGTGACCCCTTATATATATTTTGCAACCTTAAACAGGAGTCCCAACATGATTGGGAACTACTAATGCAGTAAGAAACTGGGAGCTACAAGAAGAGCTTATTAGGGACTGTGCACAAATTATTGGGGTGGGGACAGGGGACTTTTTTTTAAAATGCAACCCTCCCCCCAATATTTCAAATATGACACTATTGA
The DNA here is from genome assembly GCA_002120245.1 of Maccullochella peelii. Taxonomy (NCBI): domain Eukaryota; kingdom Metazoa; phylum Chordata; class Actinopteri; order Centrarchiformes; family Percichthyidae; genus Maccullochella; species Maccullochella peelii. The sequence continues at coordinate 127,248 of LKNJ01000003.1, forward strand.
ATTGGCACAACTCACTTTGCCATTAATAACTAAAAGTGCACAAAGAATTTGAGATGGTGAACTCTAATTTAAACCCAAATGGAATAATAATTTTTACATAGCAAGCAATACCACCGTACCAAATCGTACAATATGAGTGACATTATTAATTGCAAAAATGAGGGAAAACATAACAAAATGATGCACACTGTTTACCGAATATACCAGCCATTCTTTTTTTTTGAACCAAGAATGGTCACTGTCACTTTATATGACACATTTAACATAACTTTACTGTAGTTCTGCTTTCTGCTAAGATGCAGAAAAAAGTAAAGGTAGGAGCTATTGTAGGCTAGTAAAGAAATATCACTCTCTGACAAAGTGAGTCAATAGTGGTCATATTATTTTGAAAAATTTGGAGGCGGATTTTGCGTTTTTAAAAAAAAGTCCCTCCTCCCCATCCCAATAATTCTTCTTCAAAGGTTGCAAAATATATCTAAGGGGTCACAAGATGATTAATAGGATATGAAAGCAAAAAGATAAAAAACTATCTGAAAAACTATTTGTCAGACTTTCCTCTGAACTTTGCTTTTTTTTCTCCTCACCCACATTTTCGTACTGTCCCTTAGCTCCATATGAAGTCTTAAAATGGATGTGAGCCATAAACAGTGTGAGTGTCCCACAGCAGCAAGCATCTGCCCAACTAAACTTTTCTTGAAAACCAAAGTTAATCAAACCAGTCTTTTACCCAATTATAATTATTAACATGAACTGTGGTCTTTATCGAAACTGAATCTATCTTTCTGTTGTTGATTTTTGTACCAATATTTCCAGCTGCTGTGTTGCAATACAGTTCAACACTTCGGCGATGGCAAAGGTGCAATCCATATGTTTAACTTTAGGTGGCACCATTGTACTGTCAGTTGCTGACTGCTGCCTGGACAGATGCTGCTGTCCTCTACTTCACAGCATTTAATTTACTGTTATTCTATTTTCGTCCAACTTTTTTAAAAGTGGTAATACAGAAAGTCTTTCACGTTCTAATTTGTGTCTATATTTAGTTCATTGTTAAATTAAATCTGTTCCTGATCTCTAGGTGAGGATATTGTTCTTAATCTTTGTACAATGATATTTCTGCAGCAGTCAGTATTATGCCAGAAGATACCCACTGTGTACTGACAATATGCAGCGTGGTGATGACTATGACTATCATTTGGCACTTCATGTAAAATCCCACTCCTTTTCCTCTGCATGTCATTTTCTTGCCTGAGGACCCCCGTCTTTTTTACACCTCATTTTTCTTGTCAGGATGCCAAAGATTTTCTGTCAAATTTAGTTTGAAAGTATTAGAGCGGCGGCTGATTAAGATCTTAATTCCCACTGTAGAGGAAGATAGAAAGCGGGAATAATTGCAGAAAGTCAAATACATTTCATCATATTACTGAAAATAATGTCATTATTTTAATAACTACTCCTGAATAATAAATGAGCTTTGAAATAGCTATAGAAATGAGTCATTGTCAAATGACAGACTGTCTGAATAACATTACACAATTTCAAAGTAAATGATTATTTTGCTGTTGCCTCTGTGTTCTGAGCTCATCACAAGAACAATGCCTGTGTGTCCCGCATCGCATAATGGCCTTTGCCTAATTTTGTCTCTTTAAAACGTGGGAGACAAATAAGCCTTTGGTGATAATTCAGGACGTGCAGACGCAAACACAATAGTGAATTATAAATAATCTTGTGTGGGTGAAATTATGGGGAACATTGTATATTATAAGTCTGCAGCATCAGATGCTTAATTTCCTGTGTGGATTCCAGTAACACCCCCCCCCCCCCTACAAAAAAAAGATTGTCCACTCTTGAGCAATAACCACTAAAGCAGAAGTTGATATTTATCTACATATGGACATTATTTACTGTACTTTCACAACAGTGCACAAGTCTTTGACAGTGACAATCTAATAATTTCTAACTGTGTGCAAATTGCATAGTGAGCAGGTTTTGCTATCGTAATGGTGACTACTTGCTGGAGTGGAACTCTCTCTACGGAGCTACAGAATACAATTGTATACACTTAGACTCTGTGAACACGTGGCAGTGTAGGTCTGCAGTGCTGTACACATGTGTGGTTTTAAAACTCTCCCACTCAGATGCTAATGTCGCATTCATATTCTGAGGATTTCTAGTGAGCGTGCCCCCATTAAACTATCAATATTAAATGTCACAATTCCAGTCAATATTTGATGAGGCCTATTTTCTAACAATGCAGCTTTCAGGGCTCTGAATCAATTTTTCAAAAAAGTAAATTTTTCATAACTTTAGCTTTGAAAACCCAAGTGCATTATTAATATCAGTTACAAGAGAAGTGTGAAAAGTGACAGATTCCATATGCATTTTATAAACATAGTGGAGGTGAAAACTATACGCTGTGCACTGATTCCACCACGAATCCTGACTATACTGTCAGCCTCCTAGGTTTGCGCAGGGGGGGAGAGGGGACATGAAGGTTTCTGTCAGAGGCTGTGTGTTTTGCCACCCCTGCTGTGTTTAAAATCCATCACTGTCAAGAGAGTTCTCCTCTCTCTAACTTTTCTTTTATTGCAGTCTAGAAATCCCATCTCTGCTGTTCTTTTTCTTCCTCCTTTTGTTTATGAGTCTCATCAAGAGCAGCCTCTGCAGTCACACCTCCCTCGGCCGCTCGTGTCTCTCCTCCTTCTCCCTCCTTCTCCTTCTCCCTCTCTCTGATGATCTCCACCAGCCTCTGAAACTTCTGGTTTAACTCCTCCATCCCTCCCACCACTCTCCCATCGTCCTTCTCTCCATCGCTCTCCAGTGAACTCAGTGACTCAGCCCTTGAATCACGGCCCTCAAACTCATAAGTCTGCAGTGAGTCATAGGGTGGCTGTGACAGGTCAAAGGTGACCTGATCCAGACGGATATTCAGGAGGTCTTCCATGCGGAGAGGCTGCGGGTTGGAGGCTTCTGCTCTTGCAGACTCCACCCCGCACGCCCAGCCTCTGTTGTTGCCAAACACCCCCCCAGGTAAGGACGAAGGCTGTGGGGTCAAATCCTTTCTCTGGAGTCTGCACATGTTCAGTAGCTGCACTCCCGCTGGGTACAACCCGCTGCCATTAGTCCCGTTCATACACGTCCCTCTGCTGTTCGGATTCAGCGAGCCCACAATGCTGTACGTGTCTCCTGCCAGGTAAACAGGAGGGTTTACACAGTTGATTTGACTGCCATTTGAATAATTTCGCTCTGAAACGGAGGGAATGGAGGAATCAGTATCAATGTCATCTAATGTGCAGCTGGTGGCTCCAGTGCTGATCTGAGTCTGCGATGACCCCGGTCGCCCCTCTTGCTGGTTTGACAAGGAGCTGGTGTGACTTTGGCATGAAGACTCATTCGGGTCACAGTGGGTGAGATTTGCAGCGTTGTTGGCTGGTGTCGACTCTGTATCTGTCGGGTTTATCTGTGAAAGAAAAGAAGAAGGGAGATATTAGATAATTCAGGAAGACATGCAGGGATAATTGTATGGAAGCAAAAAAAGGCCATGATGATTTCATTTTTTTAAGAAACTGAAAAATTATTAACTGTGAAATTGAATCCCTACTGAATATTTAATGTTAAAAATAAAATTCCACTGAATAAACTGTATTGAAATATTTCACCTATCTGAATATATGTGGTTTGAATGAGAAGATTTCAACTTTCGAAACTGCAAAAACTTTATTAAAGGGCTTGACAAACTCAGATCAAAAATGTAAAATTGCATATAAACTTCCCTCTCTTGGATCATGTGACTGACAGAACTTAACCTGATTGGACAGAGGTCCCATCGATTCCATTCTGACTCCTTTTCGTGTCCTTGGTAGACCAGGTGTTTAAGTTTGAATATTTTATCTTGAACTTTTAGGTCATAAGCCCCTCAATACACCCACAATCAGACAAAAAAAGATTTAAAAGGTTGTTCAAATAAATTGTATATAGAGCCACACTCAGAGTGGCACATAAATCAACACTACTTATTTGCCACTTAATTGCTTTCTGATATAATTAAGAAAGAGACCCTAAATCTTAACAAATGTACAGGATAAGTCAATGTCGGTACCTCAATTTAACCAATCAATTTTGAGCGACCAGATTTTTGTACCTGACGTGAATTGAAATGAAAACGTTTCCTCATTTCGCTTCTTACTATGAATGATGGGACACTAAAAGAACACTATTTTCTTCCAAAGTTTTGGTTATTTCACATGACAGATTTCTGTATTTGTGTTTTTGTCTGAGATCTTCTCGCTGGTTTGAGGTGGGCGGGACTAGGTTAAAAAAGGTGATGTCACTAACTTCTGTGCACCAATCAGGATTCAGCAATGTTTGAATCTTGATTGGTGCAGAATTTGATGACAGTGGGCGGGTTGCTACAGTGACTGTCAATCAAATCTGATTAAACCACACCCACGACTTCCTGATGAATCACTGTGTTGCATATTTAGTCATGAATATTTTATTCTATTATTCCCTTATACGAATCAAATCCTTATGGCCTTTCTTTGCTTCCATATAATTGCTACATATTTTTATCTGTTAGTAGTAACACTATTATCTGACCGTGGCCTGATCCTGATTCTCTTTTGTGTCAGCAGCGTTTGCTTCGCTGCCTTCATTTCTGTCTGTGATTTTGCTCTTTGCCAGCATGAGTTCTGCTTCGTAACTAGCAGGGCTCATCTCAGGAGAGCGCAGCAGAGGGTCAAAGGTGTTCTGGTTCTGGATGACAAGGGAATTGCCGATGTGACCTCCAGTGAGCCCATGGGTCAGCTGCGTTAGCTGCAGACCTGCCTCCAGTGGCCCGGCTGGATAATCTCTGAGAACAGGCAGCGTGTGGATGCCGTAGCAGAGGCGTCCGTAGAGCGGAGCAGAGCCTGGCCGCTGCTGAGGGTCCAGGCCGGGGCGCAGGTTGCGACTCCAGCTGTACGTCCTGGCCCTTGGCAGATTCTGCTGGGTGTACCATCTGTGCCAAGAGATAAATGTCAGAGAAGCACACAATCACACACAAACATGCACGTGCTCCCATGAGCCACCATCGCAAGGATAAAATAAAATTTATTTTTGGGACCTACTCACATGTTTCTGTTGGTGTGCATGTGCTGTATTCTGTGCATGCTCTGCAGTGCTGTAATGTCAAAAGCTGCGGTGTCTGCTTCCCCTCCCCCCTCGTCATCATAGGATATGATGTTCTCCCTGACATCATCCTCCTCCAAGGGTGAGTGGGAGTCTCGCTTCTGATGGCGCAATGACAGCGAGAGTGCACAAACCACTAAAGGGCAAAGAGGAGACACATGACCACATACTCTTCAAACATTACAGAAGCAACCTGACACAACTGCTCAGCATCTTTCAAAAAGTCACAAACCACATATTTATAGTGCTTCAGAGGCTTCAGAGAACCGACCAAACCTACCCAGCAGAGTGGTGACACAAGCCAGCATGGCCAGTAAGGTGACCAAACTGAATATGAGAGACGTAGAGGCGGACGGCATGGGGAGACAAACCATGTGTCTATCCCATCTCCTGTCCCTCTGTCTCCCCCTATCCTCTGTCTGCATGCCCCCTCGCAGACAGGGACAAATGGTCACAGTGACTGTGCCAGTGTTGGTCAGACCCGAGGCCCCGTCACGCAGCACAACTGGCACGTAGAGGGTGAGTAAGGACGAGGAGAAACCAGGAAGGGGCTCCAAGGCTGACTGGAGCACCAGGCTGGCTGTCACACCTGATAACGTGGCAAAAAAACACACATCAACATGGTCACTGCACAACAACGTCGCACCAGTTTTGGCAGGTGTCGTGTTTTCTGGATTGTGCATGAAAAAGAAAAACAGAGCCAATCGGTGCAACCTCCAGTTTCTCTAATGGTGAGGTTGAGGGCAGAGCTGGATTCTGGAGGGATGCTGAAGTGGACCGATGTGTCGTGCCCTCCTTGGTCCCTGTCGATGGCTCGCAGAACCTGAACTACCTGCAGAACACAGATCAGGATGGAATAACTTTTTTTTTTTTTTTTTAACTTTTCTCTCAGTTTTAGCTCTTCACAAATCTGAATGTTATTAAAATGAAAGAATCTGAAATATGATAATCACTCTAAGGTGGAACTGGTGACATAAATTTGAGGAAAAAAAGTTGGATATTTGACTGCAGAAACTAATTAAAAGTTATAATCCTTATGATTTTAATGAAATCAACCCCCCTTTTTGATACTATTTATTTTCTGCATTTTTTTTAGCCATTCAATGTATTTACATTCTGTATTTAACACTTTGTCATTGCAGCATGTAATCCAGCATTACTGTTTTTAATTTTATAATCTCCTCATTGCCTCATTGTTTACTGCCCACTCTTCCCATGCTGTATCAGAGCTGTATGAAGTTACTGCTAATGCTAACCCAACATTTCCTACTGCCGTTGCTTCATGTTAACAGTATTCAACTGGCAAAACACTGGGTGGTTTTCATTGTGAAGCAGTCAAAAGAAACAATGTATTTAATCACCAAGGTTAACGGTGACTGCGATCAAAAATACATCTGCAAAACAAGACGTAGTTTTGTTTGGCTGCACTGTAAACATATACACCAGTTGCTTGTCTGTTGCGTTTCTGACAAAGTAGCTGCTATAGTATTAGTAGTATTACCACACTTGTTGTTACCATGGTAACAAATCAACCAGAATTGAAATTGTAAGGATTATAACTTTAAAGTCATACTAATATTTTGGTTTTATTCCTAATTTGGTCTAAAATGGATAGTTTTTGAGTTTAAGTTTTGAAGATAAGGCTCCTTACTGTATATTATTTATTTATTATAAATATCCATCATAACTGCTTATATTTGAATAAAAAATCTATACTATATAAAATGTAATGTACCAATTTCTAATCATGGGCTGTTTTAAAAACAGAAGAACTAAATGAAATCAAGTCACAAATGAGAAAGAAAAAAATAGGCAGAGACAGAATGGATAAAAACAGGAATACAATCTGAAGTTAAATGTAATATCAGGCAAAAAACCCCAAATCAAAACAAGAACGGACCTGACCGGGGGCACTGGAGTCACATACAGACGTTGTGTACTGCCTGTCCAACTCCGGCGCATTGTCATTCTGGTCTAGTGTCTCTATGGCAACCACAACCCTTGACACAAGATTTGGATTGTCTGAAAGAAAAGGAAGCCGACACCAAAGTTGAAATTATCACTGAATTTCTATCATTTTTACTCCTCACTTTGTATTCCCAACTCCACACAGTGCTTTCTGTGAAATATGGTGAAATAAGCTCTGCTGCTCAGAGCGCCCGAGGACAGAGGGGCTGACATACCCCTCTGTGTGGCGATGACTGTGATATTATGCCACTGCTCCTGCTCACGGTCCAACTCCATCACTGTGCTGATAAAGCCCGTGTCAGAGGCGATGCGGAACAGAGCCTCGGGGTCTGACTGGGGATCGATGGAGTACCTGAGATAAACAGAAACAGGTGCGAGCGAGAACAGAGATGGTAAAGGGAAAAGATAGTGAGGAGAGCAATGAGTGAGCGACTGAATGAGTGAGTGAGCGATGGTGTAATAACCACCTGATGTTGGTGCTTTGTCCTGTGTCTGGGTCCACAGCGTAGACCCGGCCAACAGAGCAGACAGGGGGGCAGTTCTCAGACACATCCAGATGGTACCGAGCCTGGGAGAATCGCGGCGGCTCATCAGCATTAAGGACCATGACCCGGACTGTTGCCTGGTCCTTAAAGGGACCTTTCCTGAGGTACCGGGCATCCACTATAGGGTTGGCAACTTCCACAGAGAAAGTGTATGAACTGCAGGTCTCATAATCCAGCAGCTGTTGGGTGAAGAATAAAGCAGCCTCAATCCACAGGCTACACTTTACTGAAGGTCTTTCATATATGATTCATGTGCATATATGCTGTATATCTCTTCCCACATACAGAACTTCATTATTAATTTTAGATCTTTTTTAATCTCTCTATATAACTCACATACAATATTCCATTTTGGAGTTATTCCTTTCTTACATGTTTGGGTAATTAATCATCAGCCTCTCCTCAACCTTTTAATTTAAGATTTCACTGAGCAATAATTATCTTTGAATGCCCACTGCTGTTAAACCCTGAAAAGTAAAAAGGCAAATTCACACTGGCTGCTTTTAACAAGGCCTACTCACTTTAAATGAGCTACAATTTTTTCACCATGAGTTCATTGTTATTCATTAATTGCTTGCGTAAATCTTTGGGAGTCTGCACCTGTCAGCAACAGAGTGTGTTTGAGTAGAGTAATGAAGTGTTTAAATGACCAAATAAAATTAATTTGCACTACCAGACAGAAGCACATTTATTTTATCTCCTGAAATGTTGCATATTAGATATTTTTATCATGATGTGACCATTTAAGCGAAACCACCTACATGTAGCTTCAGATCCTCAGCAATTATTAAAAAATTTGTGTTTGTATTGTAACTAAAGTTGCTTTACACGCAGGCACTCTGTGTGTGTACCTGTGTCTCGTCACTCACCTTGTTCAGCACAATGACAGCCTCTTGGTCTCTTCCGGTCACATTGAATATTTTGGCTTCCTCAGTGTCCAGGATAGTGAACTCCAGCTGTGCATTTTCTCCCAGGTCAGGATCAGTGGCAGTGAGACGGCCCACCTCCACACCTGGTGCTGCCAGCTCCGATACAGAGAATGACCACGCGCCTGCGGAGAAGAAAACAATGGATATAATGGTTCTGAGTGCTGAATGGTGATACGACTCCATGTGAAAAAAACTTCACAAAGTACAGCAGGATGGTGCCTGGCTCAGTTTTGTGTCAAAACGCAGTTATTAACATAATGCATGAGGCTATTATGGCTTTCATGACCAGGTTTAAATGACTGGTTCACATTTTTTCAAGTATCTCTTAATACATTACTCACATGCCCATATGTACGTGCATTGGAAGAGTTATTGGTCGCTGTAATCATTCCACCTGTCCATACTGGCTGTAAAGAGATCCTTTCTAATGCAATTCCAGTGTAAGAGATCCAAAATCCCCAGTCATCAGAATATGGACTGCGGGGTTTGTCCCCAATCTCTTACACTGGAATTGTGTTAGGAAGGATCTCTTTCAGCCAATATGGAGAGACAGAACATTTGCAGCGACCAGTAACTCTTTTCTATTGATGCTAGCATGGATACTCGGCTGAGCATTGTAGACATTCTCTCCTTTTTGTGCTGATACAATTAGCTGATTAACTGACTAATCGACTGACAGAACATTAATCAACAACTATTTGATCATTGCTTAACTGTCATTTATTAAGCAAAAAAGGCAAACATTTGCTAGATAAATATGAAGATTAGCTACTTTTCTGTGTTATGTCATTGTAAATGGAATATCGTAGTTTTTGAACTGTTGTTCAGATAAATTAAGCACTTGAACACTTAACTTTAGGTTCTGGGAATTTACGTGGGCCTTTCTTAAAGACTAAACTATTGATAATGAAAGAAATTATAAGGTGTAGCCCTAGTTTCTTTGTTTAATCTCTAGACACAAATAAGTAACAACTCTATGAATCCAATGACTAATTCTATAGGGCTATACAGGCCCTTTACAGTGATCCTATAACGTGTGTAAGATTAAATGAGTATTAAACAAACTGGTTCTCAACTTCATCCAGGTGAAACAAGGTGATGCTTTGTCTCCTACATTGTTTGTAATTTATATAAATGATTTGGCCATGAGGGATGGGCCTGATCCCAAGTCTGGCATGACACAGAAATAAAAACTAAACTAAAACTAATGGTTCAAACATACAGTTCATAGAACTGTGAAGCTTCAAATTAACTGATACTTATCTGTCCCATTCTGTTATTAATGAATCAAGAGTTGTATTTAGCAAACGGGGGATTTGAGCTTTGCTGAGTTAATCTGCTCTTATGTTATTGTTTAGCTTGGATTACAGTCTGTCCACTTAGCAAGCATGACAAGGCAGCCAGTGATCTGTGGCATGTCATGGCATTTACTTGACATCACATGATGACCTCTGCATCACTTGCGATGCTGCACACCAGCAAGCTGCAAATTCAGAGAAATGCTTTCATTTTAATCAGTGCAGCGCTACCTTGCTGATTGTTAATCATTCAAATCCTCCACATTATGAAGGGCATTTAAAAACCACGCCCCTCGCATCCAAAGAGCTTACTAAATGAGCCGTTTGCTTAAATTGTAGCATAATTGTCAAACAGAAAATAATGACCTAGAGTAAAATGGCGAGGGAGGGAAGATATAGTCAGATATCAGTATATAAATAACACACTGCTGGCATTTGGAAATATTAAATTGCTTCTATAAAGCACTGTATAGCAGCACAATATATCAGCACAAGCAAAGGGGTCTTTAAACATTAAGATGAATGGCAGTAAGCAGAGACTGTCAGGAAGAAGAAGTAGGGAAGAGGGGGAAAACAGCGAACAGAGGAGAGGTAGTATATAGAGAAATGCAGCATACGTCTCAAAGTGTTAGACACATTCTGCAGTGATTTTACTGTCTATTGAAGCAGAAAGCACTGAACTTTAAGATGAAATATTAATAGCATGGAACAGGGAAAAGCTTGGATAAGAAAAAGCCGACATGATCTTTCACTCTTCTCCGTCAAGGCACAGTCCATTTGAACCTCAGGGACCAAAGGGGAGTGTTATGAATGAATGTTAATGCCAGGCATCTTGGCAAAGGTTATGTTATTCTGAGTGATAAATGTGTTAAGTGTTAAAAACAATGATTAGGAAATAAAACTGACTGACAAGCTGTTTAGCTACTTTAGAGCTTATATCTTATCTTCAACCTGCCATGACAACTGGCACCCAAAGGAGGCAAAAAATATCAGACTGCTGTCACAAACGCCATTACAAGATGTTTCATCATTTTAATCTTTAGTCACACGCATATTCTACAGCTAGAGATTGAAAGCAGCCGACAGTAAAGTGGAGATCTGATAACAACAGTGCTTACTCCTTCTGAAGTGAGGGGGGTTGTCGTTGACATCGCTCAGCTTCACAGTGATGGTTGTAGTCCCTGATAATCCGCCCAGATGCCCTCCCATGTCTTTGGCCTGGAGAACGACCAGATATTCATCCTGAGTCTCTCTGTCCATGTCAGGTACTGCGGTCCGCAGGACGCCTGGTGGAGAGGACAGCAAAAATCACAACAGCAACAGATTTTACAGTGACACAGCGTCTCTCGAAATTACCATCAAAGCGAGTCAGATGCATACATTTTAGAATCAGGACATTGAAAAACACATGACTCCAGGCCACTTCTGTTTCTGAACAGATCATATAAAATGTGAGTTCAAATGTTCTTATCCGCATTGGACATATGGAAGCAAAGACACAACATATGATTTGTAACTGCACCACTGGGATTTACTGTATAAAGTGTAATCGCAGCTGGAGAGGCATTTTATGGTAAACAGCTTTGATGGGATGTGTAGTACATGTGAGGCTGTGACCAGACCTGTCTGAGGATCCACAGAGAAATAGTCCTGGCCCTGAGTAATGGCATACACCAGCCGGGCACTGTTTCCATATGTCGGATCATCAGCATCTCTGGCTGTGACTTGGATTATGGACGTGCCTGTGAGTGTGAAAGAGAGGAGGCAACAGAAGTCAAACGTACAGTAGTTAAAGCTGGTTGCTGGTTCATAAGCTTAAAGTGATACTCCACGCAAAATCTATCTTTTAAATATCAAGTACTTACATCTGTAGGATTAAAAGGATAACACGCTTCTCTGCTGTCTATCTGTATGCACAGGATCTTCAGAACATTCATCATTTTGACAAAATATGACTAAATACCCAGTTTTCTATTGAACTGTTTCCCTCCTTGAATCTGTGGAGCTGTTCCAGGCGCAGTGGATTTAGCCCCATTTTGGCAAAAGAATGATTGCTTGCAAGATACTGAGAATATGGGCAGTTGTGGAAGTCGATTATGCTGCAGGAGTAGGCTTAGAACTGCAATGATTAGCCGATTAATTGATTAGCTGATTGACAGAAGATTAATCTGCAATGTGTTTCAGTCATTTTTCAAGCAAAGATGTCATCCTTTTCTTTATCATATATGATCGTTCTTAGGTTTTGTACTGTTGTTTTATACTTATTGGGAAATATGGTACCCCCCCCCCCCCCCCATGTCATGTACACTACTTTCTGCTAACAATCACACAATGCAATGCTCTGCATTTTGTAGATGTGTAAATTGCCTTTGTGCAACTAGAGTCAGTGATGATGCAAAAATGATGTGTCCAAAATCTCAATTTACTTCTCAGTATAGAGTAGATTATTGAGTTAATACGGAGTAGTGAATGAGTGAACAAGTTAGATATTTCGGACACAGCCTTTGTGATGTTTTGCTGTGAAAACTCATCACCACTGGAATCCATTGCAAACTAAATAAATTCAAGCTGACCAGGACAAGACTGCTAGCATTTTACAGCCACTTTAATGTTGTTGTAGCACTGTACCTATGTTGGCCATCTCTGGTACCATGGCAACATAGAGTTCGTTGGGGAAGACAGGCGGGTTGTCATTGATGTCCTGCACTCTGATGATGAACTCAGAGGAGGGCTCCAGGGCTCGGCCAGTCTGACGGTCTGTAGCTGTTGCAATGAGACGGTACTGGTCCTTCTCCTCGCGGTCTAGAGACTTGGTGACATGTATGTTGCCTGTGTTGCTGTCGATAACAAACACAGAGCCGACTCCCTCTCCCTCCAACATATACTTAGTGCGGCCGTCTCCTCTGTCCATATCTGTGTGCAGCTGAAAAATAAAAACATGCAGAGTAAATTGCTGTAAACACCTTCAGACACAGTGTGCTGATGCAGGTATCGCTCATTAGCACTCATCTATTTGTCTGGCAAGTACGGCAAACATGAGTATGTGAAATGGATGATTTATGTTAACCGGATGTGCTCAGTGAATTTGAAATGAATGGCACCAGGTGTGGAAGATACATATGGGACCAGGATGAGTACTGATGCATACAGCTAATTAAATCACTGGACCAAACATGCCACTGGGGGTTTGTTGAGGGAAAACCACATCAACGTGGACAGTGGCCCTGCAAATGTCCTACATGTATGTTCACAGATGCATTCTGCTAAGTATCCATCTGTAAATCTTTCTGTCTCTTCTATCCATCTGTCCCTTCCTTCCCCTTCTTGTAAATCCATCTGCCCGACTTCCCTGTACCTTTTAAACCACCTCTGTTTCCAGTCCTTGTGTCTCTCTTTTCATCAAGTTACCTCGGTTACACAGAATGCCCATCTGCTCACATTTCTCATTCCCCTCTCTCTCTCTGTCTCTCTCTCTCTCCCCTCGGACAATCTGTTTTGCTCTCTGGCGCAGAATACTCGTTTGGTATTTAATGGCAGAGAGGATATTAGTGTGAGCTAGATAGGTAAAAGGCCAAACACACAGAAATAGAAAGCTAAAGAGATTACTCAGCCTTCACCACACTGAGCCTTCTGACCAGGAACCTTCACATCTCTCTACCCTTAAGGCGCATCTGCACATGTTCATAATCCACAAGGCTTACTCACAGCCTCTGCTGTGGACCTTAGATACTCATGAACTAAAGCCACAATTTGAATTCAGCTGCAACAATGACTGTTTACAGAGCAATTTCAAATGATTTTGTATACAGTACATTGGTTAGACATTTAATTGCCTATAAAATAATAAGTGTACAATTAGTCAGATCTTTTGTGTGCACAAGACAGATGACCACTTGAGTAGCTATATATTCCAACATAATGTTAACACCATATGTTCATACAAGTGTAATTCTCACACACACACTGCACAGCATGCAGGCACAGACCCGGAAAAAATATAAGAGTAGTGTACATTCTGTGTGTGTGTGATGTGTATGTCTTGGAGGAAAAAGTTGGGGATTATAGAAACTCGTGATAGCATACCCTACAAATTGCTAGATAAGGGACTCAGGGGTTTTTTATTCATCCCTACACCCACCTCCCTCTCCCTGCTTTCTTCCTTAAAGCTAGCTCCGATTTTGATCCCACACTTCACCACGAGAGACATCTTTGTCAGAGTCTGTGCCTATCTCGCTCTCCTGCTCTTTGGTCCCCCCCTCCACACACACACACACGCGCGCGCACACACACACACACACACACACACACACACTCACTCCATCCTCTCTCTTTCTACTCTTTCTATCCAGCCCTCCTCTCCTCACTGTCTAATTGCTGGCTCAGTCCTGCTGTGCTTCAGTCAGCATGGAAAAACACTCTCACGGTGGGGAAGAAATGTATCTGCCCGTACAAACAAAGCTGGAAAAAGAGGAAATTGTCTCTTCCAATTCCTCTGTCACTTTCTCTCCTACTTTGTAATCTGAATTTTCCCCTCCTCTCACTCATGCAGTACATCCACCTCCGGGTTTATATCTGCCTCACACTGCTTTCTGTAGCAGCAAAATTCTTCCCTTTTCGCATGGGTTGAGGCACCTGTGATTTGAACTGCTGATAACTCACCTCAAACCTTGCGCTGGCTATGGGTTTGAGGAGATCATCTCTCTATTTTTGGCAAACAAACCGAGCTGCCTCTGAGAAAAAAAAACATGCTTCCAACCCCCCTCGCAATGCAGGGATGCTTTATTACATGAATATCAACACCAAGACCGTGCTTGCAGAGGAATGAGCAGTCTCGTGTGTCTACTGATTGCTTTAACACCCCTCCCTGACTGTATCAATAACAACCAGAGAGGAAGATTAAACATTTATGAGGTGTATACTGCACTGGTAAGAATCCAATCTAGACTGTCACTATAAAGTATATGGCTAGCTAGCTACAAAGTGGCTGGCAGCATTCCCTGTTAGCGTTACAGCTGATATAATCCCACTCTGAGTATGCTGTAGCTGCCAGCAGCTGCATTAGTGCGGAGCGCCTGACTGTGAAATGCTACAAGTAAACCCCTGGGATCTGAATGGTTCAGGTGTGCAGTGGATTAAATCATCTCAGACACCTTTCGTGTTGCGACACCGACAGCAGTTGAAGGTTGCTGGTGTGGCGACTGTAAAAACTCAAGTACGTGACACGACACGTGGGGGGACTGCTGCACAAACACTGCAATTATGTGGATATTTGTGTCACGTTCCTGAGCGCGTGATGGGGCATTTTGAGTTTTTGCAAGCACATAAATTATATTCTGTGGAGAGATTATTATCACGCAAATAAAATAAATCTATTTGATCCTTAATAAATGTATTTTGCTAATATAAGTGCACAATTTGCTCATTTGCCCTCTGTCAATGTCCCTGACCCTTGGATACTCATTCAGTGTCTGTCTATGAATCTAACAAGATTAGATTAAGATTAAGAATAACAAAGTTTATTAGAAACTGGAGGGAAGTTTCTGCTGAGCTCTGAGTTCAGTCAGAGGCTGAGCTGAACACAAAAACACAGACACACTCCCATACAGTAGCTAGCTTACAGCTAAAGTCTGTGCAGTTGGCACAGTGGCATACAAATATTGAACTCAACTCAGGGCTCCACACTTCTCACAAATACCTTAATTCAATTCAATTTAACAGATATATAGGTCCATATAAAAATAAAATAAAATAAATTACATTTGTTAAAGGAACTTTATGAATGATTATAATGCTTTGGCTGTGTCGCTGGAAATCATCAAGGTAGCCAACTAGCTTAGTTAGCTACTGCATATATGGCAGAAGTCTTATAAACTTATAGAAACTTTTTTGGCTTATGTGCTTGGTAATCAATTTTCATTCAAGTGAGTGGGTGTCATCTTTGAGTCCGGTATCCAGTTATCACAATACATCCATGGAGTGTGTGAAAACCTGACAGCGCACAGAGCAGAGATGCTGAGAGCAAGACAGGCACTGAGAGCGAGTGTCCGAGGGTTTGTGAGCACACAGAGCAGGGAAACTGAGAGGGGAAATGAGTCAGACTGAGTGAAAGAGATGATCAGTGTGCACTTACAGTTTGTGGATAATGGCACACAAATACAGTTATTTACAAAATACGTAAATAAATGTATGAGCAGAATAGATTTGAACAGGTTTGTTCAAATTAAATTATTCTTTCTCTACAAAATATATTAGACACAGTTTATTCACAGGATGACCGGTTGTGACAACAGCTTACCCGTCCAATGAGCACAGGCTCGGGCCCTCTGTACTCCTCAATCACAAAGAACTGGTTCCAGAGCCAGCTCCTCCGGCGGCGTGGGCGAGGCTCCACACGCGGCTGGTACGGCCCTGACCGAGCGTCTTCAGACTCCGTGACCCATTTAGAGCTGCCCCGTGTCCTCTCAGGCAGAACGTCACTGTCACCCGCCTCCAAAAGGAGCTCAGGCTGGAGAGCGTACTCCTCCTCTGAACTCGGCACTAGACTAGGAGCATTAATTACACCTTCAACCTCTCCATTAGTCAAATTGCTTCTTTTCTCACAGTTCAGGGTGAGTTCAGGGCTATGTTTAGGTATTAGGGACTTGGCAGCAGATTCAGGATGTTTAAGTATGGCTGTTTGCCTCGCTATGTTGTCCTTAAAGTCAAAATCATTAGGTTTTCTGTCATTTAGTCTAAAAGCCACATTTGGCAGGGTTCTTACATCATCCTTTGCATTCGGAAACTGGCTTTCCAATTCTTTGACGCTCATAAAAAAGTTGTCCATGGACTCTGGCTGAGGTAAAACTTGTTGTCTTTTGCTTGATATCACTTGCAAATCCTGCTCTTCCTCTGAAAGGCTAACAGCCACTGAAATGCCACTTCTTTCCCCTTTACAGAATAAAAGAAAAAGAAGCACAATATGTGCTGCCATTGCTAAGATGAACTGATCAGTTTGTTTCAAAGAATAACTGACGAAGGGCTGATCAGATGCAGGTTCTCACGATGGTCCATCTTGTGTTCTTACACCGCGTGTCTCCTCCTGCTTCTTCAGGTTTCTTCTCCCCAGAGTGAGTCTTCATCTTGCCTTCTTTTCTCACATTTTCCCACGCAGTACACATGCTGCACAGGATCACCTGAGAGACGACACAATTAGTGTGATCTTGACTGTATTCATTAAAATGGGAAACAAGTGCTTCAAGATACAGAAGAGAAAATTGAAAGAGAAGTTGACATTTTACTCATTATCTTTGGAGGAGGTTTGATATTTTGAGACAAATTTGGAAATACATTTTTTGTCTACTGTTTGTTGAACAGCTCTGTTTGCTAATCTGAGCTCTCTGCCAGCTGCTGTAAAAATAGCTGCACAGAAACTATGCACATTACGGTTTGATAAGAAAAGAATTCCCTTTACACCAGATGCTGTCATTCATATCATTCTCATCGCTGTTGTGTGTGAATCCGTTTATTGATCACTCAGGCATTCTCAGAGAGTCAAGTGTGGTCTTAAAACTTTTCAATTAATTTGGAGCCCGAGGGCCTGGCGATGAGGTGGAGCTCAGGTACTTTACTGTTCTTTGTCACACACAATTGCCTGGACATGAGGTGATTGATGTCATCCCTAAAGATGGTCTCCCCATGCCTCAATGCCCAGTCGTGAAAGAAGTTCCCCATAAGAGATTAATTAGACTCATAAATTATTTAATCAATGACTTGTCCTCATTTCCCAAAAGTTTAATGATCTGAGTTTCGTTAGTATTTGAGTCAGATCCCGGCCATTGATCTTTGAGATTTGATGTACTGAAAAGTGTCAGCGGCGTAACAAGACTGAAACTGTATAATCGTAGTTTTTCCCTCCCTGTTCTACCTGCATCCATCACTCTGCCTCGCTATTTCCTGCAATAAATGTAAATGTTCTGACATGTGTTTTTCATCTTTATGCACGCATGGAAGCAAGAATAATCACACAAACATACACATGCACACACACTTTGCATGAGTCATAGGTACACTGGGATGCAGTCTTCAAACAATTTTAAATACATTTTTCACAAATCTCTTTTGAAGAGATTTACAGTGAAAGATTTAAGCGTTTAAGCAAATTCTAAAAAAGCTACAGAGATTTCTCTGCATGACCTGCTATGCTGAATTATGCTATGCGAATGATCACTATCGTGGCTAAAGAACATAAATGACTTAGTGCAAACTGAGAAATCCTCTGGCCTCATCGGTGTTCTGACTAAATAAATGTGCAGTGAAACATGTGCTTTGATTAACTTAGATCATCTTTATAATAACCTTTGATTAAACTGTATAATGGGAACCATAACATTTTCTGATATATCCAAATTGATATGCTTCATGTGGAGGGAAGGACACATGAAAATGAAACCAGTGTTCTTTTTCACCCCAGATGCTGACCTACTTTCTAAAAAGTAGGCTTTAGAACAGAGTAAATTTGAGCATTTGATCATAGTAATAGTAATTACTACTCTATTTATGTAATTTCTTCTTAAACGGAAATCCATCCTTGATTTTTTCTCATTTTTCAAACCACCATACAGTATGGATACCAAATCATCCATACTGTATGTAATGCTTCATGTTCAGCCACTACATCTGTTTGCCATCATCTTAAATCGAGCACATTACAAGAAAAGGTTCTACCAAAACACTTTTGTCTCCCTCAGCTATTGTGTATTAGCATAGACTGAGCTCACGGCTTACATTTCTCTCTGCTAGCTTTGCTCCAAAAACCACGTTGCCAGCAGTACATGTCATTCACTGTTGTTTGAAGTCTTTACAGTATGAGGGTGCATGCGATATGTGTGAAATGTAAGGCAGGGATAGAGGATGAAAGCGTGAGGACGATTTGCTGTTGCTGGCTCAGAATGGAATGAGTGGTGACATAGCCTTAAATTGCAAATCGCTGTTTTCAGTCTCACTTCACTCTGCAAAGAGTCGCTTCACTGCAACAAGGCCATTTCATTTTTATTAAAAATAGCCTGTGCATGTCAGGCCTTTTACATAGGGAAAAATGGTAGATGGAGGCAGAGAGGGAATGGGTGGGGGTTGGGTTGGGGTGGATGTGATGGTGGTGGTAGAAGTACATTGGGAGGGGGCCAGCCTGGCTGGCTTAAACGACCTAGACGTGGACAGATTCTGTTCCATTTCAGCATCTCTGGTTTTCTCTCCTTCTGCCATTCGTCTTAATGCTTATAGAGTGCTCAACTATTCTCACTGCCTCTCTCCTGCTCCGTGCACACATGGAAATCTCCCAAGTCTATTCAAATCAGTCTGGTGAGGAGAGACCCACTGTACTCAGCACATCACTCACCTCATTACAGTCAAGGCTTGACACAGCTTAACCTTAAGTGATACCGCAGCATAACAACTGTGCTGAGCAAGTGTTTGGCCACATCCTTATTTGTCATATTAAAATGCCTGTGGTTACAAGGTGCTCTGTCTGTAGGCTATCTATTTGTGTGTGAGAGAGAGTAGTAGTAGATAATTTCTTCTTTGACCTTACATTGCGTTGTAAACACAGAAGGACATTACATTTCTCAAAGCACATGATGGCTTTTTGCAGCTTCTCTTTAGTCTCTGTCACACACGAACCCACACACACACACGCACACACACACACACACACATCTGGACTGCCTATTAGGCTATATCTAGCAGAGATACACCAAACAGCCCGGAGCGTGACCTTGTCTTGTTAGAGGAAGCCAGGAAAATGACCTGACTTGATGCATGTTAATGTGATTTACACACTTGGGCTAACTATTATAATGAATGCAACGTCCCAAAATATTGCTGTCGGCTACTTACTAAGGTCCAGCGACCCCCACCATTTTAGCAAGCTAGCTTCCCCGCGTGAAAGCGCACGCGGCAGGTGAGTATGGTGCGCACCAACCGAGCGCGCGCGCACATACACAAACTGTACCTCGCCAGAAAATGAGAAGGGAAGCACAGCATTATTCCGTACCATCTGTCAAAGCTTGGCGCTCAGTTCAGTCACTCAAAACATGGTTTGCTTCTCCAAACCTTTCTCTCAGCCGTATATTATTTCACCTCAACTACTCGCTCACATCTGCTCGTGGCAGCAAAAGCAAAAGGTTTGCTTCTGCTTATATGCGAACATCTGCAAACTGACAGTGGAACAGTTGGAAACAGCCGCACCGAGGCTGTGTATGCCCCCAAAATGAAAAACTGGACGATAAAGTAGAGAGCCGACGAGAGGAAACTTGTCACGTCCGTGTAGGAGTAAGAGGCTTCACCTAAATAAACTAGTGAATCGTGAAGATCTAAGAAGTCCTTTAGTAGAGTAGAATAGAGCTTACCGTGTGTTTGCAGCTCTGCTCTGCCGGTACTCAGGTTTAACGGAGCTGAAATGATCCAACGTGGGAAAGGATGCCGAGGTTCATCTGAGCTCAACGTGAGGTCTGTCCACTTAGCCCAGTCTCTCTCTCTTTCTGTGTCTATCCCTCCCTCCCTCTCTGTCTCTCTCTGTTTCCCTCTCTCCATTAGTTTCTAACTATCTCGGGAAGACGATGGTCACCCTAAAATATACTATCTTTGAGGATGTATATAGACCACTACAGTAGGCTACCACACAGACACAATGTATAGGCTACCCGTACTGACAAAATGACACTTTAGGTCGTCAGTTTGTTCACATTATTCTCAACAACATATAAATCGTTGAAGCCCCTTTTATATTTTATGGTTAGGCTGTATCATTGCCATGAAAGCAATCCAGTGTTTGTAATCTTTTAAAGAATAGCCAGTCTGCATAATCATCTTCAATAAATAAGCATTTTCCCAGTTGTTCCAGCCAGAAGCTGGATCAGAAAATTGCTACTCAAGGATGCATTAAAAGATGTAATTTCACCATTAGTGTTCTCCCACTTGCTAAAAACATGTCTACAATGTATGACTGTAATTATCCCCTTTCTTACCACTTTGATAGGATATTTTATCCAGTGAGTTAAATGGATTTAAACGGATGGCAATTTTAGTATAGTACATTTCTGGAATTCAGTCTTCCATTAAGTCTTCACTTTAAGCAGATATTATGAGTAATTTCAATTCCTTGTTTGAGAAAAAGAAAACCAACTTCAAACATGGCAATATAAGTTTATACTTACTAATCCATATTTCAAATATGAATGTTCAAAACAACATCGTTTCATACTTTGTTTACATTTGTCAAGTCCTTTGGATGCCCAAGAAATAAATATTAAGCCCAACTTATCTGTTTGGAAACCGGGGTAACATGAGAGTTCCCTAAAAAAGTATTAGGTATTGTGCCCAAATGTTTAGGATGTTTTTAATTTAAAAAAAAAAAATTTTTTAAATAAAAGAGAATCTGATCTTTTGAAGAAAACAGTAGTTTCAGCACAGCGGCAGAATCACATGCATTGAGCATCTCAATACTGTAAAAAGTGATCATTCATCTACAGAGTGTAGTCTTGTTTCTTGATCATTCTTGAGTTCTGTCTCCTGACTAAGAAACAAGAGAGCCGTTAAACAAGTGGTGATGAGACAAGTGTTCACTGATATGACAGCAAACTTGCAACCCTAAGGTCACTCCTCAGATCCCTTGTACCCAGAAGTTTATTAATGCCAGAACTACTGCGCAAGCACAAATAAAAAGCCAAGCCTTAATGAATTTGCTAGTCAAGATGTGAGAGCACACAAATTCACAAATATACAAGTGGAAAACATGTTCTGAGCTCCGACTGTGAGCTAGGACTGTCAAACAATTTTTGGCACAATTCTATTAGGGTCATATGTTTTCAAAGTTCTTTTAGGCAAATTAAAAAACAAATGTACTGATGTAAGTTAGAAGGCAGGGCCTGTGACATTTCACTTCTTGGTCAAATCCAGTGGTGTTTGCTTTGCTCTCAGCCAGAGTTTACATGCGAGGAGTAGAAACTGCCAAAACTGAACAAAAAGCTTTGAAGAGGGCAAGCAAAGGAAGCCCTGACGCTCATTGAGTCACAGCTCTTCTTGCAGGCTCCAAAGTTTGATTACAATCACAGTTCTGTCATTGCTCAGTCTCAGAACTACTTGTTTTGTACTCACAAGTCGGTCCCTGCAAGCTTTCAAATCTGGACCACCAAATTGTTTTCACTCACTCAATAATTCTGTCATTAATGAACTTCCAAAGATGGGAATTATAGATGAGGTTGGGGAGGAAGGGAGGCTTTCCCCCCTCACACAGCTGCATTCAGTCATACAGCAGTACTAGTGTAGGTTTGAGAAGACACTCAAATCTCTAATGCTGCACTGGAGATGTGCTGAGCATCATCACGCAACCCTGTCTGTAGTTTATTCCCTATAGTGGATGACACATATTCACACATTAGCCATTAAAACCTCGGTCATGGCACTTTATAAAAATAAGCTCATCGTATCAGCAACCTTAAAGCGGTACTGCACACTTAAACGTGTTTTAAAACTAAATGATATGACTGTAGCCTACCACACACTACGTAGCCACGAGGCCACGCCTCCTACAGTTGTTGTTCCCTCACTCGTTGCATTTTTTAAATTTGCTGGGAGAGACGGTTCTAGCAGAATTTGAGGGTGGAGTTACACTTTAAGCACCACTCCAACATTTTGACATGTTGTAGAATAATTCATATGCTATAAAGTTTCCTCCCATATGGTAAATTGCCTCACCTTTTTATACGTTCACCACCATATTTTAGCTGCCTGAACTGAAGTCTGAAAAGGCAGTGAGGATGAGGTTGAACAACTCCTTTTGCCCTAATGTCCTTTGCAGCCATTGTCACTTGAATAATTGCTAGTATGATTAAGTTACTACCAGACTGCTCAAACAGAATGAACAGGCAAGTTCAGCAAAATTTCATTTGTTCATTAATTTATTGAAGTGTCAAAGAAACTTCAGACAAGTTCTGACAGCAGACACAAATCAGTTTTCAACTCCTTACTGTTTATTACTACAGCTAAATTAGTTCCCTTATACACGGCAATACATTATGACCTTCAGACTCCAGACATTTAGATTTTTGGACTATTCACTATTCACTTTTTCTGCGTCTCTCTGTGTTTATGTGATTCAAGCACATGCAGGAGTAGTAGGTTGTAATTATCTCGCATACTTGAAATGATTCATAATGTTTTAATGTCTAAATCAAAATGCCAGCCAGCAGTGTGCTGTTAGAATACATTTTATCATCAGCGCAAACAAAACATCAGCTGTTTATTAGAGGGAACGATATGCATGGCCAAATCATTTGAGAAATAGCCTGGAGGATGCAACTGCCTGTCCTGTTCATTAATTTAGTATCTGCTGCAAAGATGCCATCATGTCTCTCCAAAATACTCCCCGATGTTTGCCTATCTTTTCTCATGCCATTTGTGTTTGTTTCATATCTTTACTCAGACAGTCACGTCCTGTCTTCCTCTTCTCTCTTGTCTTTCCTTTTCTCTGTAATATTCCTCTTTCAAATCCTCTCTCCTCCTGCGAGTCCATCCTTTTGAGGAGATGTGATAGATGTCTACACAGTTTCCTGAGTATGCATCCCTGTGTGTGGCTCTGTATACAGCCTCTCTGGCTATTGATGTGGCCTCGTCCACTGTCAGTTCCCACTGAACCCCTTGGTCCAAAATTGAGTAGGCATAGGGTGATCCCGAGCCCACAGAAAAGAGCGTTCCCTGCAGGCAAGTACCATCACTACACACATAGTACAGACTGGGTCCAGTGAAACTCACTTTCTTTCTGGCAAAGTGCCGTTGTCCACCAGTTGTTGAAGAAGAGCTCTTAGTCTTTGTCTTTGCCAGAGAGGCCTTTTCAAGACTGGTATCTACAGACTTTCCAAGATCAGTCATTTGACTCTCTGTTGTTTCTCTACGACCACTGACATCAATCTTTGCACCTCCATGGTGATGGCATTCATCTACTTCCCCTCCATCCCACCCACACAGTGTGGCAGCCACACA
Source organism: Maccullochella peelii (assembly GCA_002120245.1). NCBI lineage: Eukaryota > Metazoa > Chordata > Actinopteri > Centrarchiformes > Percichthyidae > Maccullochella > Maccullochella peelii. The sequence goes on from LKNJ01000003.1 coordinate 151,167, forward strand.
CAGCTCAGTTCCCTTAAACGGGTGAAGCATGTGGGAAAGCAATTTGGCAGCTCCGCTTGTGGACAACCGTCGGCCGTGGCGGAGTTGGTAGAGCCGCAGTTCTCGAGACAGAATCCGTTTCCAAAGGGCACAGTCGGCTGAAGTACCTGAAGTAGTACCCACCAAGTGACTGTGAATGGGCAGGATCTTCTGGGAGGCTGGGCATGCCACGAGCCCAGAGCAACTGGAACGAGTGTCTGCTGCAGCCAACACGCCGCCCTGAAACATGAAAGCCAGGGTGGTGGTGCCATGAGACATGGGAAAGGGCAGAGGGACAGACTGAGAGGAGGCCAGAGGAAGGCTTGTGGGCAAGGAGAGGGATGGAAAGATGGAGTCTTGAGATGATACGGCGCTGGAGTTCTGGACAGTGCTGATTTGCCCAAACTGTATTGGACTTTCACCCAAGTACTCTGCAACTGGTATATAAAAATTGAACTGACTTGTGCTATTGCTAAAGGGCAAACCACTCACATAGTCACAACCAGTCTTCTTTCCAAAAGGCACTGAAGAATATTCGGTGGTTATACTGTCCAGAAAGATGTCCTGGAAATTGCACAGGTCCTGTAAAGCCATTGAATATGATGACTTTTATTCCTATATATTCATATCAGTCATCTGACATTGGTTTGTATGCCATCTAGAGTTGTAGATTGTCTATTTTAACAGCAGTCACCCTTTATATAGATAACAAGACCGCGTTCATCTACGAGTGGTCATCTAAAGCAACCCATCAGCAGAATTTACCAATGCCTCATTCCCTTGACTTTGAAGCATCAACAGTCAGCAGCCCATGGGTAATTAGTTTTGGCTGCGATATCAGGTTGTTTTTCAGATCAGATTTCTTCAAAGTTTTGTGTGGGCGTAGGCCAAAGAGAACGCAGGGTGATGGCAAGGCCTTGGCTCGAGCACATCAAATTAAGTTAGACTCTGAGCTTTGATGAATCATTCCCATGGAAAGTTCCCTAATAGAACCAGGAATAAAAATTTAAAAAAAAAGACAAACAACATTTTTGTTACACAGCAGAGTCAATGTAGCCAAGTGCAAAAGGCAACTTATGCAAATTTCTGAACTTGCAACACCAGAATATCAGGTAAGCCTGCTTCACACAGGGTGTATGCTCACACAGCTGCCACCCGTTTGGGAAGTACGTTGCCAGGTGTAAACATTATTTTACACATTACAAACTTTATTTGTTCGAATGGATTACTAATGAACGTAAGGATTACATGTTTGTTTTTACATTTGAATCAAAAACCTCAAAATGAATGTGTTACACTCCATCATTTTTGGATATGTCTTCACTGCTGCTATTATAATGGTAAGAAACTCTATTACACTTTGCTGTAGTTACAGTGATAACCCTGAATGTTTAAAGCAGCTGTAATCAATATTTTTATAGTAACAATGTATTAAATGACAATGTAAAAACAATGTGGCAATGTGGAAGGGGTCGCTTGATGAAATCTGCAGCTCCCCTCAGCTTTATGAAGCTTCAAGAGAGTTTCAGCTCATTGTTCAGCTGTCTGGCTGCAACTTTAATGTTTAGGTTCTTGCCCTCATAGGGTAGTTTTCGGCTGCTGCTATTTTCAGCAGAAAAGCTCTAAAAACCCACTGTACACAACCTGTTTGGCACCAAACAGCAGACAGACACACTTAGCAACTAGCTGGTGAACATAGTGGAGCATTTAGCAGCTAAAGAGCCAGATATTTCCCTTGTGAACAGAACAGAAACAAGAGAGTGAATATTGGACTTACATTTGCCAGGTGGCCAGAAACATGACTCCAAATGAATGCTAATGTTGCTTCCTAACTGTTTGCTAGTTTGTTATATCATCTTAAAAGGTGATGATTAGCCCCATTCAGGACTGTCTTATCTGCTGCATGGGAGACAGTCGCCGCAATTTTCTGGCCAAGAAAATCAGTTAATGCAGGTTTAAGCAAGCAAATGACTTCTTGAAAATATGTCTTCTGGCAACATATCCATGTTTCCTGCATAATTTGTTTGAGTTCAAAAGACTGCGTGCTAGCCTGCTTTTATTCATATTCACTTTTAATTTTATTTACATATCTTTCACTTCATCCAGGGACACTGTGTGTTACATTCAACCTCCTCACCCCAGATTGGTGAGAGCCTGCCTGACAATTTCATGAGGTTTGACTCAGCCCCTGACAAAGTGGTAGATGGCTCAGTGGTCCATGTGCGATATCAATGCTCCAGGCCATGTCAGCTTGCAGTGGAGGTGGTGGCGTCCACATTAAGGAAGACAGATTTAGTGGTCTTCAGGAGGAAATGGATCAACAGCACAGCCCGAGTCTGCAGGATCCACCAGGTGCTGCTCAGATTGCCTCCATCCATTTTATATAAACAGGACTTTTTCAACAGGCGCATTTTGGACGTCCAGAATGTGACAGTTCGTGCTTGGTTAGACCATCTTAATGATGGCAGTGAACCTGGAACATACCAGGGCTCCATGTTGAGGATTTATAAAGTGCTGCAGATAAAGCCACTCTCAGAGCGTCCAACTAAACCTCCTACTGAGTGCCCTTCATGGTCTGCACAACTGATGTGGCAGATGACAAGAAACAGAATTTATCATTGTCCACACGAGTCAGGTCAGACTCTTAATCACATTTTTTCATATTACTCCCATCTTTATTACCAAAACTTTTAATATTGTTTGTGTATGTAATGATTTGCTGTTTTGCTTGTACATAGACATAGATGATATGCTAACATTTCCCCTGGCAAGTACTGGTGAGCGCTTTGGAGTGGTCCGCAGGTTCCAGCCTTTTATCAACAGAGCCCTGGAGAGAGACCGTCTTCACGCTGTGACACAGCCCAGGTTGGACTTAAGCTTCACACAGTGACTTCTCATTTAGTTCATTTTAGCTGCAGCTTATTCTGTATGACATTCAACTACACAGCATGAAAAAAAAATCTCCAGCAGGTTCTCCAAATGTTGTATCAAATTCTTAAGAAAAGCAGAATTTTTTTTATGTTAAATACTATACAGGTGTACAATCAAACCAAATAATCCTGACAAAACACAACATATTGCCTCAAATGTACAATATATAATGCTGGTGGTTTGTGTTGGTGATATCAGCAGATTGATGGGTCACAGGTCAGTAATTGTTTCCTTTTCAGTGCTGGCAGCTGTTATAACACACTCCACTTTTAGTTTTACTTCACTGTCATTACAAATGACTTTATAAGCGTCACGAAGCCTCTTCACCAGAGCATATAAGCTTTTTATTTACGGTCAACGACAGACAGCGAGGCCAGTCATTTTTAGCAGATAGCACTGCGTTGTAAATTCAACCTCATGCTTCAGTGGCCGAAGAAATGATTTGTCAAATCATGTTTCGTTGCTTGGTTTCCAGCGTCACCTTATCTGTGTGGATCTACCTACTGAAATGGTGTCACAAGAAGCACTGTGGGATCATCCATCATGTCGACAGGAAAAATGTATACGACTCCGTTCAAATGCGCCTTACAGACACAGGTGGGTCACAGCAGCTTGTGGGTACACCTGATACTAGTTTAGGGGATTAGATTGAGGTATCATGAGATGATTGTGAGTGATGATGTGTGTTTTGTGAGACTGTGGAACAGACTGTGTTATGTATTAATAAAGAGCTTTGGAGCTCCTGTGGTGAAATATATGACTGTCATATCTCCTGTGTAGGGGACGTCATAATTCAGGCACGTGTGACAACAGGAGAAGATGAAGCTTTCCAAGCCAGTGCAGTGTTGCCCCTGTGGAAATGGATTAGATTGGACTGTTACATACAGGACTCAAAGGTATAGAACCTCAGTGTGTGCCTCTGGGAGGTGGGATATGGAATTTAAATCAAAATACAGCTTGGGGCAACATCTTCTAGACATCCTTCTCTTCTGAGTTTCGTTCGGTGGCCTTGCTTTGCAGTGTTTGATTTCCTTTTAGAACAGCTGTAAGATCCTGAAAGATGGTTCCTTTCCAGCTGGGAAACTCCAGGCGATTGCAGTGTGTACTATTTGGAGTCGTTCACAGCTGAGTTATTTTTATTCTCTATTTTCTCCGTGAGCTCATGCATTATTATGTCTGACTTTCAGGTGCTGCTGGATGCAACATGGGATGATGAAACCCACAGATATGTATATGAGTAAGACGTGTTATGGATTTTTTTTCAAAAGATGCTTTATGTCAGTTCTAATTTAAATGTTGTGAAATAAGCAAAATACAACTGTTGCTCTTACAAATCACCTGTTAGTCCAGTTACTGAAATACAACAGGGGTGACGGATACATGCACAATGATCATGAGAGCTGGTTTGAATGGTATTAAATATCTTATAGATTTCAGGACAGTATCCGTTATGATGACACTGATGGATATTTTGTGATTGGAGGAGGCAAGTTCATGGCAGGCATCCATGGGTATTTTGGCCCTATTAAATACTATCGTTTAGGAACTAAAGAGGTGTGTACCTGTTTTCTAATCACAAGTAAAATGTCATTATATTGTTGTCTTATTACTGTTGTATTATTGTATTACAGTGTGATGAAATACGATGTTACCCATGTCACAGGTAAAAAATCAACTTCACCCCAAGTCAACCTTACAGAAACTGGATAAAACCCATCAGGAGTGTCAGGAAATAAAAACATTTACAAAAGCTTTTCTCCAAGAAGTAACTGAGAGTCACCTCGCGTCACCAATCAACAAAGGTGAAATATTATTTTGACAAGTCCATTAAAACAGTGTTGAAACCATTCTACAGGGATCACCTTGTATAGATGTCATATACAGGGTGTCAGTACAACAACTGCACACCTATTAAGTATTGGAAGATTACTGTTGACAGGTTACTTTTTATGTTTTATTTCAGGTGTCTGCAGCCCTCACTTCCTAAGACTGTGGGGTCCGTTTAGAGAAAAAATTTGCGCACAAACATGGACCTGGGAAAAGCAACTTAAATACAGCCCCCTTTTTCATTTCTTGCAAACAAAAGAGGAGGAAATCAGAACAGGTGTCATAGATTGTTGCACTGTTTGACCACATACGTGTAAGTCATGCAACTTGCATCATTATTCACAGTTTTTTGTATCATTTTCTGTAGGGTCTTTCGGCATGAAGGACCTCAAGAGTACTTTGTTTGAGCAGGCAGTTGGTGTAATGTTCACCGTGGATCAGGCACAAAATAAAATCACATCCAAATCAATGGCTCTGCTACGAGCATCCTCCTGCTTTGGAAATCACAAAGCGTCTCTCTTACTGGCCACTATCCACATCTCCGGCCTGGAACACTCAGTCGATCTACAACAGGTAGAGTCAATCCCTTCCTTAATTGCTACTTTATCGCACATAACGCCACTTCTGTAATGATTCTGATAATATTGACTCCTGTGTGTTTCAGGGTCATGTCTATAGCTTGATTGGCGCAGCGGGTGATAACCGGTTCGCCCTGATGCATGCAGGCTACAAGCACACCCAAGAAATTGATGGGTTTCCAAAAGACTTAGACATGGCTTACAGCTACTATTCCAACGCTGGGGCACAGAGCAACATTGATAGTTCCAGCGTACATACAAATAAGGTATGTTTAAATTACTGAAGTCACTGGAAAATGAATTATTATTTTTAGCCATGCTAAAAGGCTCTAGAGGTGGCAATATTGGTCTGTCGGTCAGTCCTCCGCTTTGGTCCAGACTAAAATGCCCTGACAACTACTGGATGGAATGCCATGAAAACTGACAGACATTCTTGCTTTCTAGAGGAGGAATTGTAGTAACTTTGGTGAATCCATGCGTTTACATCTAGCGCCACCACCAGGTCAAAATTTATAATTCCAAATTCCATTACTATGGTTTATGACCTGCAAAATGACTAATGAAAAGCTAATGATATTCCCATCAGCCTCATCAGCCAAGAAATAGTCAAAATTACAACAAATTGTAATTTTTACATTTTGGTTTTTGTACTGATTAAACAAATGAGATTAGCATGTTAATTAGTGAGTTTTAGACAGATTGTGTTACTGTCAGACTGAAACAGGCTAGCTGTTTCCCCTTTTCCAGTCTTTATGCAAAGTTAAGCTAACCAGCTACTGGCTCCAGCTGCAAAATGAATGAACAGATAGAGTCGTGTTGATCTTCTCTTTTAATTCTTGGCAAGAAAGTGAGTTTCTTGCCAAGTGTGTACAGTATAAACAGATAAATGGATAATGAGTAAATCCATACGTCATTCAAACACAGACATCCACATGTACAAAGACACGCAATTTATACACACATGCACAAACACATACTGTACATATGTGTACAAGCACATGACAGCAGTGATACAAAGGGACTGTCTCCATAATATGATTAATAGTGTGTTTGTTGGTCCAGCCAGGGAGAATAGGTGGGTCTTAAATATTAATTTAAAAATGTGAATGAGTTAGCTGTCATGATGATTAGAAGAACACTCCAAAGATAAGAAGCCCGCTATGAGAAAACTCTATTTCAGACTGATTTCCTGTTTATTCTTGGAATATTTAAATAAGCTGCATCAAATGAATAGAGGTTCATGAAGACAACAGAAAGACTTTACTGTCTGCTCCAGCTTGAATAGGCAGCCAATGCACCGAGAACACAATTGTGCTGAAGCTTATTAGTAAAAACTCTAGCTTCTGCATTTTGACCAACTTGGAAACTTACATCTGAGTAGATGACGGTACAATAATCCATCTGGATCCAATCTTAATTAAAGGCCCTGAAAACCTGTTTTTTCAATCAACTATTTATTTGAAGCGATAGGGTCCTACATGACCACAAAATATTCTGTCAAAGTTAGAACTGTTTTTTTTCAGTCGAGCGAAATCTGTGCTGTTTTGTCTGAGCTCTTCGTCGTCAACGAGTTTGCTAACTGACCTTTAGTGAAGCCGTTAGCTTGGAGAGCTATTAGCTATTGTGACTGACTACCGTTAGCCCCGTCGGGAGGCTAGCAAGTTAATGGTTAGCTCACCAGCTACAGTTCTTTACCAACTAGTCCTGTGACTCGAGTTGTCACTATGTCACCAAGCTTCTTTATGATGTGAACAAACCGCTTTACAGTAGCAGTACTATTAGTTTACTATATTAATGTTTCCATTTGTCTTCCGTGAAGCAATATAGACCTGAACACATCTATCTAAGCAATCAAGAGGATTTAAACAGCCTCACACACGAGACAAGTGACGACTTTCAGTATCTGAAACTCCAAGCAGAGAGAGGAGACATAGAATCTCAGGTATGTATGAGTTAAATCCTACTTTTATTCCTGCGTTATGATCAGTAGACATCGTCAGTTTTCAGAACAGGCCAGTAAAAACTTATTATCTTTAGAAACACCTGGGAACAATGCTTTACTGGGGACATCGTGGAGTCTCAAAAGACACAGCGAGCGCGGTGAAATGGTTTGAAAGAAGTGCTATGCAGATGAAGGATCCTTCGGCGATGTACGACTACTCCATTCTACTGATGAAGGTTCTGTAGGATTATAAAGACTCAACCTATTTTACGATTAAATTGAACACTAGATATTTTATGTGTGTTGGTGTGTGTGTCTGTGTTTTGACAGCTATTGATTCACTGATTGATGTTGAATCCTTCAGGGCCACGGAGTGAAAAGAAACTACACTCGAGGTTTTCAGCTGCTGGAAAAAGCTGCAGCAATGGTACGTGTGTACTCCTAGTAATCAATCTGAGTGTTTACACTGTGTGCCTTCACAATACCAGTGTCTGTTTCCTTGTTTTAGGGCTCAATTAACGCCTTGAATGGTCTGGGCTGGTACCATGGGGTAATACTGAACAACCACAAAAATGCAGTAAAATACTTTGAACAAGCAGCACTAAATAGAAGTGATGACGGCATATTCAACCTGGGAATTTATCATCTCAATGGGAAAATCCCGGGCAGCCCGGAGAGGAATGAGGTTCGAGTCCCACACCTTGTCAAAATAATGTTTTATCACTGATCTAGTGGATCAATGAGCTGATATATTTTCTATATTATCCACAGACGGCTGCATTCCAGCAGTTTCTAAAAGCGTCTCAGTTTGGTCATGTAGCTGCATCAGTGGAGGCAGCTTGGTACCTTTCGACAGGAAACCTGGAAGGGGTGTCTCAGGATGTGGAGAGGGCTGTGATGTAAGAGGCTTTCATTAGCTTGGTGAACAAAGCTTTGTTATGGGCTGTTGCACTGTAGCCTGCAGCTCTGTGGCATCTAATTTCAATGACAGTGGCTAATTCAAGGTCAGAACCTAGTATTTGCATATCTAAAAATAAGAGTCACTGTCACTGCATTATTGTCTGGCACAGAGAGATTCTGCTTACCGTTGTTCCTCTGGTATCTTATGAATTTAAAGAAGCCCCTGCCGCAGCTGTAGAGGTGTTTTTTTTTTTTAGAATGACCTCAAGAAATCAGAAACTATTTTTAGATCAAAATATTTTCCGTTTATGTGGAGAAAATTATATTCCATAATTCATCACCCATCCTTTACCCTCTGTGCAGAATGCTAAAAAAGGTCTGTGAACAGAACGGACACCTTGGATTTATGATCAGAGAAGCTCTCCAGGCCTACCTCCGGGGCTCTTGGTGGGGACATTAATTTCAATTACTTTTCAATTGCCCTCATTTAATCATTTTCGCTGCATTTTACTATTTGTCTCCGCTGCTTCACATTTGTTTTATTGTGTTGCAAACAGGCAGGAGGCATTTGTGAAGTATGTTTTGGCAGCTGAAACCGGTCTGGGTTTGGCCCAGAGCAATGTTGCGCACCTGTGTGAGGTAAATGGATGCTTTTTCTCTGGTTTTAACCCTCTGTGTCTGTCTGCAACAAAACACTGGCTATTTTTTTAATCTGATTTTCAGCACCATTATGAAATAAATGTCTCATAATTGGAGTTTTGAAGGTAGCGGAACAAATTGCACATGATTCCAGACACATACGAAAAGATGAACACCAAGCCGTGGGGAAATTGTTAGCAGTTGATAACATAATCTTCATCATTGCTCTGCTCTTTCTCACCCTGCACTCATTCTCCAAAATGCAGGAACTGAATCTCAGTCATGATTGTCAGTGGAGATATCACAACTACTCTATATTAAACTATGATCCCCATCCGTCCGGTGAGTTCCTCTCATTTCATTTTGCTTTAACCTCTGCCTCTCCCTGTCAATCTGGTCGATAAACAGTAAGTATTTATCTTCTTTTATAGCTCTGCTGAAAATGGGAGACCACTACTACTTTTCCTCCAGCACGCGAGAAGACTCATTATCCTTGGTTGGTCAGGCCATATCGATGTATGGCAGAGCAGCTCTAGCAGGCAGCCCTCAGGTGACAGATTTACTTGAGCTGTAATCTCATCACCCTATGATAAACTTAATTAAACTTCCGCAGGCTCAGGCCCACCGCAATAAAAACAACAAACATCATTATACAGTGTTATTATTTGGAGACTTTCTCTCTGAATAACCCATCAGCCCCTGTTATGATTTTGTTTTCACACGGACTCACAGGGAATGTACAACTTGGTCGTTTTGGCACAACAGGGGCACGTTATTCCATTGAGCATCCAAGGCTTGTTTAATGTGTCACATCACGAAGAGCAGGACATCGTGGTGGAGAAGATCTTAAAAAGGTACTTTTTTAAATCCATGAACTGGCACAACAATGAATAATGACCATGGGGGTTGGGGAGGTATACTTATTCACATTTTTGCCAAGAGTTAGATGAGAAGATTGCATGCACTCTCATGTCTGTATGATAAATATGAAAGCACCACCAGCAGCCCGTTAGCTTAGCTTAGCACAAAGACTAGAAACAGGTGCCAACAGCTAGCTGTTGTCGTTTCCTCCCGTTTCTAGTCTTTGTGCTAAGCTAAGCTAACTGACTTTTAGTGGTAGCTTCATATTTACCGTACAGACATGAGAGTGATATCAAACTTCTCTTCTAACTCTTGCCAAGAAAGGGAACATTTCCCAAAATGTCAAAATTCTTTAAGGCAAAGTCAGCTAGCTAACATTAGCTGTTATTGAGCACCCATGTCTGCTCTTGCACTTACTGCTGTTGCTCATTTACATCATTCTTATCATTCAATGATGTGCTTCTACTTTTATTCTAACAAAAATATCAAAGCTTGATATTACTGTTATTGTCATGTGCAACACAGTTTTCATTGTTTTATCCCCTAAGCTGTGTGGAGAGTGATGATGAAGAAGCAGTAACGCCCTGTTCTTTAGCTCTGCTCGGAGTCCATATGGGAAAAGCCATGAGGAGAATGACTCAGAACAGTGCACAGCTCCTCTTGGTAGGCATAATGCAATCAACTCATACTGTATGTAGCAAGAGAAAACACATTGCAAGCTGCACTCCTGTATTTATTATCCTCAATAATTTGATCTACCTTTAATTATTGAAACATGTGAAAATGTAAATTGGACTTTCATCATGAATAAGACATTAAAGACACTATAGGCTGCTATTTTGAGAAAGAAAAAATGACAATTTATTTAAATCATTCTTCTTATTTCTCTTTAGGCATATGCATCTCTTCTTTCTGCCTTTGTCATTCTTGTCATTGTGTCATTGCAGAGCTGTCTTGGTAAGTAATTGTGTTCTTCTCTACTGCACCCACTTGCACATATTTTCCGCAAGATGGTGCAATTTCCCCACATATTAGTTTACTACCTCTTGCTCTGACTTGTACATCAAAAGATAATCCGTGTAATCATGTTTGTTCACCATGACAAGTCACCTCCTTTCATCCTCCTCATCTGCAAATGAACACAGAACAAAGGGTTCCCAGTCACCATGTGGTTGCACTGAGGGCAAGGACATCATCTGTCAGCCAAGATGGTGTCAGCTTGAATAGAGAGCAAGATGGCATCATGGGAGGAACCTACAGGGCGGCAGGGAATCTAAGGCTTACCATCCTGAATGACAAGCAGTGGCTCCGGAAGACCGGCGATATGGCTGTGACTCTGTCGGGCGTATGCCTGTGTGCTTTCTGGACCACACTCCTCTATCATCTCTTATGACATAAAATGCCCAGCACAGTGACACAATAGCCACAGCAAAAGCCCCAGACACTACATATTGTAAGAGCATACATTTAGAGGATGAGTTACAGCACTACTCATGTGACACATTTGTGTTTCGGAGGCATGTGACTCATTTTGAGTTATGAGACAGGAAGGAGAGAAGTGCTGATCAGAGTGTTGATAATGTTTCCTCATTAACCATTTTTCCATTGTATTGATTGTGGAAAATAAAGTTTCTTATCATGCAGTTCATTTCATTAACGCTGAGTCCGGCCTACAGTTTATATGGTCTTGGGGATGTGGTGCCAAGGAGGGAGAGTGAAGTTTATTTTATGCGACGTGCAAGTCCAGTAAAACATATTACAACACTGAGTATATCTTTGATAATTGATGAGCTAATTCAGTCATAGGATAGCACTGTTGAAACTGACAAATACTCTGATGGCTGTGCATTTAAGCTATTATGAGCTTATCAGCTATTAAGACTATTTTGATGATAATCAGTCGATCAGTGAAAATTTATTTATATAGCACCTTTCAAACAAATCAAATGCAAAAAGCTTTACAAGCGATTGACGAAACGTAAGATGTTAAAAATGGACATTAGAGACTAATGCACACCAAAACAACCAAAAAAAGCAATAAACACTGCCTAAAAAAATATAATCATGAAATACTACAGTAAATAAATATATAATAATAAAATAGTAAAATGTTAACAAAATAAAATAGAATGATATAAATAATAATAATCAGCAATAAAATGTTGATAAAACAAATAGAATAAAATAAAAAATAATGATGATAAGAAGTAAAATAAGCATAAGTAAGAAAACCATAAAATTAGAAAACACTACATAAAAGCCAGGCTAAAGAGATGGGTTTTTAGTTTACATCCTCTCAGATCCTCTGGAAGGCTGTGCCAGCGGCTCGGAGCGTAACGGCTGAAAATGTTTTTGTTCTTCGAATGAAAAACTGCTGTTTTGGTTAAAAGTTCAAATCTGGGTCAAAAATCACTGCTAGATTTCTTGCTTCTTGGCTTGGGTTTAGTCCTAGTGTATTTAGCTTGGAGGCCAGTTTCTCTTTCTGAGCCCTTGAACCAATGATCAGTCCTTCTGTTTTATTCTGATTGAGCTGTAAAAAGTTCTGTGACATCCTGGCCTTTATATCTAAAATACAGTTAAAAAGTGAGTCAATCGGCCCGGTGTCATCAGGAGACACAGCCACACACAGGTAAAAGTGCAGTGTGCTCGTTCTGCTGATCTAATGTTGATTATTTTCTCGCTGAAGTATCCAGCAAACTCTTCACATTTAGAACCTGGGAGCTCAATATTGTAGTTAGTTTTGGGATTTACCAGAGAATCTATTGTGCTAAAAAGCAGTCTGGCATTGTGAATGTTGGAGTTTATCAGGTTTGAAAAATATGCTTGCTGTGATGTTCGAGTTGCCTTGTAATTTTTTTTTGTGAGTATATTGTAATGTATTACTAATTTTGTTTTCGCCATCTGCGCTCTCTTTTAAGTTTCATGGTTTGACTGTTTTTCCATGGGGCAACCTTTTTCATAGTTATTTTCCTGGTTTTGATTGGAGCGACTGTGTCAAGCACTGTTTTCATTTTATGGTTAAAATCATTAACTAAGTCTTCACAGGATGACGGTAAGGCATCTTTGTAGGTTGCGATATGTGATGCGACAGTTGTGGCTACTTCAGGGGTAATGCAGCATTTTTTAACAAAATGTTCAGCTGTACTCGGCAGAGAATAATCAAAACTGTTTAAAAAACGCACAGTGGTGGTCAGACACGGCCAGATCAGTGACAGAAGATCTACTAATGTTAAGACCATATGATAGAATTAAATCCAAGGTGTGTCCATGTTTGTGAGTCGGCATGTTAACATGCTGTTTAAACGCCATACGTTCTATACATTCTAAAAACTCTTTGGCTCTGGTATCTGCCAGATTATCAACATGTACATGTTAAAATCACCAATTAAAATGCAGGTATCATAGCTCGTGTGAATGACAGATAGTAGCTCTGAGAATTCTGTTAAAAAAGAGAGGACAGATAATTTAGGAGATCTATGTATTGTTACTGCAAGGAGACAAGGCTGAGAATTTTAAAAAGTTGCACTATATTCAAAGGCATGAAATATGCCTAGGTCCAATCCCGTGGCTTGAAAGGATAAGTTACTATGGTAATGGAAGACACTTCAAACACATCTTTAGAGCCCTTGCTGGGGTATTAGTCAAAAAGTAATGCTTCTCTGTATGAACACAGTAACAATGTGCTGTTGTTACTGTGTTCATAAAGATAATATAATGGGCAATATCCTTTGGGGGATTTTGATTGTATGGCTGCCAACAAATGAGGAATAGGCAGGGTTACTCAGTTCTTAACAGTTATTTACAGCTCTGGGTGACTTGTGATGATGTTGTTGCCTGGTATGCCTATTCATGGAGCTGTCATTAGTTAAATAAGGAGTTTCACAATGTAAACAGCACCATGTGGAGCTACTTCAGTTTAGAGTGAAGTCTGTATATAATTTGTGGACGGAATAATGATCTCCCTCTTCCTTCTATCTCTGTCCCTTATGTCGCCTGTCTGTGTCTCTTTCTTTAAAGGGACAGGTCACCAAAACAAAAACAATTGCATACTGTTACACATGTGCACTGGAGTAATCTTTTAGATGTTTACTGTGGTAGTATTTTTATTAGTATTGCCATAGGTAATTGCTTAACAATGAATCTCAAAAAGAAATGCACACGTTAGATACCATAATTTGTTTCAACACTTGTCGAGGCTTATGCCCCATCTCTTTGAGAAGTTTCCATGCTGATACCCAAAATAAGGTCAAATTCAATCCCAGCAGCACAAAAATATTTAAGGGATGTCAACAAAAAACGGACAAAAAAAACCTACAACAATGAAGGAAGCTTTGTTTCAAAGGAATAGTTTGTTATTTTGGGAAATACTTATTTGTTTTCTTGCAGAGAGTTAGATTAGAAGATCAGTGCCACTGTCATGTCTTTGCGCTAAATATAAAGCTACAGCCAGCAGCTGGTTAACTTAGATTAGCATAAAGACAGGACACAAGTGAAAACAGCTAGCCTGGCATGCGTGTCGTTTTTACACTTTGGTTTTTGTACTGTTTTTGTTTCAAACAAACAAAATATAATGTGTTAATTAGTGAGCTTTAGAGGTGCTCATAAGTGGATTTATGAGCACCTCAGGCTAGCTGGGTCCCCCTGTTTTCAGTCTTTGTGCTAAGCTAAGGGTGCTAGGGATTGCTTCATTTTTACTGTACAGACATGAGAGTAATATCAGTCTTCTCATCTAACTCTCAGCAAGAAAGCGAATAAGCATATTTCACAAAATGTCTGACTATTCTTTTCAGGCACAGTAAGTTAGCTAACGTTACCTGTGGTTGTGATTGCTAAACACATCTATACTGGACCCTGGACTCTCGCACCTATTGCTGTAACTCTTTGACATCATTCTTATCATTTCACTGCTAAATTTAATTTATTTACTAACCATACAAACATTGCATTAGGATTTTGGGTCAAGTTACAGTTTGATACAGCAATTATGGCTCAAAATCCAGTAATCCTTAATTGTGAAATCCCAGACCTAGATCACCACCAAAATGTGTATGGCAAATAAAATATTTTAATTCTGTCACATCACATGGGAACATTTTCTACACTGATTCAAGTTGCATGCAATAAAACTATTAGTAGGTAGAAAGTACTGGTTTATATTATAAGTAGTGATAAGTAGTGTTATATAAATTATATGGTGGATGTGGGGGTGGAGTGTGGTTCAGTCAGCCCCACCTGAAGCGCAGGTGGGGGTGATTGATAATTGGTTCTGCCTGTGCTCTTTAGTAGCAGCCTGAGGAGAGGAGGGAAGTTTGCCAAACGTAGAGACACGAGGCGGACAGCGAGACGGCACCGGAGAAGCAGGAGAGCTGAACGGAGCCGGCGAGCAATCAACAGAGTGTCTTACCTGTGCAGAGCGTAAATAAAGCGGTTTACTTATCCACCTAGCAGTAGAACCTGGAAGTAGTGACAACACTACATTGGTGCCCAACGCGGTCACTGCTGTGACACAGGTGGATGAGCCATGGGGTTAGGGTTAGGACCCGGCTGCCATACAACCCGCGGCTGCCCTGGGCATGATGCTTGGGGAGCTGGTGGCGATGCAGCGTGAGCAATCGGTGGACAACAGGAGGCATCTGGAGCTGCTCCAGAGCCAAGCCGAGGGGCAGACGCAGCTCCTGGCCCAACTACTGGCTTGGTTGGAGCGACCAGGAGCTCCCGCTGCGTGGCTGCTTCATGGTCTTTCCCTCCCGAAGATGGCAGCAGAGGAGTGGAGGCATTTGAGGGGATGGCGGGAGCATGCGGGTGGCCGGCTGCGGAGTGGGCAGTACGGCTATTGCCGCTGCTGGCCGGGGAGGCACAGACAGCGGCGCTCAGACTGCCGGCCTCCACCCGGAGCAGTTATCCGGTAGTGCGGAAGGCTGTCCTGGAAAGGATGGGGCGCACGCCAGGGGAGCACCGCCCGCGCTTCCGGGGTCTCCGGTGGGAGCCAGCGGACTGGGCCTTCGCCTGCTGCCAATGGCTGTGGGACGCGGCTTCCCGCTGGCTGGAGCCCGGGGGTATGGAGGGGGAGCAGCAACTGTTGGAGGTGGTGGTGGTCGAGCAGTTTGTGTACGGGCTCCCTGCTGGGACAGCGGAGTGGGTGCGGTGTCATCGTCCGGCCAACCTGGCGGCGGCAGTGGCAGTAGCAGATGACCACCTGGCGGTGCAGCCTCGGGTCCCGGTGGCGGAGGGACGGTCATCCATGGTGGCGTTCCGTCCCATGCCGGCCCCCCGCCAGAGTCTGCTGGGACGTGTGGTCACTTCACCCAGTGGGGGCCTTAGGGTCCAGAGTGGCGGCACGGATACTAATGACCCTGTTTCTTTTGTTTCCCCTCCTCAGATCCAGGCCGCAGGCGTGGGCTCCCCCTCGCAGAGGGTGCCTCAGATGCCAGGGCTGGAGTGTTGGTGGTACGGCCTGCCCGGACACTTCAGACGGGAGTGCCCGTTGATGGAGGTTGGGCAGGTGGTCTGGGTCCCTGGGCCTCCAACCCCCTCCCCTGGTCCAGGAGGGACGTATTGTGTTGCGGTAAGGATCCAGGGGGGTTTACATCAGGCTATGATGGATTCGGGCTGCGAGCAGACCCTGATTCATCAGAACCTGGTTCGGCCTGGGGCTCTGGTCAAGGCATCATGGGTAGAGATTAGGTGTGTGCATGGGGATGTACACAAGTACCCGGCGGTGCCAGTGGAAATTAAATATCACTGTAAAATGTATAGGATTAAGGCTGTGGTTAGCTCCTGCCTTACTATGGTTTTGGGCACAGATTGGACAGGCTTTGCTAAATTGATTGGGGTGCGGTCACGACGGATAGGGACATGCGGGATCTGTCCCAGCCTGCCCTTTAGCTAGGATGATTTTGAGGTGTCCAGAGAGACATTTTTCGAGGACCCAGACTTCCTTAGGGCCCTCGTTGTCTTCTGGAGGAACAGGTGGATAGTGATTCCCCGCACCTCTCTTCTGACTGTCTCCCCCGCCACCTCGGCACCCAAGCCTGGTCTCTCATCGGTGGCCCGGCCGACACCTGGCCCAGGTTCCCCGTTGGCGGCCCAGTTGACACCCACCCTCCAGCCAGAGGTCCAGCCGATCAGATCATGTGTCCCAGCCGGAGTCCGGCATCCACCTACTCACTTTCTTGGCCCAGATGACGGTCCGGATGGCGCCCTGGCCAACACCTGGTCCAGTCCCACCGCTGCAGCCTCCGTCTCCGCCAGCCCCCGTCCAGCTGCAGCCTCCGTCTCCGCCGGCCCCCGTCCAGCGGCCACCCCTGCCAGCTCCAGAACTCATCCAGTGGCCACCCCTGCCATCTCCGGTCCCCGTCCAGAAGCTGCAGCCCCAGCCCCTGTCTCCGGTCTCGTCCAGCCACTGCAGCAGTCCCCCGGTCCCGTCCAGCCGCTGCAGCAGCCCCCCGGTTCCTTCCAGCTGGGGCCGCAGCCATCCTTAGTTCTCGCTGGGCTGCAGCCATCCCTAGTTCCCGCTGGGCCGCAGCCATCCCTAGTTCCCGCTGGGCCGCAGCCATCCTGCGTCCCAGTCCCGCTGCCAAGAGGGCAGCAACCAGTTCCCGTCTCGCTGCCGAGAGGGCAGCAACCAGTTCCCGTCCCGCTGCCGAGACCGCAGCAACCCCCCGATCCTGTTGAGCAGCAGGTGCTGCCATCTCCAGAGCCTCCTGAGCCCCGTCTTTGCGGCCGGCCTCCTGAGCCCTGTCTCCGCCGTCGGCCTCCTGAGCCCCTTCCATGGCACCGCCGGCCTCCTGCCCGTCCTCCTGCCCATCCTCCTGCCCGTTCCCCTGAGCGGCTCCTTCCCCGTTGCCGCCCTCCTGCCCGTCCCCCTGAGCGGTCCCGCAAGCCAGGCTGCCTCCCAGAGGTCTCCAGCCCTGGTCCTGCCTGCCCCGTTCGTCTGTTCCTTGGCTTTGTGTTCCGGTGTCCCTCCTTTGGTCTCCCTCTGCCCACCCTGCTTGGCTTTCCTGTTCCGTCTGTGGGACGTCTGGGAGCCGTCCCTTGAGGGGAGGGGGTTCTGTTGTATCTTGTCTGTTTTCTGTTTATTTTGAAGTCTTGCCTGTCTTGTTTCCTGTGATCTGCCCTCGTGTGTCTGATTGTCTACACCTGCTCCTCATCACACACCTGGCCCTGATCCCCTCGTCAGTCCCTTCTCTATTTATACCTGTCCTTTTCAGTTGGTCCTTGTCAGTTCATTCTGCATGTGATGTGCTTGTGCTTGTGTGTGCGTGTTCCTGTGTCCTGTTTGGATGTATTACCTGCATGATACCCTGCCTGACTACCTGCTTGTCTACCTGTCTGTTCCCCTACCTTCCTAAACCTGCTAAGGACTAATAAATCTGTTGAAACTCCTGTCTGCCTCTGCAACCTGTCTGCTCCTGGGTCCTCTCCCAACTCCCTCAACGTAACACCCACAGGTTCTGGAAATTGCCTCCATAGAAGATTTTCCACTTGAGCAGTCTCGGGGTAATACTCTACGCTTTACCTTCGACCAAGTGATAAAGACTGATGGTCATATAGTGCGCCCTGACACAGTGCTGACATACCCACACTTTGCATTGCTCAGGGACAGGCTGTATCGGGTGTGTCGTGACGCCCAGACAAGTGATGTGAATACCCAGTTGTTGGTACCGAAAAGCTGCCGGGAAATGGTTTTCCAGGCAGCTCATTTTAGTCCAATGGCTGGTCACTTAGGGTCGGAGAAAACACAGAACCGCAATCCCGAAGCAGTGCCGCTGCGCTCCATTTCAGCTAAAAGTGTGGCGCAGGCACTGTTTCAGATTGTCTCCCGGGTCGGGATCCCGAAAAAGATCCTGACTGACCAGGGCACTTCATTTATGTCATGGACACTAAGGGAGCTGTACAAGTTATTGGGCATCAAGCCTGTGTGAACTAGCGTCTACCACCCACAAACGGATGGGTTGGTAGAGCGGTTCAACAGAACGTTGAAGTCCATGAGACATAAGTTCATTCACGAGGATAGTAGAAATTGGGATAAATGGCTTGACCCTCTGTTGTTTGCAGTGCGGGAGGTGCCCCAGGCTTCCACGGGATTTTCCCCCTTTGAGTTGATGTTCGGCCGGAGTCCACGAGGGCTGCTGGACTTAAAAAAAAGTGGGAGGAGGGTCNACGTAACACCCACAGGTTCTGGAAATTGCCTCCATAGAAGATTTTCCACTTGAGCAGTCTCGGGGTAATACTCTACGCTTTACCTTCGACCAAGTGATAAAGACTGATGGTCATATAGTGCGCCCTGACACAGTGCTGACATACCCACACTTTGCATTGCTCAGGGACAGGCTGTATCGGGTGTGTCGTGACGCCCAGACAAGTGATGTGAATACCCAGTTGTTGGTACCGAAAAGCTGCCGGGAAATGGTTTTCCAGGCAGCTCATTTTAGTCCAATGGCTGGTCACTTAGGGTCGGAGAAAACACAGAACCGGATCATGGCCCAATTTTTCTGGCCTGGCATCTGGGCGGATGTGCGCTGTTGGTGTGCGTCCTGCCCGGAGTGCCAGCTAGTAAATCCGTCGGCCATCCCACATGCGCCTTTGCAGCCATTACCATTAATGGATGTTCTGTTTGATCGGATTGGGATGGACCTCATCGGGCCATTTTCCCGGATGCACGGGGACATCGTTTTGTGCTGGTCCTTGTGGACTACGCAATCCCGAAGCAGTGCCGCTGCGCTCCATTTCAGCTAAAAGTGTGGCGCAGGCACTGTTTCAGATTGTCTCCCGGGTCGGGATCCCGAAAAAGATCCTGACTGACCAGGGCACTTCATTTATGTCATGGACACTAAGGGAGCTGTACAAGTTATTGGGCATCAAGCCTGTGTGAACTAGCGTCTACCACCCACAAACGGATGGGTTGGTAGAGCGGTTCAACAGAACGTTGAAGTCCATGAGACATAAGTTCATTCACGAGGATAGTAGAAATTGGGATAAATGGCTTGACCCTCTGTTGTTTGCAGTGCGGGAGGTGCCCCAGGCTTCCACGGGATTTTCCCCCTTTGAGTTGATGTTCGGCCGGAGTCCACGAGGGCTGCTGGACTTAAAAAAAAGTGGGAGGAGGGTCCCAGCACTAGCAAGAATGAGATTCAGTATGTCCTGGACCTGCGAGCAAAACTCCACACACTGGGGTAATTGTCATGGGAGAATTTGCTGCAGGCCCAGGGGCGTCAGCAGCGCCTGTACGACAGAGGGGCCAAGCTGAGACAATTTGCACCGGGAGACAAGGTTCTTGTATTGCTTCCATCGGCCAGTTCGAAATTACTCGCCAAGTGGCAAGGGCCCTTCGTGGTCACACGACGAGTGAGCGAGGTCGACTATGAGGTAATAGGGTCCGACGGGAGGAGACATCCAAATTTATCACCTAAATCTCCTTAAGGGATGGAAGGAGGCAGTGGAGGTGGCTCTGGTGACGGGGAGCCAGAAAGGGAGGAGCTGGGTCCTGAGGTGCCCACCTCAGGCGATCCGGCCCCCCTGCCGTGTGATGACCAGCTGTCCCCGTCCCAGAGAGCTGACACTGCCAGTCTGCAGCAGCGGTTTCTTGACGTGTTCTCTCCTCTGCCGGGACGCACTACGCTGATAGAGCACTGTATTGAGACCCGCCCGGGCGTGACGGTGCGGTCACGGCCCTATCGGCTGCCTGAACACAAGAGAAAAGTGGTTCAGCGTGAATTGAAGGCGATGCTGGAGATGAGGGTAATATAGGAGTCCCACAGTGTCTGGTGTAGCCCCATAGTTCTGGTCGTAAAGAAAGATGGGTTTATCCGGTTCTGTGTGGACTATCGCAGGGTGAATGAAGTGTCACAGTTTGATGCCTACCCCATGCCCCAGGTTGACAAACTCCTGGACCATCTAGGGACTGCCCATTTCTTTACGACACTGGATCTGACCAAGGGCTACTGGCAGATTCCCTTGCTGCCAGAGTCCAGGGTGAAGACGGCCGTTTGGGTTGTACCAATTTGTGACTCTTCTGTTCGGGTTGTTTGGGGCCCCAGCCACGTTTCAGCGCCTCATGGACCGAGTGCTGCGCCCACATGCTGCGTATGCTGCCGCCTATCTAGATGATATGATCATCTACAGTGACAGCTGGGCGGAGCATATGCGGCGGGTGGCCGCGGTGCTCCAGTCTCTGTGGCAGGTGGGGCTCACGGCCAATCCGAAGAAGTGTGCAGTTGGATGGAGGGAGGTACAGTATCTGGGACACCTCTTGGGAGGCGGGCAGGTGCGGCCGCAGCCGAAGTCTAAAAAGCAGGTGAGGCGGTTCTTGGGGCTGGCTGGTTACTATTGCCGGTTCATTCCGGGGTTTGCGGACCTGGTCAGCCCCCTGACTGACCTCACCCGAAAGGGTGCCTCAGATCCGGTCCAGTGGACGGGGCAGTGCCAGGGGGCATTTGAGAGGATAAAACAGGCCCTCTGTGGGGCGCCGCTCCTTCACACTCCTGATTTTTCTCTCCCTTTCATCCTGCAGACTGACGCCTTGGACAGGGGGTTGGGGGCCATGCTGGCCCAGCAGGTGGCGGGGATCGATTGGCCAGTGCTATACATCAGCCGGAAATTGTCAGACAGGGAGTCCCGGTATAGGACTGTCGAAAAGGATGGCGATCCGGTGGGTAGTCGGTGCCCTGCGGTATTACCTGCTGGGTCGGGCCTTCACCCTCTGTTCGGACCACGCTCCACTCCAGTGGCTCCACCGCATGAAAGATATCAACGCCCGGATCACCCGGTGGTATCTGGCCTTACTGCCCTTTAAGTTCAAGGTGGTCCATAGGATGGTGGTGGCCGATTTCCTCTCTCGCCCTCTGGGGGGAGGGGGGGAGTAAGGTTGGCTGGATGTTTCTCCGGCCTCAGTCGGGCGGTTGGGGTATGTGGGGGTGGAGTGTAGTTCAGAGCTCAGCTGCAGTGGAGAGCAGGAGGGGGGGGGAGTGGCTCAGGGAGCCAGCACCTGCAATCTAGGAGTGCAAGTGGGGCTGATTGATAATTGGTTCTGCCTGTGCTCTTTAGTAGCAGCCTGAGGAGAGGAGGGAAGTTCGCCAGATGGAGAGACACGAGGCGGACAGCGAGACGGCACCGGAGAAGCAGGAGAGCTGAACGGAGCCGGCGAGCTATCAACAGAGTGTCTGATGACCTGACATCAACATGTCAAGGACATGACCTTGAATTGTTGCAGTATACTCTACTTCAGTTCATGGCTAACAGACACTTTGATCAGCTTCACTACACGCTGACAGAATATCTCAATTGATTTACAGCTTTCCCACTGTACATTCTTTTCTAGTTGAATTAAACTCTCACTGAACTCTCTGGAGTATTTGCTTAACATGGAGGGATAAAAAACTTTGACCAGGGGACACTCTTCTTAAAAAAACCCTCCAAATATTTGATTTGCAGCTGTTTCACTGTCTTGCGGTTTTAAACCAAATACAGTCACATGCCCATTGCATGTGCACAAATGTCACGAAAACACACAGTCATTTCAGCTGTAGAGTGTAGTTTTAGTATAGCAATTAATCAAAGAGTTTGATGATATGGTCTGTAATCATCTAATTAAATTTCACTTCTTCAAATAGCTTCTGTAACATGCAATTAAATTCAGCACCCCACTGATATTCCAAATTCCTATACTGCTCAACTCACATGAGTGGCTTTTCATATGAGTTGAGCAAGTGTGCGCTGAAACAGAAACGTGTGTGAAATGTCGCAGCGTATAGCCTGACATTTGAACTTGAAGTTGTGGTGGTCTGTGGTTTTATACCTCAGCTACAAACACTCCTCAGTAGGGATTTTGAGGTCCTGCAGTGACATGTCCGTTAGCTCCATGTGCCATATTGAAGAGTGGAAGCAATGCACAGGGTCTAACAACAACTTTGGCTGAATCAGAGGTTTTTTTTGTTATTCACTTATTAAATGGGGGCAGTTTCCACCCGCTGACCACCTGTTTAACCTTAGCTCTAAATAACTACTAAGATAAAATAGTAAGATAAAGGTATTCCGAGTACACAGTACCGCCCTACTCAATTGTAACATGCCTAAAAATACAGTGTATCTCAGCTGGACTTTGGCAACATCTGTATCTAGTGATCTGGGGAACAATAGCCCTTGCCAAGTTAATAAAAGGAGATAAAAACTAAATCATAAATAGAACATGCAGCTGCTGATGTAACGTTATAATATTATCTCACACAATGAGGCCTGTCTATTTCATAATTAGCTAAAGTGAACACCATGTCCTGCTGCAGGCTTCATTTGACCACAGAAGGGTTGAAGTGACAAAGAAACCAGACAATGTATTTTTTGGCAAAGTCACACTAATGATCAGTGAAGAAATAGACCATCAAGGATGCAGTAAACCGTATTTGATTCTATTAAGTTCAAATAGTAACTTTATGAGTATAGCGTCTATCTCATTGTGCTACAAGTATTTTTTTTAACAAATCCCTTTTTCCCTCAAAGAATGTCTTAACCTTTGAAATATGAAATGTAGCTTTGGTCATTTGTGCAGTGTTTTTTGTGTCAGGCGTTGTGGACATAGAGAATGCTGTCCAATACCTGTGTTTATAATTGTAATAACAGTACTGGGCACAACACACACACACACAGAAGCAATTTTAATAGACGTTATTACATCATTGTCCACAAGCAGCCCTTGGGGCAGGCACCCATGGGTCCTTAGCCTTGGCTGACCAGAGGGTGAGGCCCCTGGTGGTCAGAGGCTGCTGGGCACAGGGATGAATTTCATGAATCTAAAATATGTGTGTAAATGTAGCACTTGAATGTGAGTGAATGAACCATAGCAAAACGTGAAATAAGTCAGGAATGTTATCAGGGTTTCTGGTGCCCTGCGGAACAAGCCCTTTTTACACAGTATCAACAGTTTAAAATGATACAGACCCAGAGGTCTGACTGACTCAAGGTCAGAATACCACTTAGCCTAAAAGTACTTAATGTTCTCAGCACACACAGTACCGATGCACTGTGCTGACACTGAGTGCATCTGGGCATCTGAGTTTATAAGGGAAGCCTCGAGGGGAAAACATGTCACCACCCACACTGCTAAAAGTAAGTTACACTTTGTCACAGTAACTCATACACTGGAGAGTGATTTTGTCCACACTGAATAAAAGTTGTAATACTTCCCTTGCAATCCCTGGCAGTGTGTACAGCAGTTAGCCATGAGTGTGAGGGGAAGGCGACTAGCCAGGAAGCGCAGTTCTCAGATTCAGTTGGAGACTATTACTTACTGGAACCTGTACCACTCCAGAGCTGGTACGTATTCAGGTGTTGTTGTTTAATTATATAGTATTCTTGATAATTGTGTCATGACAGCCTGTAGCTTTGTCTGCAGGTAGGTTGTTTGTTTTGCGTGATGTGTGGACAATACTCCAGCCTCCATTTATTTCAAATTTCTGCTTTATTACACAATATCATCTCACACTTCTATGTCATTATACAAAATTAAAAGTGTTTGTGGATGTATTTCTGGAAAGTAACAAATACCAGTGGAATTATTAGAAATCACCAGCTGAAAATGTTATAACAAAATAAAGAATAATAATAATAACCATAATATAATATTAACCATGAATGTAATTGCCTTACATTCCCACAATACTAACGAGCACCACCTGGTGAGGTGAAAATGACTAATTATTTTACTGATTCAGATTGTTTCAGTTCAGTTTAAAGATTTGTAGTTACATTTGTTAATCTTTTTTAAGCTAAAGTGATTGCATCACAGTTCAAACACACAGTAACAGTGATGGTTCAGTAAACTCACTTCAGCTGTAGGATTCAGTGTTAAAGATTTGTTCAAACATTTACTCAACACTACCAGTGGCCTGCTCTCTAGTGGACTCTGAAAATTGCTTAAAGAAATACTACACTCCATCAAGAGAGATTCAGGAATCATTTAATTTCAACAGAAATCTAAAGAAAATTGAATATCTGGGGGTTGCCATCACTAAAAGTCTATCTAAATTATACAAAGCAAACTATGATAGGATAAACCAGGAGATACAAAAAGACACTGACAGATGGCCTACACTACTGCTAGATTTTAATTCTAGAGCTGAGATCATCAAAATGAATATACAGCCTAGACTTCTCTATTTATGCCAGTCTCTAACTATAGAGATCAAGCTCAATTTGTGACCTGGGACAGGATAATATCAAGGTTTATTTGGCGGGGGCAAGAAGCACAGAGTTAGGTATGAAGCTCTCCAGCTGCCAAAAGATAGAGGAGGTATGGGTCTCCCAAACTGAAAGAATACTTTTATGCTACCCAGTTAAGATATATTGTATGTTGGTGCAAACCAGACTATACAGCAAAGTGGAAAGAAATGGAGTTTGGAGAATATCCAATCCAGAACATTACTGGAGATAAAGAGACATACATGAGAATTAAAAATCACATGGCCTCGATTACATCGTTTACTCTAGAATTATGGTTCAGAATAATACAAAATTATAGGATGAAGAAAGAAACTAAAATGAGTAGCATTTGACAATAATATTAAACCGGCTATGTACGATAAAGGATTGAAACAGTGGGTAAATAAGGGAATCACAGCATGGTGCACTTTAGAGAAGGATGGGCAGCTGGAGAGTTTCCAGAATATGAAAGATAAGTTCAATTTGGGTAAGCATGAATTCGAGGTACCTACAACTAAGAGAATACTATAAAAAGGAAATCAAAAGACAAGTAAATGGTGTGATCCAAATTATAATTAGCTCATACAGAGGAACAAAAATTAGAATTATATTTACACTATATCAAAAATTGATTGATTGACTAAATATATAAAAGAAAAATGGGAATCAGAGTTCAACATAAAAATCTCAGATGAGGATTGGCAAAACGTGGAAAATCCATCAAACATTCACCAATTCACGGATATGGAGGGAATTCTCTTGGAAAAACCTGATCCGTTTTTTTTTTAAATCACGCCCAAGGTCAAGAGTAAATATTCAAATGTAAATTGAAGCATGTGGAATACTAGATTCAGATCACTCGCATATATTTTTGAAATGCCACAAGTTATTGATGTTTTTGAAAATGCAGCCCTTCGCAAAAGGTACTAGGATATGATATTACTATAAGTTGTATGGTACTCTGTCTGTGTAATTTTAATTTCAGTAAAGAAAATGTGTGAATAAGGGATAGGTATCTGGTCAAAATATTGTTAATAGCCAGTAAAAAAAGCTATCACAAAGAAATGGTGTAAAGTGGTCCCCCCTACCCAGGAACAATGGATGGAGATCGTTTGAGACTACAAGTGTTAGGATCAATGGACTTGGTATAAGTTTTGTTATGTCTGTGTTTGGTTTTGGGTCTTATTTTGAAAGTCTTGTTTTATGTTTTATGTTTCCTGTGTACTCTTGTCCTCTGGTGTCTCTGCCCATGATTAGGTTCACCTGCTCCCAATTACTCACCTGTCTCTAGTTTCCTCGTCAGCTCCACCCTTTATATGCCTGTGTGTTGGTTTGTGTCTTGTAGGCTCATTGCCTACTGTTAGATGTCGGCACGCCATGGTCTTCGTGTATTGGCCGGTGCGCAGTGAGTTATTTTTGCCACTTTGTGTTTTGGTTCACTTTTTGTTGGATTGTTTTCTTATATTTTGGATTTTTCTTCGTTGCGGACATTTTTTGTTAACCGCATTTGGACCAGTAAAGACCCGTTCATCTCCTCCATACGTGTGCTTCTGGGTTTCACTTCAACCACCCCGTAACCCCACACCATAACAACAAGAAGCGCAGATGGAAAGGACGACTGATTTAGTTGATTAAACTGTGAGAATGGATGGACTGCTGGAGGAGTGACTCACCCTCTTTTTTTTTTTTCTTTTTTTTTGTCTGTTTACATGTTCATCAGTTGGTTCTATATGTTAAACATCAATAAAAGCTAAAGTAGGGAAAAAAAAAACCTCAAGACGAGGTGAAAACTTGTTTTTGCTGACCTCGCCTTGCTGCAGTGATGTAGAAGTGTACCCCAGGGTGTGTTGTCACTGTTGGGTGTGGTTACGGCTGAAACAGAGCACATCTCTGACCCAGCCCAACCATCAGAGTTGAAGCAACCTTGAAACTTTCAGCTAGAGATGTAGTGAAACACTGCTTTTCTGTCTGGTATTAAGTTACTCTTTAAAGCTAATCGGTGGCTTAATTAGCTAGCGCCAAGACTTGAAAATCATAAAAACGTTTGATTTAGAGGTAATGAGGTATCATTTGACATAAAAAATATTCTAACTTCCCTGGTACTTGTGCATAATTTGAGTTTTAAGCACAAGGGAGCTCAAGAAAACTAACTCAGCAACAAGAACTGAAAGCAACTTAACACTTCACAGAGTTGAAGAGTTGGTTGCCCTCAGTGTGATTAGCAACAGCAACCATTTCACGTTACACAGGGACACAATACCGTGAATCAATATCAAACATAATAGATTTGGGAGCTTTAATGTAAGGGGACCACAGTTGGGTGCTAGTTTGAATGTGTGACAGCGGGATGCTCAACCTGTCTCTTTAGCTATATTTTCATCAAAATATGGCTCAATACACTGCTTCTTTTTGTTTTGTTGCTATAGCATAGTGGGCTTTTTATGTCCATCACATAAGCAAATATAATCGAAACATGACAAATGTAAACAACTGACCGCACTATTTGCAAATGGAAAACGTGTACAGTAAATAGCCATTTATGGCCATATTTTGACAAAAATATGAGTTTGGAACATACTGAGCATATCAACAGACAGAGGAAAAATGGAGTATGCTGCAGGAGTAGTCCCTATGGACATTTTGTTCCTTTATTACTGTGAAATTGGATCATAATGGGAATCGATTGTAACCTACACGAATACAAGCTCACTACAGTCACTGTTCTCTACAAAGAATAAACCTTTTATTGACTTTTACTGACCACTTTTTAAGCATACAGGAGCCTTTTCATACTAAAAAGATCTGTTTCAGGTGGAGTACCATTGTAAGCCTTCCTTGGTTAATGGTATAATTTGGCTTTGCTGCATAAAAGTCAATAATAGTCTTTTTCACATTTTTACTTGTCATAAAGGAAACACATGCTTGTAATTGACATGAATGACAGCTCCATTTCATTGAAATGTCCCAGAATGTCATGTCAGTGACCCAACACCAATACAGTGGAAGTGGCATACCGAAATGGAATTCAGTCATTATTAATTCCACCTGCGCTTTGCCTGCTGTGACGTGTCAAAATGTCTGCCATGGAAAAGGCCTAAAAACACCAATGTGTGCTGCAAAACAGAGCCCTTTCTGAAGTTTACACACAGACTTTACTCTGCATTTCAGCTGCAAGAACCTTGAGAATGAACATCTGATTGTGTCTGACCACAGTCCCTGTGTGTCCCCACTTGTTGGTGGCCGCTGTGGACCTTCACCTATCAGCAGAGAGGAATTACATACTAGCCTGCCTATACTGCCCATACTGCAAGTATTCTAGGTTGTATTCAACATTCAATATGTGTGAAACAGGCAACAGAATAACAAACCGAAGAATAAAATTCAAAGAGGGCTGTATGTCAGATCAGTATTTAATGGACTTTTAGGCTGCTTTGTAGTGTATTTTTGTATGATATACACTATTTCTACCTGTAACTTATTTTGCATAATTTGACTCTTTCTCAGGACTGTGTGGACGTGCTTGACTGACATCTATCTGAACCTGTTATTTGGTTTGCTGCACCTGTATTAACAGGAGAAGTTACACCTTTATCATTCTTATTGGTTCATGAAGTTGTGGTGATCTCAAGTAAATCAGCAGCGCTCCACCCAACTACAACCGGAGCAGAGGTCTAATCAGACAGAGTAAGTGGAAACTCCTGTGTGGGCGTACAGGGCCTTTTATATGTGGTCATATATCAGGTTTATTGTCTCTCAGTATACATTGTGTAGTACTGTTAATTATTGGTAGTTATAAAACAGAATAGCCTATTTTAAAACACAGAGTAATTGCTAAGGTGCAGAGCGACACAGAGCTGCTACAATGCATAGTGATCTAACACACTGCTGAAACATTAAAGCTGCTCCAATCAATATTTTTATATTAAGAATGTTTTACATAAGTATGTGTAATGTGAAAAGGGTCGCTCATAGTGACAAACCCACAGATAATTATCACCTCATCACCTACAAAGCTCTACGACAGTCTACAGATAGCTTTTGTGTCTTTCAGCACTTTGTTTTGGTTTACGGACCCCAGTTTTTTCACTGTTTTGACTCATCAGCAACAAGCCATGTTTTCAGCAAAAAAGCCTTAAAAACCCTCTGTACGCAGTTAGCAACTAGCTGGTGGAGCATTTAGCAGCAGATTTAAATGAGTTGAGACATAATGACTGATGAGACCTTGAATGTTCGTCCTTCAGTTAATTGTATGTTGAGTGTAGGAACAGCTTGCTTTGACCTTGACAGTTTTAAACTGCTGAATATTTATTGTTTTTCGAGATCATAATTGGGTTCACATTTTGAATACTACAGTTTTGCTTTTGTTTTATTTTTTTCACTCTTTTTTAACCATGAGTGAAGTTTTATTATTTTCTTATTTAACCATGACCAAATCCATATTCATACTTGCCTAAAGAGTTGAACAGGTGAAAATAACAAGTCCACTTCATGTTATTGCCAGACAATGGACTTTGCTGTGGAGTAAAGTAATCATCACATATAATTCTGTTCTGTGATGTTGGAATAAAATAGTCATGCAAGCTATAGATTCTTTCCTCAGTATCAATTTTCATTGCAACTTGTGTGTAGAAAAGGCTACTCAGATTGTGCATTTGGAAAAAAAACGTTTCTCCAGGACAATTTAACTGTGGTTGGCCAGCGGAGGCCAGTAATCTGTTCTTACGCTACTGATATCTTTGTGAATAATCCTGAGCCATGTTGTTGCAAAATGCTGACCATCTTTTGTGGATGAAGGATTATGATGGAGGCTCCAGCCCCCCCGCGACCCTCTGACGATAAGCGCTATAGATAATGGATGGATGGATGGATTATGATGAATGGTGAAACTGAAAACATGGTTTGTTTCATATTAATAATGAACCACTAAAATTAAACATACCTCAAAGCTCTTAAACCACTGATTACAGTATTTGCTCCACGGCATGGTTCAATATTTATATTTACTGTCTTATACAGTATTGTATTTTATCATTGCATTCAAATCTATCCTTCCAGTGCTCTACTATTCTCCACCTTTGTCTTTTGAGTTGTGCAACTACCTGATATGTGTCTGTAGCTGAAGTAGAAATATGACAAAACTCCTGAGAATTGAAGATAAAACTTGGCCTACACTTAACATGAACTCCAGAATCTAACACTCTGATAACAGGCTATTTCTGTACCAGCTACAGTGTATGGCACATGAATTGTAACTGACCCTGTTTATATGCCAGCTTTCAGTAGGTCTTCAAATGTTGCTCATTGAATGTAGCACTTTGTTGTTGACTTAATTAGATCAAATATCAGATTTCTTTCACAACTTAATAATATGTTTTATGTTAATTGCACTCACTAAATTATCACACAGTTTAACTGCGATGTGACAAAAACACAAGCACATAACACATATTTAATTATAAATGTGTTGAATTGTGTTACTATGAATGATCTCATTAAGAGCTCATCTGGCATGGGAAATTAAAAATTGCATTCAAAGGTACAGTGGCAATCTTTCAACATTGTCCTGAAATCAGTTATATAACTGTGTCAGCATTGTCCAGTGGCACTGATGAATGACACCTATTGACTGTTAGTAATGATTAAGTAATGAATAAAACAATAAAATATGTGGTTAAAGTCTCCCTTGGATCTGAGCGTCCTGTAGGCACTGCCGCTGGTGCTCCTGGACCTCATAAATACAGGAAGGGTCCAGGTACAGCAGCATGGGTGGGGGTGTGAGAGCAGCAGGTGCTTTGGTTGAACTCACAAGGTCAGACGACTACAGTACACTGGCCATATTAAGGCCCTAACTCGTGTCATTTCTACACTCAACCCCAACACCAAACTGCATATTTCAAAATCTATCGGCTAGTCATTCCTTTCCACTTCCACACAATTTTATTCAAATATTTTCTTAACACTAATTTAAAAAAACTTTAAACATTGCCTAACAAATGGATTCTACTGTGAGCTGCCTGGATAATATTGCTCTAATTATACAGTAGATAGACTTTGCTTCAGTCTGAAGTCACAAAATTACTGTTCAAAGGCAAATCAGATATGAAAACGAGGTTCTATTTGCTACAGGAAGCAAGAACATCTCGTGAAACACATGCATGGCCAGTAATATCTGAGCTGAATATCAAATTAACTGATTAAAATGACACATCAGTAACTATAAATAACTTTGACTTCGGGCCACAGATACCATGCCTGTGTTATGGAAAAGTGATGGAACTGGATGAAAAAAAAAGTGACAATACAGTGCTTTAAAAATAGTAATTTGTTTTTATTTACAAATATTATAGTCTTAAATACTGAAGGATAACAAATATTTTAAATGCTACATTAAACATTTGGATTTCAAATGTTTAAAGTTGAAAATAAAACCAAAGGCCTCTTCCACATATCATAAAAAATATAAAAATAAATTCAGAACCACCCATAGTTAAGTCATAGCAGATAGTGAGTCTGAGAAAATTGAAAACATGATAAAATAAACATCGTGCCCTGAAACAGCAGGTTCATTATAATATGTCCAACACTTCTGTTCATATTCTCCAGCATGATGGTGATAGATAGTGTTTACTGCTGTGCTTAGTATATCATCCAGCAAAGGGGAATCATCAACATACCACAACCTGAGAAGTGATGAACAATTACAAGTGTGTTCCATATACATTATTGCATTGAGTATCGTTTATAGATACAAATTTAAAGTAATAATATTAAAGATGTGTTGCTTTAACAGCCTCCTTTGTATCATCGTCTCTTGACATGGCTGGATTATCGTACATCTCCAGGCTCTTCTTGCTGTTCCTCCTCATCTTTTCATCGTCACGTTTTTTGCAGCACTTGCAGCATTTGCAGCAGCAGCAGCAGTGTTTGCCACAGAAGCCCAAGGCCGAGGTCACCACAGCGTCCCAGGGTGCCATGGAGTGCAGGGGCCGGGGCAAAAAGTTCCAGGTGCGGAGGACCTTGGGCAGGCAGCGGGGGCAGCGAGACTGCATCACATTGACAATGATCACAAAGACAACCAACACAATGATGGGCACACCGACGCCGACCAGGACCTGCCAGCCAGCCAGCGACAGGCCGAATACAGACAGAGGTAAGACAAAGAAGCACAGGAAGAGGTAGAGGGCGGCAAACCAGCGGTATTTGGCGGTATGGTTCCCAAGCCCTCTGGCCAACCTGATGGGCACTCGCGTGAAGGGGATTGGATAGAACAGTAAGATACCCATGATGTTGAAGAAGAAATGGCAAAGTGCAATCTAGAAAGAAACACAGATGACATTCAAACAAGGCTATCGCTGTTAGATCTCATAGAAAATATCAATCAACAAGACCAAATGTCTACAGCCAAGCTAGCGGCTCTGTGAGGCAGCAATGCTTTCACCTAAAAGCTAACATCAGCATGCTAACATGTTCACAATGACAATGCTAGCATGTTGATGTTCAACAGGTATAATGTTCACCATAATACTTTAGTGTAAGCATGCTAACATTTACTAATTAGCAGTAAACACAAAGTACAGCTGAGGCTGATTGGAATGTCATTAGTTTTGTAGTTATTTGGTCATAAACCAAAGTACTGGAGAAATTGAAATTTGACCTGATGATGGCGCTAGGTGATACTACATTCTGTAAACTTTTTGTAGTGAGAATAACAAGCTATTCAAGGCATCTTCTCAATTAAGTTACTTCCATATATTTAAAAGTGACGGGTTTATGATTATGATTCCTCTCCTGTCTGGCACCCAACTGATATTTTGAATATTTGGATAAACATACTCTACAAGGGGATCAAATTCATTACAATTCATCCTCTGGGGACCATGAATATCTGTACCAAATTTCATGGCAATCCATCAAATTGTAGTTGAGATATTTCACTACAAAAACAAAAATGTCAACCTAATAGTGGCGCAAGAGGAAAAGTCAGGGGATCACCAAAGTCAGTAGGATTCATCCTCTGGGGGCCATAAATGTATTTACAAAATTTCATCGTAATCTATCCAATAGTTGTTGAGATATTTCAGTTTGGACCAAAGTGGTGAACCAACCAAAAGATCAACATTACCATCAACGGGGCCATGCTGCTAGCATGGCTAAAAACAAGCACACAAGGGAAACTTTTTACTGCATCTTACCTGCAGGGAGTTGGCAAGTGTTTCTCCAGGGCTTGCCATAGCAGCAAGTATAGCAGTGGTTGTTGTACCAATATTTGATCCCAGTGTCAGAGGATAGGCTCTCTCAAGGCTAATGACACCAATACCTGGTGAAAGAAGATTGACAAGATATAAATCATGGTGTTATATAAAAAAAACATTTTAAGGAAATACAGCCAAATCATTTTGAACTTACCAACAAGAGGAGTTATAGCTGAGGTGAAGACGGAGCTGCTCTGAACAATGAAGGTCATCCCTGCTCCCACAAAAATCGCAATGTAGCCAGTAACCCAAGCGAAGGGGAAGGGGAAGTCTGTAATCAAACAGAAAGACAGGAGGTGAGCAATAAACCTGATGAAGTGAACACACATTATGACCTCATAACCAGAGCAAGCGAGGGGTTTTATCAAAACAGTATTTGTGCCTGAGCTTTCCGCATCACACAACAGGACTGGTGGACCTGGAGCTGAGCCAGAAGCAACAGGGAGGCTGTACCTGTGATGCTCATCAAGCATCACCATTGAGGAAGATGTGCTATCAAGCAGGCTGCAGAGAGCATGTCGACCAGAAATTCTTTCGTTTTATTGTTGTTGTTTTTTGTACCTGTGTTGAGCACCTTCTTGATGACCACAGCCACCTGTCCCTTCAGCATGGAGTTGAGCAGCTTGACGATGAAGATGAGGCAGGTGCAGAGGACGAGCAAAGACAGAGCCAGGAGAATGAGGCCCACAGCCAGGTCTGGCAAGTTAGCATCGACAAAGAGATGTTTGCCTGCAATGGATGGTCAAAGAGATGATTGGCATTAAAGTGTCCACTCTTGCCTCTTGTGCATGACTCACTGTAGAGCAAACCTTTGATAAATGGAGCTCATAAAACAGCATTTTGTGGAAAAAGGTGTCTTTTGAAAATTTGAAAACAAACTGAGGCTGGTATATTACTCAAGACCAGTTTCTGGGCCTATTAAAGTGAAAAATTAGTGTTTTTTAATTTTTTAAAACAAAGCACAAAAGCATTTATTTTAAGAATACTTTGAAAAGGTGATCCATTTTATGGTCATGTGGCACTCAGCATGAATAGACCTATTGAGCAGGTAGATGGGTCAAGGCAGGGTATGAGCTGAGTCACTATAACGACTCAAAGGTAGTCATTGTCCGGACATCAGAGGGTCTGGATGAAGGAGGTTGTTGTGTCTCATATTTCACTCAGCTTTGCTTTGTAAAGTTCTTTTTTTTTTTTTTTTAATTCAACTGTGGTTTATTCACTGATGGAGGCACGCTTACATTTCTGCTGGTAATCGGTCCAAGACGTGTTCATCTGGGTCCAAGTCAGGTTTCCTTCCTCCCAGCAGACGGCACCAACAGTGCAGTTCTCCACTGTTGCATTCCAGAAAGTCTGAGGGAAAAGATTGGAGGCAAATACAGCTTTAAATGCAAGTGCAATAATTAAAAAGTCAATGCAGCTGTGATAATCTTTTGATTATCATACGTAACATTCTGCCTTTTATGAAATAACACACCTTCAAAGTATGATCTAACAACAGAATGACTGTGGTCACAATACAAGAAGGACAATATCAGTCATTAACAGGAAAAAGCAGAAAACATATGATAACGATAGCGTTATCATATGTTTTTACTGTTACTGTGTTATGTTCAGCGTGTGGCAAACTAATAATTTATGCATGTGATGCAGCTCTTGTTGATTTCTTACTGTGTTGGTCTCTTTTTTGCACCATATTTTGACCAGACTCTTGTTTCTGGCTGCCGGGTCACCAGTGGCGATGCCAGTGATAACAGATTTGTCCAGCTAAGAGAACACACATTTAAACACATTTTTAAGAAAAAAAACATCTTCTTTATGTTATGCATATTATTTTCTTGATGATTCCAATGTCACTGACTCTACCTGGATGATGGAGTCGGTGAGAGGGTCGGTGATGACGTTGAGCAGGTCGGGGGCGTTCTCTCCTGTCTGGATATTGAAGGATTCGATTACAAGGTGGGTGAGTTTGTACAGAACACCTGTGGCCACTTCCAGGGGCAGAAGAATCAGCACAGACAGCCAGTTAAAGAAGTCGTGGACCGTAGCGCCGGCAAATGCCCTGGAAGTGGAGGAACACACTCTTGAACACGTACCAGACACTGTTTCTAGACTTATTATTCTACTGCAGCATTATTTTGTCATTACATGCTGTGATTTACCTGCGGAACTCATTTCGGTCTCCTGCCTGCATCATAGCCACAATAGTGTTGGTGACAGATGTTCCAATGTTGGCGCCCATGATGATTGGCACTGCAGACCGGACATCCAGCACTGAAGAATATAAGTAGCATTATATGAATGTGTAATGAACTATAGCTCTGTGCATGTGTCTGAGTAGTCCATAAATGCGAGTGTATGCATGCACTTCCGTGTGTGCGTCTACTTACATCCAGAGGACACCATGCTGACCACAATAGAGGAGGAGGTGCTGGAGCTCTGCACCAGCACTGTGACTAACACCCCGATCACCAGCCCAGCCACAGGGTTGGACAACACAACATTGTCCTGGAAGATGTCACCAGCAGCTTTGCCTGTACACACACACACACACACACACACACACACACACACACACACACACCTTCAGGTCAAAAACACAGGCCTCCATACACATTACATAATGACCTGGCATTATCAAGTCAGTAAACTAAATGTGCAGTGATGGGTGGTGAGAAAGATCCAAGATGTTAAATGTAATTCTGCAAAGTCGTTTTACCTCCGACTAGCTGGAAAGCAGAACTGAGAACATCCAGCGAGCAAATAAACAGGTAGAGAAGTCCAAGCAGGAGAACGGTCTTCACAATAGCAGTCAGCACTCTCATAATCTTGCCTTTTGTATCCAGCTCTGTGAAGAAAAACAAAGTACTGAATCAGAGTCAGGTTTTGTAAAGGTATATCCGCACTGTGCAGTGCAGGGAGAATGGCGAGCTGCCTCACCTGACCACTTGATCCCAGTGTCTATGAGCTCCGGGACATTCCAGGGATCTTCCGCATCTGGATCCTCATTCACCAGGTCCACGGTGGAGTAAGCCGGCAGGATGGCCGCATCTTTAGAAATAGTGTTGTCATCTAATGGAGGGCAGGCAGGAGGGAGTGTTAGAAAAGGTGGCAACAACACAGCTTGAGGAGGTTTTAAAGTATCCAAGAGAAAAGGACATACCGAGAGTGGGGGAGGAATCAGTCCCCACTTCTGGTCTTGGAGCCATGACTATCTGTGGAACGAAAAGTCACAATAAATTTAAAAATTTAAATCTCCAAAATCACTGTGATAAAAATAACGCAAAGAAAAAAGGAAACATCTTGTCATGGTCACGGCTTATAATAATAACTGCATCTTTAAGTATCATCTCACACACACACACACATCCTCCCGCGCTCCCTGGATCCTTAAAATCAATTAGACAAATGCCCTCGATTGCAGTAGTTTCACATGTGGATGTGTGGCCATGTGGCCTGTCTTCGACGTGCGGATAAGAGATGGTGGTGTACGCACCTGCTGCGGAGCGCTCTGAGCTGTGAGTAGAAGGCTTCACCTGGGTTACCTGTTGCTCACTTCGAGACTGAGTGCTGCTTTTATAGCGCCGCACCGAGCGCACACACACACGCACACACACACGCGCACACGCACACGCACTCTGCTCTCAGTTCAAAGGTCGCGCACACGTGCAGAGTACGAGTGGCTGACCTATGTGGGTCAGATTCAGAAAGATATTCTAAATTATGAGAGGAGAGCTGGACTGGAATTGTTATATATTATTAAATATCATAACAGTGTTGGATGAGGTAAATATAGGAAAACTGACACACAGATTAAAAGTGTATTTTCTTTCTTTACAATGATAACATGATGGTCGACTTTAGTAGGGTTACAGCTAAAACTACATAAAACTATCCCATATGTATAAAATCCATATCGTGCCTACAGGCTTTAGTGGAAGCCACAGGTAGTGGACCAGTGTGTAATACAATAATGAAATCAAGGAAGCCCCCTAGTGGTTGTAAACGCAACACCAAACTGCATTTCTTCTGAATTCTGATCAGTGGTAGGTGTGCCAAGAAACTTTTTCACCAGATAGGCTACTTATGTTACATAAAATAACGTGGGTTTTTTTCTCATTTTGCTGTATTTTCTGTTTATTTTCTCTTGAAAATAGGACTCTAAAACCCCTTTACACTGAACAATATGAGAAGGAAAGACACTCTTTGGTTGAACTACTCATAAATCATGTCCACACAAAGACCATAACCTGTAATGAGGGGTCACAAATAGACATTTTTAAAGTTGGGAACCACTGTTCTACATAATATTGATCCTTTGCAAGTTGTCCTCCGCTGTGTCGTTAAATGTTTCATGGAATTTTACAATACAAAAAAAAAAAAAGATTTATGGACTCCCTGGTTATGTGTCACACTGGACCAATAGCTGGTCCATGTGGTGCTGTTCACTATTTGTTCATTTTTTTGTGATTTCAGCTGATATGTGAGGATTCACAACCGCAACTGTAATTATTATCCATAATGCAGTATTCTCACACAGGCCCGGCCCTATGTGTGCATGCACACACTCATTCTCTCTCTCACACACACACACACACACACACACACACACACACACACGTTTACAGCACCTTAGATAGCACACGCACATAAACACACGCTCATATGGGCACATGTTTATTGCTTATTAGTCTGAATTCATAGCGAGCGATATGGCTGAGATATGACTGTAACAACAGAGCATATTACATCTAAAATAGTTGGTGTGAATATGAGTAAATGATTATGCTAGGATGATGTTTCAGTTTCTCCCAAACGGCAATAAAAGAATCACTACAGATTAAATGCTGTAAAAGGGTTCACTGAGTTCTTGGAAAATTATCAACTCTAACGACTCAAAGCAGATCTTTTGTTAGATACATTATCAGTAAATTATTTAAAATTTATGATGATTGGTCTGATGACGATAAGACATGGAATACTTACATACTTTAACTGAGCCTGTAAGACCTGGGAGCAGTGGCTGATTTTAAATGTGGGACTTGCATGGGTGTTTCAGCAAGACATACTCACATACTTTGGAGATGATGTTTTCCTCTGAAACTGAGCTCCAACGACTTCAGTCTCTGAAAGTGAACTCCAAAGGCAGCCTTAAGAGTCACTCATGATGCATTTAATCTTCTTTGGTCATCAGAGCTAGTTTTATGTGTGATACTAGATTTTGATGTTCTGAAAGAATTTTTAGGCCCTTAGCTGCATGTCTGAATAAACCTGTCATACTCTTCTTCTACTACCCCTTTTATCACTTTAATACCCAAGCATACAAGTAAAAATCATACCAGTGCATTCCTTAGTAACCTCTACCATAAATAAAACTACTAAACAAATAATTGAACTTTTTTGGTATTCTAATTAGCTTTGCCTTAAAGACCAATAACCTGATATACTAAACTGATTCTGATTATTGCCTGCCTTCAAAACAACAAGGTTGTAGCCAACAATCATTACACTGTTCAATTTGATGACTATACAAACAATAACATGGTAGATCAGGCCTTATCAGGGACACAGTGTTCAGCAAAACAAATAGCAAAACACTAAATTACTGTATCAATAAAACAAAACAAAAAAACCCTCTCCACTGTACAGCATTTGGTGGCTTCCTGAATCATCAAACAAAACTTAATGAAACAATACAGATAGCGTACAAATGTATGCAATAAATGGTACTCACCAAGGCATTTTTAAACCCATCAAAATAATACTTTGCATGATCATATGAGAGTCTTAAAAATGTAACGGTGCTCAAGTAAAACATTCACAAAATAGTAAACATTTTTAAAGAATTTTTACTTTATTAATTACAATGTCAGAACCATTTGAAAGCTGTGTTTATGTTTATGTAGCTGTGCATTTCTTCATGAAAAACCTGCAAAAATCTGAATCTGGTTTTGAATGTAAATTAAATAAAAATTCAACTAATTCAAAATTATTTTTATGATTTTGATTTTTTTTTTTTGCACAATCTGACTACAATTCAAACAATTTAATTATTATTCACTTTTGGTCCAACAACTCTGCACAAAGACAAGGCAAACTCCACATTTTAAAAGTCCCTGAACTAACTGTGTGTATAAATACCAGAATAAAATGAATGTTGAAGTTTTAATTCTTAATGGGGTTAGGGTTAGGTATTAGTATCTAATTTTTGTACTCCACTCATCACATGCAACTTGCAAGCTTAATGGTACTTTTAAAATGAATATAAACCACAATGTTTTTCCTGTAGTGATATTGCTTGAGGGTAATAAATCACCATTACATTTTCATTATTTCTTCAAATATTACATAACTGTACTCCAGCAGGAGTAATTATGAGCCACTAATTATTTTGCAGATAAAAGCCAGGTGCAGCACATCATTTATTATGGATTTAATATCTATATATCATGAGTTACTGATAATTGTTTGTGCCCGTGCCCACAGGCCTAGCTTCTGTGCAGTTATGACCAGTAACATTACGTGTGATAGCTATTTGATTGGTTCTTATTCTTACCTTGACCTCTACACAGTGTACACATTAATGTGACACGATC
The DNA here is from genome assembly GCA_002120245.1 of Maccullochella peelii. Lineage (NCBI taxonomy): Eukaryota > Metazoa > Chordata > Actinopteri > Centrarchiformes > Percichthyidae > Maccullochella > Maccullochella peelii. The sequence continues at coordinate 190,900 of LKNJ01000003.1, forward strand.
TATGCATGAGACCGGCTAAACTGAAGACTCACAGTCTGGTGCGCAGTGAAGTATAAAGGATGATCTTGAAGTGGCTTTATTTTACAATTCACCTAGTTATTTATTGACTAACCCATTATGTTTGATGCAATGGTTTTCCCCCATGTGACTTCAGGAGACCCACATACAATGGAAAGATTAGCTAAGGCTTGCCTTTAACCTTTGGAATGCTGCTTTCATTGTCCCTCCACCCACATGCTAATCAAAATACTTTGTAGTTATGCCTATAATTATGTAGTGGATTTCTTCTTTGAAAGCCTGTAGTGACCTTTTTTTAATTTTTTTTTTTTTAAGAAAACACATTGTGACATGTTTTTCTTTTCTGACCTATATGCAAGACCTGCTTCAAAATCTTACAGTAATACCACTCCTCCCTGTACAAAACTGTATGCTGTATTCTCCTCTGCCGCTTATAATCCATCTTAAATGTTTTGTTTTCCTTATGAGAACTGTCATGGTGTCAGAGTCAATGATTGCTTGCAAGGCCACTGAGTTGATGCTTACCTGCCATGCTGACACAGTCCACAGAGGGTCAAACAGTTTACCCTCTTGTTACTGCCTTGGGCCACCCTGTAGTACTACGCTATGAGTAGGTTGTGCTGTAATCCATAAAACCATAAAATTCAGCTGAGTCTCCGAGGGTTGTGAGACTGAGCGGCGACAGTATCAAGCTTACAACCAAAGTGACACTGAATTTGGATGTGAAGTCTGTGTCTTTCTACAGGTTTGGTCCTTTTATTCTAAAAACAAACATTACGCCATATTTTAATTTGTGTGTTATAAGAAAACATATTTCAAAATATCACATCACATCATCCACATTGGATGTTAATGTTGGAATAATGGTAAAACAAAACACCTTACACAAAAGTGTGGTTAATATTTCAATAATATAAAATAATACCTCTCTAGGTTCTGTAACACTGCCAAAATGTGTTGGTGTCCTCTGAAATGTAATGATCCTGTTGTGCTGACTGTGACCCTGCTGCCTCCACATGGCCAAAATGTCATTTCAGATACTGCAGGCTATAGTGCATTACTTTCAAATCAACATTTCAAAGGCAGTTACCGGTACATATTATACAAAATAAAGCTCAGTAGCACCTGGAGCAATGCCGTCTCACTCTGTGATGTACCATATGCTACATATATTTTATTGCACCTTGCAGCACAAAGGTGGTGCTGAGTTTCAGCGGGGGTCTGGTGACCCTCCTGAGACACCGACCCAGTGAGGAAATAATCATTAACAACTGAAACATTTTACCACCTTTTTAATACAACAGCACGACAAGCGGTTTTCTGATAATATACAGAAGAGTTTGTTAGCCTACAGTATTTTTATGTTTATTTGGGTAAAATAATATAATTGAATCTGTATTTTTTGTGACTTTTACATTTAAATTGATCTAACAAATTGATGAAATTGGTTATTGTGCTTCATTAATGGTAGGGATTAAAGAAATGCAATGTAAACCTCAGTCATATTCTTAATTCACTAATCCTACTTAAAATCATGTCCATTCCTTGATTAAGACTGATATATGTAATAGATTATGTTCTATATGCATCTTTAATATAAAGAGTCCTGCACTTTACCACCTGGCTTTTGATTGATGTTCTGTTTTAGCATCTTTTTAGGAGAATATTAACTGCAATAAAACTAGAGACTATGATTTACCCAAAACACATGCCGTATGGTACTTTTTCAGCCCAGAGTTTAGTGTATAGGTCTTCCCTTTAAGTGCCATATGGCCCCAACAGCCTCTATAGCAAGACAACAGGGAACACTGGATGTAGCCTGAGAGACAAATCCCGGGGCATGAAAAATATCTGTCAGCAATCACTGCACCATAGCTTGCTGCTTGTTGATTGCTGTGAGCATGCCATAATAATTGAAGACAATTCAGATAAGCATCAATATTTTGAACAACTCCTCTTCTCTCATCTGGACTGTGGTGGCTGGAGGACAATATTCAAAAATATTTGAATGAGTAAAATAAACTGAAAATGAAAGTGAGGGGGCTACAAGTAGGATTTTGAAAATCCCCGGTGGAAATTACACCCCTGTTTAAAACTAATTAAAAAGGAACAGCTTTTTTATTAAGTTGTATGTGATTACATAAGAGTTTATACATTTTATCTCTGTATTAGGGATGACAGCGGTCACCATTGCATTTTGGTCTTTCTATCATCTTTTGTGTCCACTGGATGGCGCTGCTGTGATGCTGTCAGCACTGAGCAGGTTCCCACATGCACCAGCAGATGGGGACAGATAAATGTCCCAGGGTTTGTGGTCATGTCATGGTTTGAAGCAGAGCTTCACTCATCAGTGTAGCCTTGTTGTTTGGTTTTACACAGTTAACGCAGTATTTGAATAATATAGAATGTAAGAAGAATATAAACTCTCAAAGACTTTCACTTAAACATTGATGACTCTGAGCTGCTACATTGTTAATGAAGTGGAGAGCGAAGCCATTAAATGTTTGTTTGTACTTTTACATCTATTTGAATTTTAACATCTCTCATTTTAAAATCCTTCTGGCTGTGTCTGCTGAGCCCTGAGGTACTTAAGCATAGTATTGTGTACAGTGTACAGAGTACAGTGTATTTCCATTTTCTTCCACTTTATACTTCTACTCCACTATAACTACTCTACATTTTACTCCACTAAATTTATTTGATAAGTTAAGTTGCAGATTCAGATTAATAATGCAAAATATAACCAACAAATACATTAGGATATAGTATAACTTTATTGATAACACCAGCTACCTGACAGTATATAATGTCATTAAAATTAGCTCCACCTTTACCAGCTGCAACATTCAAGTGGTGTACACATAAATGCATCGGTAATTACAATCAGATATAATATATATAGATATAATTTTTCTGAAATGGGCCAGTCTGCATAATGGGTACTTTTACTTTTGGTACGTTAAGCTTTACTTCTACACTGTAGTATTGCTACTTTTACACAAGTTTCTATGCTTTTGTTGGATTGATCACTGTAAATGTAAATGTAGACCCTTTCAAATGTGATATATTTAAACAAAGTTGTGAGCTTGGTACTGTATGTACCTTATTGTATTATCATATTCTATCATGCTAAAAATAGCAAAGTCTGTTGTCACAAACTGGATGTATATTTGTCAGAAGGGTGTGTATCAGACTGGGGTCGACATTTGGCCGACCTTGGTGATGATTGATAGGAAATACTGATTCATAAGTCCTCCACATGGGCTGATGGGCAGCCATTCGTCACTCTTCTTATCACACAATGGGGGTGGGGTGGATATATGAAGTGGCACTATACATTTTTACAGAGAGGGTGAATCTTTCTACACTTTTCTCTCATCTGTTTTTAAGACATGAAAAATGCTGATTTTCTTTGATTTTCTTTGGCTGCAGTGCTTTGTAATAAACAAGTGTGGTTGTTTGTTTTAACATACATGTGAGGCAAATTAGGCATTAAACAATTAGGTGACAATGATTCAAATGCAGGTGTAATAATTTACAACCAGAGGCGTACTGATAAAAGATGCACATATGTTTATTGCACTGAAAACTATTTAAATATATTGTATCTTTTTATTTTCTCATGTTTTTCAGTGATGACAGGCATGTTGTTGTCTGACCCTGATGTGAAATGAACAGAGAAAAATATTGGGACTTGGGGCCTCATTATTTTCGGAGTTGATCAATTGGTTTCCTGTGGATTCTCAATAGTGCAGCATGACCTGAAGAGAAAACATGACTTATTGATACATGAAATGCTTTATTTATCAGTGACATTAGAGTGTGGCACATTTCCGTGTGATCAACTAGAGCAAGCCTATTGATTAACTTACGTCACTGAGCCACTCGGTGAAGGCAGAGGTGCGGGTGAAGACAGTGGGCTTCTTCACTTCATTGCAGACAAGAGAGGAAACAAAGCTGGTTACACCCTGGACGTACCACCTATCATCCTGACCCAAACAGTTCAGAGGACCGCCAGAGTCTCCCTGAGACAGAAACAGGAACACAGTATAAAGTAGCTGGCCTTATTCATTGCAGGTAGGCTAGTTCAGTTCAAGTTGGCTTTTTTTTTGTTCCCTCACACACATTGCATCCAGATACAATGTCTCCTCCTGCACAGATCATGGTGCTCTTGACATTGATGCCCCACCAGTCGCTGCGGCTGCACACACTGTGCTCCACCACAGGCAGCAAGGCCTGCTGCAGCTTATCAGGCATAGGGCCATGGGCTGAGACACAGAGAGGACAGAGCTGCTCAGCAACACATGAATACATCATAAATACAAGGCAGAGAGCATTGATGGACAAGTTACTTAAAAACTATAACCACTCATTACATATGTTTCATTTAGAAAGTAATTACATTACTTTACTACTTACTCAGCAGCAAAAGTAAGAAGTGGAAACACCAGAGTGTAGAACTACTCTGTAAGTAAAAGTAATACTTTATATTAATCTGAATCTGTAAAGTAATATGACTAATTTTATCAAATAAATGTAGTGGAGTAAAAAGTGCAATATTTCCTTCTGAAATGTGGTGGAGTTGAAGAATAAAGTAGCATAAAATAGAAATGCTCACGTAAAGTACAAGTACCCCATCAAGTGTGCTTAAGTACGGTACTTGAGTAAATGTACTTAGTTACTTTCCACCACTGATCTTTTGTATTTAACACATGTAGCGATAGAAAACGACACATTGTGGTTTAAGCAGCAGACATTTTGAGTTGTCAAAGCAGGAAAAACACAGGCGGAATTAATAACATTAATGATGGCTGCATTCCATTTAGATGAGCCAGTTCCATGATGTTGTGCATGGTCACTCACTGACATGACTTACTGGGACACTTAATGGAATGGGGCCATCGTTAATGTTATTACTGACACCTGTGCTTTTCCTGCTTTGACAACTCAAAATGTCTGCTGTGAAAAGGATCTACTGGGAGGGATTTACTGACCATCAACAGCTAGCTTAACGTTAGCCTCGCCGACTGCACATAGCTCTACAGAAGTCCCAACCTCAGCTGCTCCGTTCACGCACCCTTCAACTCGAAACAAAATTGACTCCTAAATATAAGCGTACCCGCCCCGTGGATAATGTTAGTGAGCCAGCTAAGAACACACAACGTGTTAACAAGAGACTTTGGAATTACTGCAAGTTACATTTCTTTTCTTGTGGTAGAGGCTAGCTGCCTCAAGCTCCCGTGCCAAGATAGCATGTCCCAGACTAGCCCCAGTGTGTGCCTCACATGTATTAGCATACATGGGAGTCACAGAGGTATCATTAACCATCAGTTTCTCTACAAGATAATTAACTGGCGATGTTTAAAAAACCCAGAAGGGTAATTTAAAAACACTTACTGCTGTTCGGACTTCTCTATCCATCTGGATAAACAAATATAGCGTCCGCTGAATGATAAAAAATAGTTCTAATCTGTTTCCCAAGTTGTGCTTCTGTTTCTGGATCAGAACAAAAATGGCAGCCCACCAGCTAAGGTTAGAAGAGTTACAGAGGATTCTGAAAGTGTTTTTAAACAACACCAGTTAATTATCTCTTACAGAAACTGAATGTGTGCTAATACATGAGAGGCATAAATTGGGACTGGTCCCGGTCCAGTCTGCCCATCAAACACCCGGTAAGACAGCGAAAAAGCCCAAAATCTCAAAATAACAGAGTGTTAGAGGGATTATTAACTGTAATGTAATTAGGAAATTTCAAATTGGAGTCTCTTACACTACTCATTACTGAAAAAGTAATCACATTACTTGGTAAAGCATTACTGTCCAACAATGGCAGAGCAGCTCATAATGTCAACCATTGCTCACATTTAATGTTAAAACTGAGTCCTAGGCAACGTTTGCACCTGAATCACAAATTCATTTTCTACGCAAACGAAACGCTGCAGTTATCTGCAGCCATGAGTGCAAAGGCAGGATGTCAGAGGAGGACACAGTGACATTACTGTAAAGGTTGCCCCAGCCGGAGATGTAACACCGGGTCCCATGGGTGGGGATCTCTCCAGCTTCTGGAAGACAAGCCACGCCAACGCTGTCATTCATAATGGGGCTCTTATCCAGTTTCAGCAGGGCAAGATCATTACTGTGAGAAAATCATTATAGTTAGATTTTCACTGATTGAGTAGGTGCAGCTAAGATCATTCATTCCGATTGTTTTTATGCTCTTTATTGATCATATGATTTTGTTGAATTTCTTATATGGGTAAATAGGTTACTTTTTTTATTTTGCTTTTGCATTGACTTCATATTGTAGGTTCTTTGCTTACAGGTGTAAATTAATTTTTTCGCTTGTCAAGTCAAAATAAACTCACCCCTGAGCCACAAAGTTAATGTCCCACTTGGGGTGGACAACGATGCGCAGAACATCTCTGATCTGTTCAGTGCCCTCCTGCTGGCTCATGTCATGCTCTCCCAAGACCACACGGTACACATCTCCTGGCCTGTAAGACACTGTAGTTTCTATCATTTCAGATGACAGTTCCCTTTGTTATTGCCCTCATACAGTACATTTCTACACTCTGGATCTCATTTGTATCACATTGCTTCTGTGTGCTTGCTTCAATTAAACCATGACTTCTGTCTCTAGCTAGTTATCCCATCTTGTCTTATTATTAGTCACCAGATGCAGTGTCCAGCAGTCAGCACCCAGCGAGGTCCAATCAGAGTCCCTCCACAAGTGTGATGGAAACGGCTGCCGTGCTTCACCTGCAGGGAGATCTGAGAAAAAAAAGTGAATAATTAGGATATAATTCTACATAAGAAAATGTAAAACGTTGGGCTTACAGTACCTGCCAAGGCCAGCTGTGGGGGCGAGCATCCTCTCCATTCACCACCCTATTGGTATCAGGCTTGACAGCAGGTGTACCACATCCAAAAACTACAAACGCATAATAATGGGTTCTATAACTGAAATTAATTTAGTGTTAAATTAGTTTAATTTAGTGCTTAATCTTAATGTCTGACATCTGTATTTTGCAACAGCTGTGCTGCTTTGTTGTTCAGTTAGCTCCAGCTAAGCCATGCAACTCACCATATGCCACCTGAAGGAGCAGGAGGGCCAGTGTCTGCATCATGTTGTCAGTCTGTACACACACACACACACACACACACACACACACTCTCAACTCAGGTCAGCTCTCTTATACCTCCTCAGTTCTGTCTGTCAACCCGAACACAGATAACATTGTACCTGTGGAACTTTTATGTTATCAGCGTCCACTGCTGATTGTGGCTGGGAAAAAATTGCTGTTCCACAGATGCATCAGTTGGTCTGCCCAGACACCAAACTGTCCACGCATGGAAAAAAATGGGAGGTTTATCAAAGGTGAGTGAGACAAACTTAGAGTGCCACTGTAATTATATATAATTATAATTAAGGATGCAAAATAGGCTTTGGCACAGGAAGGATGTACTTCATAATGTTCTTCAAAGAGTTTAGTCAAAGAATTCTTGATACATGATACAGTTGTGGACGAAGTATTCAGATGTAGCAATACCATAGTGCAAAAGTACTCAATTACAAGTACTGTGACTCCTGAATTCAGTAAAAGTATGTAATCTGTAAGTATTATCAGAAAAATGTCCTTAAAGTATCAAAAGTAAAAGTACTAATTATGCAACTATATTTTTTATATATTATTGAATAGTTACTACTGATGCATTAAACTATAAGCAGCATTTTATTTTAGTCAGTCAATGTAAAGCAATTTCTACCTACTTATTATACTGTTTGGTAGTTTAATTGATAATAATGCATCAACAGTTACAAAATGACCTCTTGGTTTTATTGCCAAGGTCAAGGATGAATTTTCAAATTCAAGTCTTAAACGCGTTTTAGGTTAGATTTTCAGACATCCTTGTGTTCATGTCCATCCACAGAAAGACCAATAGACTTCTGTCCTACTGTTATGTAGCCATACCAGTTTAGTGCAGTTTGGTACCACTTTGGGAGTCAAACATGTTTCCAGTGGTTAGAAAACATAGCTAGATTTGTCACACAGTAACAGGAATGGATGCATTTTACATTTCTGCAGGCAGCACTGATTAGTTAGCATTGGTGAAGCAAAGAACACACAATATGTTGCATATAGATGCATGAGAGCGTGCAGCTAATCATGAAGAAAGCCTCCAGCTTGAACACACAGAACACACTGTTCCTAGAGTGAAACTGTGGGTTATATGTGAAAATGAGAGGCGCTGAGGTAGCAACTCAGAGTGAGTGAAGAAGAAAACCAGTGAGAGAGGAGTGAAAGGCAGAGAAACTGAGACGAGGGTTTAGTGTCGTCAGCTGTCTTGGTGCTCGCTGCACTGCGAGAAATAAATGTTCTTCCTGCGAGCACAGAACTGGATAGCTTTGGGTTACCTTCAAGAGAAACAGTCCTGTAACAACTTTCTCTCTCTTTTAATAACATGTTATACATTCACGAAGGGGTCCACGCTCCTGCTGAATCTGGAGCCAATTCTTCACGCCTCGCTGAGGCAGTATTCTTTCCTCCTGAGGGAAACTAATATCACTCTGAGGAGAAGACGGCGTGCATCTATAAATTTTCCCTTTTAGGAAGCAAATCAAATCAATATTGCCTCAACAGCTAAAAAGCTTTGCTTGTTTTCCCGCCGTGTTGAGATAATTCCCTACACCATGAAGATTTATGAAGCAGACATGTGCTGTATGTTTGCATAACATAGCAATGACAGAACTGTGAATAATTCAGATTAGCGCTGCAAAAGTTACAGCTCACAATGAATTAACCACTGATGCTGTTTACAGGAGGTCACTCAGGTGGGAATTGTCATTTGTTTTGAGTGAGTGGGTGTAAAACAATAAATTCTACAAAGTTAAACAGTGTGAAAAAGAATCAATGGCAATTTTAAATCATTTTAACGTTAGTGGTGTACTCTTACTTAAAATACAAATATTGGATTTTACAGCTGTGCAACTTTATTACAGAACCTTCACTCACAAAGAGACGTTTAAAGTCATTATGGAGGAGAAAGAACAGAGACACATTTAGCAGTTTTAAACATTTTGCTAAACACTTTATACATTTCAACACCTTTCAATTTACAGTAGCAGCATTGAACATAATTACAAAACAGCCAGATGAATATGATAGAAACATACTGACAGTTTCACATCTTAAACACGATTTATATTTGCATTAAACTCACAAGAGTTTACAGCCATGCTAGCAGCTCTGTGAGGCTGTACTTAGGGACCGCACTGCTTTGAGTGAAATGCTAACGTCAGCATGCTAACATGCTCACAATGACAATGCTAACATGATGATGTGTAGCAGTTAGCAGTAATAATGTTTTCCATGTTACCGTGTTATCATACTAACATTTGCTAATTCGCACATAACACAAAGCACAGCTGAGGCTGAGGAGCATTGTTATTCATTTAGCAGGTATTTGCTCATAAATCAAAGTATTGGACAAATGGAAAATTTAACCTAATGGTGGCGCTGGATGAAAAGTTAAGGGATCACCAAAGCTACTACAATTCATCCTGAGGAATGTCTTTATCACATTTACTTTATCAGTAATGTTCTGAGGAAAGGATTGCTGTATCATATTACACTACATAACATTTTATAGCATAATATATTTAGATTTTATGATAAAATGGCTGGAAAAAATATTGTTTGGTATAAAGTTATATGAGCTGTTCCGAAACTGCCTGCATCTATAACCCTTTTATTGTTTTTTTTTCTCTGTAAAAATATTTCCACCAAGACATTGTTTTGCTGAACTATGTAAATCGATATTTCCAAAGAGAAATACAGTTACCCACAGAAGCAGGTCTGCTCTTTATTCAGTGGTAGCTCAAGACAGAGATAAATTATCTGAGACCAGCCAGCGCCGTTTAAAGCCAAGTATATATCTCCCAAGGTTTTCAGATATGTCAAAAATCTGACTAGTGCAGCCTGGAGACGGAGGAAATGCTGCCAATTAGACCTTTGAAACATAAATCACACTTTACTGCTCTGTCACATCAAGTGGCCAATATTCAGTTTCCAGTCACTGAGAAGAAGAATTCCAGTCATTAATAGAAGGTAAAAAAAAGAAAAAAAGGTTGAATTAATGCACAGCACATGCAGCTTCTCATGAGCTAGTTCATGATATCACCTTTCACCACAAGAGAGGAAAAATGTGATGCGTGAACATGATATTATTTGGTTGAAAGCACACAGTACACCGTATATCTCCCAGTGATTAATAATATTTTCTAACTCTTGTCAAGAAAGCGTATACTCAAACTAGTCCTTTAATGCAAATGTGGTGCATTTGCATGGGTTTCTGCAATGTTCGACAATTTGATTAAATTTTATGATCAGTCAAATTCCATGTCTTTCTTTGGCTCCCGATTGGCTATTTTGGTGCCATCCAGCTTTCCTGTGTTGGCAGAAGATGGTTGCTGATGATGGAGTAGCAGAGTGAAGTCCGCCTTAAGGCTCCTCCAGTCAGAGATGATTATGTCTGCTAGCAGCTCTGCACAAAATGTAGCCTTCAGGTGGCTTTTTTTGCTATTTTTCTGACAGTCTCTGCTCTGTTCTTATTGCTGCTCCTCTCCTGTGTCAGGATAGATGGGATGGGTTAATCTAATTATTGCAGCAGATGGTGGTTCTGAGAACTTTTTTAAAACATTTACTCTGTCTGAAAAGTTGAGTGAGTAATTCTTTTTCAGCACTGCCCTATTTTTCTGCTGGACGTTGCTTCACTGGTGGTTAGGTGCTTTGTTCAATGGCACTTTGCCAGCAGAGGAGTGTCCGATTTCAAATTCATTTCTTACACTGCACATGAAGAATTAGAAGAATGTTAAACATCACTGCTGTTATCTGCATGTTATATATTGAGACGTCACTTTACGTTTGGACGGACTTGGCCACAGTTATCGGGTTGAGGTCATTTTGGGGCTCACCTGGGGATGTTAACAGATGAAAAGTGATATTTAAGTTTGTTGTACGGTTCAAATCAGGACTCAAATCAAAGCCAAATTTGTTTTGCCCTCAGGTGTCTTGTTGTTGTGATTGCAGAATACAAAGTGAATGTCTTTGTTGTCTGTCAAGGACCCTCAAGCCAACCAAACCAAAAAACTGTAGAAGAAAACAAGAGAGCCATTCTCAACAAGGCAATTGCACCCCATTTTGATAATTGGCATTGGTAGATGACAGAAGGAAACCTAGATCCAAATAAAGTTCTGGGCCGAGCAGCTGGAGCTTAACTGATTCTTCACAGGAGAATCTATTTCTCTCTTTTTTCCTCTGTGTCTTTAACCATCATCATCTTTTATTTCACACTCTGTCTGATGATCCGACCTTAACACCTCGGACCCCCGCTGGCCATTTAACAGTGAGTTTTTACTTACCTCGAGGCTCCTGTGGCGATACTTTTCAGTTTGATACATTGTCGCCCCGTTGTTACCTCCTCATCTTCCCCTCTCCCCTACTGCCTAACTAAAACCTTGTTGGTCAAATTAAAAACAGTTTAGCCCGCTGCACTGGCTTACATCATGAGCCCATAAACACAGAGTGTTTTGGTCATGTAAGACAGAGGCCCTGTGATTATCTCTGCCCCTTTAACTCACAAATCAAACATGGGTTCAGCTGCAGGCCCTGATATGATAGAAGCTTTTTATGAAGGAGAGTGAAAATGAGAAGCCTGGTGTTTTATTGGGGAAACCAGCTTAATTCTATCACAGTGAAGGAGCATCTCAGCGCACGGAGAGCGGATCTGGGGGATTTTAATTCTGTTAGAGATGGAAAGAAGCACAATTCGACACCGCGACAACCAAAACTGTAGTGACAGATGGAAATGAGTTCCGTTCATGTGTGAGATTTAGGAGTAACACTTTTTGGCACTAACGTTTCAGTGATTGCTCAAAGTGCCACCTGGTTATTGTGAAATTAAATTGAACCGAACAGATCCATAATTCAGGGTCCACGACATCAAAAGGAAATTGACATAATAAGGCTTAATCGCTAACTTTCTGATGGCTAATGACCCCAAAATGAACTAAGTGTCAGGTTAGATTAGACAGCTCAGTGCTTAACACTAACCTACCAGAGCTGAAATGAAATATGCTACTGAATTTTACTTTCAAAGGAAGGTTGTAGAGAAATTTGGAGATGCCAGCAGAAGGATAGTGACGGAGAAACACCAGACCGGGAAAACTGAGAGACAGTCCTCCTCTTTAGTCTTCTTTCCCACAGAGGCTAAAGTTTCTTGGCCGTGACTGATGGACAATAACAAGGAAGCCCTCCCTTCACACTACCCCTCCATATTCATGGTTATGTGTTGTCATCGCAGTGCTCTTTTTGTTCTCGTAAATGAATGCCGCAAAATCCCTCCAAAATGCAGTTAACAGCGTTATGTGCGACCTTGCAAGCATGTTTGTCACTGTGAGCTTGTACATGCATGTGCAACCATGGTACTGCTGCTGAAGAGTGTACATTTGTTAGTTTTTTTAAGTTTGCAGAAAATGTATAGCTAGTGGTTATACAATGTATTTGTACACTTGAACAGATGTAGTTGAATCATGGCCAGACGCAAATTTCAGGATATTTTTTTTAGTTTTCTGAACGTGTTAGGTTCATAATGGAGCCATTGACCAGCTTGAGCTCACCTCACACTCCCACTGACACCTGCAACACCCCTGCAAATTGGCAGGCGGCAGTGGTTTAATATACTGAGCTGTGAAGAGTTCATAAATCTCTTGCAACCTGGCTAATAGCAGCTTTGAGGCCACTGAAGAGACAAGGCCTCTCCAGATACACTGTTGTTTTTTTACTCACAAAAGTCTTTATTAATTGTATATCCTGCATTTCAATAAAAATACATATGACTTGTGCACACAGATCAGTGATAGAAAAGAATACCAGATATGCTAATAAATAAAAAAAGGTGCAGTCAAACAGATCTAGATTTATGGATAATGATAACTGAAAAACAACACAAAAATCGAAGCACTGACATGGATATTTTCCACACAGAAATATCCTGTGTACAGCTATATATTTTCTTGCCCATAAAATTAAAGCCTGTTGGTAACCACAATGTGAAAGTGTGTAACTCTAGATGACCTTGCAGTCACATGGCCGGCAGCACGAACGTGTTAATGAAAGTGACACGTACTCAGCTCAACCTGAAACCTGAGGCTTAAACAAATACATACAAATCACTGCCCTTATGTGTCCAACACTGCCTCCACAGTGCCCGGTCTCAAAGACGACATGGGAAAGAGCAGTTCCCCTCGTCCTTACAGGTAAATACACCTGTATATTTATAATTTTATGCAAACATTATATAAATATTGTCACAAAGTCGTTGACATAAAGTTGGAGCCTGCTGACTGCTGGTTCCTCCAGAAGTTTAGAGTGATACACAAAGAGCTCTCTGTGTAACATGCAAGCAATCACACATGCTCTCACACTTGAACGCTTTGCACTCACACACACACACACATACACACATTGTGTTGGAATCTCGCTGCCATAAACAGTAACCACATTTACAATTTGTGCAGCAGATATGACTCTTTTCCTAATGTAAATAATAGACTTACGATTTCTCCTCTAAATATTTAAATATCTCCAGATTCATCTCGTGTTTCCAAGGTGGATTTATTTTTATTATTTTAAAAGAATAGTCTGGGTGCGTCAGGGGTCAGGAGTGTGGCAACGAGCATGCCATGTTTCCAAACACAAGTGAGTGTGTGTGTGTGTGTGTGTGTGTGTGTGTGTGTGTGTGTGTGTGTGTGTGTGTGTGTGTGTTAAGGCCCATGTGCTAGTGATTTCACCACTCTCCTCTGTGTACGCTTAGATGACAGGGGCTGAAGTCTGGGCGGCCCAGTGCCGGCACCACCGCTGTCAACAGGGACCTGAAAACCGTGAAAAAAAAAGAGGGTGTGCTGGTTGCTGATTGGCTGTTGTCCTTGCAGATGTGATACACTAAACAGCGTGTCATGCTTTCCCCAGACGTAGACAAGGTTATGCTGAGGACAACCCTGCAAAGTCTTTGTGATCAAGAAGATCGATACCACTCTCATATTTGTCCGTCAAATATAAGGCTACAACCAGCAGTTGCCTAGCTTAGCTTAGCATAAAGACTGGAAACAGGGGAAAACAACAGGGGCCTGGTCCTGATCAAAAGTAACACAATCTGTTGACCATTCCCTCTAAAGCCAACTAAAGCCATGCTCTCACCATGAGGTTCAGTCAGTGGAGACTCCAGGAAGTCACTCCGCCCGGCTACGAAATACTTCCGCACATAACCCCAGTAAAACCACAAATTGTTGTTTGTACACTTTTTGGTACAGATAAAACAAACGAGATTGCTCAGTTTAATTGGTGAGCTATAGAGGTGCTGGTAGGTGGATTTTGCTACTTTCGAATAGAGCCAGACTAGCTTTATGCTAAACTAAACTAATCTGCCTCAGAGATACCCAGTCTTTATGCTAAGCTATGCTAACCGGCTGATCGCTGTAGCTTTATATTTAATGGGAAAATTAATATTTCCCAAATGTATTTCCCAAATTGTCAATCTATTCCTTTCAAGATTTAAAACTTTGAAAACCATCTGAAAATTCAGTGTGCATTGCTATTACTAAATGCTAACAGCCCCGAATCCACCAAGTACTTGTCTACATATCTATGCTGCCCTTACCCTGACGTGTATTTCATATCATTCCAGCAGCTCCATGCATTGAGATGAGTCAATTTTCCTAAACAACTACTGAGAGCAGGTGCAGACTTCCTCTCGGACCTCTGGAGTCCAGGATGTTGCTGTCTGTCTAAAGGCGTCTCTGGTGTTTGTCTGGCTCATCCAGACAGAATTCACATAAGACCTGTTGTGGCCCATTTGTCTCTTTACGGATCCTTTTCAGGCGGATTCCTCTGGGCTTATGTAAGTCTTTGGGTGTTAGGAAAGGAGGCTGGAAATTTCTTCAAATCCCAGTGGATGTGCACGGAGTCATCTGATTAGTGAATGACACGCTGTCGGTCTGAGGAATGTTATGACAGGATCCACATCCTCTTTAGTGCTAAGCAGATGTTCCAAATTATACTATGAGCAGTATTAATCTTCTCTATAACCAGGGAGGGAGAAGGTGTGAACAGCAACTTCCACTAAAACACTGGATTTATAATGATAACTAGAGCTATTCCTTTTCTAAAAGCTGTTCATATTCAGAGCATTGACATTTACCATCCACAGATACGCACCTAACATAATGCACTAATGTTTAACTGAATGACCTTACACACTGTTCACATACATGTACAGGTCACACAAACATACTCGGCTAGACTTGAAGGTCTTGGATGATTTCTCAAAGATGATCCAGTGGGGGGCACTGTCTCAAAAGGCATTAGAATTCACAACACCACCAA
Organism: Maccullochella peelii; assembly: GCA_002120245.1. Lineage (NCBI taxonomy): Eukaryota > Metazoa > Chordata > Actinopteri > Centrarchiformes > Percichthyidae > Maccullochella > Maccullochella peelii. Next base: position 206,361 of record LKNJ01000003.1, read on the forward strand.
CTTATACTATGTGTTATTGCTCTGTGACATTTATTTAAATCTTGTACAGAATATATGTTAAAACCACTTACCAAATAAGTGGTTTTAACTCTTTTTAAGCCCACTTTAGAGAAAATGCAGTCTGGACTACAATCAATTAAGTCTTAATTTTTGACGCTGAAGAGGAAATTTGAGCTCTGAATCATATATTCCTTATTTACGAGACTTGAGGAAATACCTTTTCTTGTTTAGTGTTTCATTTTAATGGCATTGGCAATAGGAGAAGGTCCAAAGAGGCCTGACCTCATCACAGTTAGCAGCTCCCGTGTTCGGCTCACATTTGCTGTTTTATTGTCCGTCTGTTCTTGGTTTTTGGCTAAACCCACTTGCACTCACACAAGTGTTCTGAGATCATATTTGGATGTCGGAGTAACAATCCTCTTGAGCAGCGTGTTGAGAATGTAATTGGGAGTTTGCTTTCACGTCAGCCGAATTTTTGAGCAGTTTCTGCAGCGTTTTAAGGGTTTCTATTTCTTGTTTAGAGCTGATTGTGGTTCCAACACTTGAAACCCAAGAAGGTCACCATGCTTTTATTCGATCATCATTGCAGGTGGTTGTATGACAGTGTGAAGGGCTGGTGAAATACCACAACGGTCTCCAGTAGATGGTAGTAGTGGGTAACTCTAAATGAGGTTCCAGTACGACAGATGATATTTGAATTAGTTTATTCGTTAATCAAGGTAACGTGATTCAAACTTTTTTGAAGGGCTCACTGATGTTTTGATCAGATATACATTAATGATCATATTTGGTGAAACTTGTTCCTCCAGCAAACTAAAAACCAAAAGTGTACTTGCTCTTAAAAATACATACTGTATAGCTGCTACATTCAAGGTAATGACAGAGTGGGCATTAGTCTGTAAAAAGGTGCCCCCACTGAAACAGGGATACTTCATATTTTTTGACATACAGTAAGGTATGAGTTACTTAGTGGTGGATATTAGGTGAAATCCTGTAATTAGAGAATTTACCCTCAGCTTGTAGTGTGTGCCACATAAGAGCAAACATTGACAAGCTAGCAACATTTTAAGCTACTAATAGTACTTAAAATAAGCTAATTAGGTGTGGCAAGTCACATCTGAAGAGAGTTGAACATCTAGCTAACTAAAGACCCATTTTCTCAGTAGCTGTGGAAACAGGAAGTAAAAGAAGAATGAATATTGGACATTCAGCAGGTGGCAGAAACACATACTAAGTGTCAAGTGAATGTACAACTAGACAATTGTTTGCTAATAGGTTAGCCAACTTGCTGCCAATGGCATTAGTGTAAAAGGCTGTCTTTCAGTGTGTTTGTTTCTGAGTCTTTCTGCCCACTAGAGGCAAAAAATGTCTTAATGTAGCTCTAAAATATTTCTGTTTGCTGCCATTCATTTTTGTGTACAGTAAGTCTTAGCATCAATATCACTACTGGCGAGTAACAAATTTCCAACTATCACTTTAAACGTGCATTAACTGACTTTTTGGCCACTTGGGGGCAGCAGAAACAAGCTGTAAACACAACACTGACATTACAGTATATCACCTTTAAGTGATAAGTTAATACGGCAAACAGTTGCTAATTTACACATCGAGCAGATACGTAGCAACATTAGCATTCATGTGGAGTCGTATCGCTGGCCACCTGGCAAAGACAAGGTAGCTAAATGCTCAACTGTGTTCACCAGCTAGTCTCTAACTCTGTCTGTCTGCTGTTTGGTGCTGGAAAGTTAGCGTCCAGTGGGTTATAGAGCTTCTTTGGTGACAACAGCTGTTTGCTGTGGTTGGAAATGACGTTGAAGGGGAAGTTTTGGTGAACCAAAACAGTCAAGTTGCAGGCCTTAAAACAAAAACAATGAGCTGAAAGATGCTAAAATGCTCTGTAGAGCTGATTGGAACTGCAGAGTCAGGTGATAATTGTCTGCGATTTCAAAACTATGATCCCTTTCACCTCACACACCCCACTGTTGATATAAAATATTGAGATATTAGAGTTCAAGATATAATTCTATAGTGCAAAAACAGTGACATGAACAGTGAACATACTGTAGACATACTGTGTTTAATTTCCTATGGCTACAAACATATTGTAGCATTCTGGGTTGACCTCCTGACATCCAGAATCACATAATATTTCATGTGAAAATCTTCAATGAAATATCTAAGAAATCATTGTCTGGTTCACAACTCAAAGAAAACTCCTCACTTATTGAGCTCAGACTTTACAGCCGTGGCTCACCTGTGAATGTTCAGATGAAGAACTCTCACTGAAGAGCGGAATGTTTTCATAAGTTAATGATTTCCTCCGTGAACAAAAACACGCACACAGGAAAACGGAATTCTTCATACCTGTTACCCTGCTCATACCTCTCAAAGCTTAACTCTGTTCAGGCTCATGTTCTTCCAATTTACTTTAAAGGCAGCAAATCAAATTGATACTGTTCCTAACTAAGATAAAAGAGCCAGTTGTTTTGGCCTGATGTCATCTCTAACAGTAATGAAATTGTCTCAGTGGGGGGGATCTGGTTAAAGTTTAACACAGACGAAATTTACTGTATCTGGATACAAAGATGTTGCTTTAAAGATTCATTGAACAGATGGCCTCTAATGTAAAAACAGACTTTAATAGGTAAGATATTTAAACATCTTCGTGCCAGATGATTTTTTTTTAATCTTTGATGGAGTTTTCTAAATGCCAGCTACAAGATAAATCAGAAAAACATAGACAAAAATTGTCACTAAAAGCTTATTATTCTATAATTCTATTACCCTTTTAACTTTTAGCCATTTAAATATTGTTTCGACTGTGTGTTTCCACACGGGTGTGTGCACACAACCTGTATCTAAACTGTCGACAGGATTGTTTCCAGGAGGTCATAATGGAACACAGATCATTTCATCGCAGTGTAAACTAATAAAGGAGGACAAACAACAGCTCACGAACATAATCAAACCTGATGACAAGTGACAGGCGAGCATTAGCTGCATTTCACAAAATTAACATTTAACTCTCCGACAGGGCTAAAAGTCACATTTGAAAGGTCTATGAGTAGTTCATGGAAGCGATTATGTGGCTGGCCTGTGGCCCTGTGAAGACCCTAACAGAGACATGGGGTCAGGGGTCACACAGACCATTAGCAGTGTTATTATGGGGTTTCGCTTCACATTTACATGCTCCACACAGAACAGAACTAGAACTAGAACTGAAACAAAGACAAGATTAAGGCCCTCAAAGCTGTCAGGACTACTCTGAAGCAACACACTAGCATTTATATGTATGCATGCATGTGTGTGTGTTTCTTTAAGAGCATTATCCACTTGCCGTCATTTTCCCCCACTTCATTAGAGATCTTTCTTTGCAGAGAGTGAGCTTTACATGGCAGCTGAATACATACAATTCATCATAATCCAGTTGATCTCTGAGATGTTTGCTGGAGCCTTAGTGAGCTCGATTTCCCTGATAACCCAGTTTGGGGAGGCTTAGATGTGTAACAGAATGTGTCGGAAAGTAATCTTAGGAAAGGACACTATGAAATGGAGTTTAAAGAGTTCAGGGTTGAGTTACAGTTATCAGCTAACAATAGCACCACGTGATCATATGATCCTCTTGATCTCCTGATAATTTAACCAAAATGAGAGACGTGTTTGCGGTGTCGGACGTCTCTGGTGTGTTGGTGTAGATTAAGAAGCTAAGATCTCTGTTTCATATTCATGGGCTGATGGGGGATGGTGTGGTGAGGGCAATTTTACCCGCCTCACTTGTTCACTGCTGCTTGTGTATTGTCACATTTTGGAACACGCACAAACCTGTGCACACACAGACACACACGCTCAAGCACACAAAGCCCGTGGAATGGTTTGTGACTCTAATGGCCCTTCCTTTGGGGGCACTTTTAATTGTTTGGTCATCGTCTCCATGCTCAGTGTGTCACAGTCAATAAAGCCACATTAGAGGAGACAGGAGGTGAGGGGTGAGGGGGCCGACACAGAGGGTTAGGACCTTGGCGTGGAGAGAATATAAAGCGACTAAACCCTCCCAGAGTGGCATTCTCCTGCTATCAGAGCTCTACGGAGGACGGGCTGTCACTGTGGCCCATTGTGAGGCCAATGACTCATTCTTACTTGGGGAACAACCTTAAAAAGTCCCAGGGATTTCAAAAAGTGGGGACAAACCTCTTGGATCTGCTGCAGCAGATGTGTGTGTGTGTGCACTTGCATGTGTGTGTATGCTGATTTTAAATGAGGCCAAACTGCAACCAAAAACCATATCCTTCATTTAGCCAATCAACAACAAACATCACATAATTCATGATCAGATATCATTTACCTCTTACAAACCATATAATTTTTGGTAACCTTTGCTAATGCGTTAGCACATGTTAATGCATAACACAGAGCCACTCAGGCAGAAAATAAACCAAGCAGAGATTTAATTTGGCTCATATGTTGCAGCAAAGGGCTTTTACATGCATGGCTGCAGCTCTTTATTTGATGTAACTTGCTTTTATGCTGCTGTCAGTGATAGCCATAACATGTCACCAGAACCTGGGAAGTGCGCGATGGTGACTGCGATAACCCCGCGCTGTGGCTCGGCCTCAGAGATCTCCCAGTCTTAACTGTCACTCTCAGCATCTGCAGACCACCAAGCTAGTCCCGCTGACCTCCCTGTGACCTGCTCCACCTCACTGTCATGAACTCTGCTCACGACACACCCACCTATCTGTCGAATGCAGGCCTGTATACCATTCTACTACACACTTCATACTATAACATTTATGAGTTTTTATGTTTTATTCTATCCATGTTTAGTACATTGTTATTGCGGTTTTAAAAGTGTGCAAGCAGTCATATTCTCTAATTGTGGATGATCAAATATCTGTTTTCTGATAAACGCAACTATCATCCTATATCATGCAACTTTTAAAGTAATTTAACTGTGTGGCTTGGTGAAATCAGTGTATTTGGCTAAATCTCAGTAGTTTTAGGTTGGTTGTGACGGGATATATTTGACAGATGACAACATTGTAACTTTATATCCATTTTTTAAAGATCTTATTGAATTTACTTGTACTATTGGAAGTTGTGTGGTTACCACAACTAACTGTATTTGTTTAAATATAAAACCTGATATTTTGAACTAAATTTGCAATTAACTAACGTCTTCACTGAACCTTGAATTCTTACCAACTGACATACACCAGCAAATCTCATTTCCCATAATGGGGCCTGTTTAGATGGGAGAAATGAACTCCTCCAAAGAACATTCATGTAAACAGTGTTTCCATTTGTGTTCACAAAGGTTATCTCTATCTACATGTTCGTCCCAAACCTCAAGTCAAAGTTCAGCTGGACTCTTGACAGCTGCACGGTCCTGGTAACATGGTCCTGTGGCATCGATGAACTAGTGTTTCGCACTATGACCTTATCTCTCCCAAATAACCTGACTGGTGAGCCTGCTGGCTCAAGTGTCCAGATATGCATGTAGTCCCATGTACTATCATGCACCATTGATGCAATCACTGGAAAAAACATGTCATCCATGGATCCTATGGATCAATGCACAAATGAATCAGCAAAGCAAATGAGTAAGTATATGAACCCTCTAGTATGCATGTAAACATGCTTACAAACCTATCAGATTAGTTTAGAGTCCACTTGTGCAAGACTACAGCATAAAGATGATGTAAAATATGATATGATTCAAATGCTACAAAACAGTAGTGGACAGTGGAGAAGTGGTTAAGCCTGATGAAACCACATACTCCAACAGAATGGTCAAACATCTAGGTTATTACACTATAGGTTATTCATTTTTGTGTTATTCATTGTTAAGTTAATCATCTTCTTTACCTGTTTATTGCTGTTATAGATTGATCCCAGCTTATGTTGGGCAGAGAGCAGGCAGACAACCGAACACAGACATCTGTCACATTTACATTCGCCCCTGAGGGAAATGAAAACTGAAAGTCTTTCTTTTTGTAATGAGACATACAACAAGACCTACCGCCTCCCATTTGAGTCTTGTCCTTTAAAGCTGAATAAGTTTAATTGAATCAAATTCAAATTTAATTAAATCTGCCTGGTCTGATAACAGCACTTATTTGCATGAAACAATACATGTGTGAAGGTCTGAGACTGCGTTGCTAGTGCTAGAAAGTTAAAGCTACCAATACACCTTTGCTATAAACTATGCGTGTATCTCCTGTATGCATTCATATAGATTGTACTCTTATTGTAACTAAAAATGGCCTATTGATGATTATTTAAGTGTGAACGAATGCACACTTCCAATGGGAGGCTCTTACTGGGAAGTGAATAAACTGAACACAGACCAGATTATTGGATTTCACTGGTGCCCCTCCCTGCTCTGTGTCTGAGGACAAGTCTCTGTTGGACACATAACTCAGAAGTGGTTCTTGGACACACAGTTCACTCCATATAAATCCTGGCTTTTATGAGCCCCTGGTTTACTAAAGCTGTCCCCCCCCTGTCTCTCTCTCTCTCTCACACACACACACACACACACACACGCGCGCACACACACACACACACACACACACACACACACAGCCCAGGTCTCTACTGGGAAGGTCACACACCTCGTCCTTGTATTGGGACGTCAGATGTGTCTTTTGGTGTAAAAAAACACAAAACGGACTCATTGCACAGACATGTTTTTCTCTTACTCAAGCGTACCTCGGTTATGTGTTGCAAAATGCTATCTTAGCTAAACTTTAACAGTCATCAGAGTCTCACCACACTGGCCGACCCTCACCATGTAAAGTGTACCAGCAGATCTTTGCACCAACATGGCAAGTTAGTACTGTACTATGGTTGAAAGTTACATGCCACAGTTTCAGTTTTGGTCCTTGTCTTGTGTGGCCCACATAGAACCCACCTGCCAAACTAATTTATGATCCTGTTAAGAGGAACACTGCCCAGGATCTTGAAGGCTGAATTTCTGGCCCCAGCGCTGCTACAATATTTCACGATTATCAGGCTATCCCTGGCGGTATCATAAAACACCTCATATTACCACACTTCCCTGTCTGTCTCTGCTGCGGCCTTTTTTACACCCTCTCAGTGGTGGGTCAAAATTTAAGGCACTTCCAGGAGGCCATATTTTCTTCCAAAACCAAAAACTGGCGTGTGTCACAAGGTTGTCGGATGTATTGGTCATTAAAACGGGGAGTTGGCCAAACTCCTATTATTATTCGTATATTCTTTAGGCGTTTTCAGTACAACACGTATTGTTGTTTCAGAGTACATGTGTGTTTTTGCTGACAGTAATGCTGATGCAGAAAGAAGGAAGTTAGAAGTCGCAAAGGGACTGCCCACTGCAGTGTTTCTCAGAGAGGTGTTTTACTGGCAGGTCTTTCACTAAAGCGTATAATACTGGTGTTGATTTTAGCTGGCTGTAGACGAACTGCAGTTAGCCCAGTCAATGGCATTGTTCAAGGCCTCTCCATCATTCTCCATGGGCAGAGCTGCGACTAGCTCGTAAAGCTGCTCATAAACTGACACTAACAGAGCTGCCTCTGCCCAGATACATAAAGCATCCAAAGCAACACACAAACGCATTAACGGCACGGTATTAACAACTACTCAAAGCACCAGCGGTTCTTTTCACCTGAATAGGACCATCAGAGTGCACATGATTAAAGAGGCTTTAAACTGATAAATGTAATGTAACTTAACTGCATTAAAACTTTATATTAAACTGTCTTTTTTAAAGTTTTGCACTTACTATGTCAAGAGGTGACATTCAAGAGGTGACCCATGAATCACCCTGAAGTGATTTGACTGGGATCTCAAAATCAACAAAAAAAAGAGTAAATGGAGGGCTGAATTAAGACATGGAGTATTATAGTAATATTATAATCTTCTCAAGTATGGGGAGATTGACCTGTCAAGTCTGCACTGTATTGAGCAAAGCCTCAATATTAGCTCAAATAATGGCCCATTTTGAATTAGTTAATCCTGCTATTATCTGTAATGAGAACAACTGGCCAGACCCAGTGACTGCTTGGCTGGGAATCTGTTGTGTCTTTGCTTACGGTTTTAATTGTAACAAGCTGAGGGGAGAAAGCAAAAAGACTGAAATCTATTATGCCAATGTCATTTAGGCAAGCATTCCCATCGGAACATCACAGCAGTAGGGGTCTTTAAGTGCAGATTCCCACCAGAATGGCACAGAAACCCAGCCAGGAAAGCCAAATTCAGGTCTAAAGGGAAACAACCTCATTTTACTGGAAAATTGTTAAATTGAGAAATCTATGAAGCACAAAGATTGCAATCGAATGGAGTAACAAATGGAGCAGACAAAAGGGGTCAAAGGTTTTTGTTTTTTTGCAGTGAATGGAGGCACAGTGACTGAGGAATGAAGACAGAGCAGCATTTAAGGGCCCACAAAGCTGTGCATTTAAATAAACAGGGTTACGTCCTTCTCCTTTGGGCCCAATGAAGTCCATCAAAGAACATGGTAATGCCCCACTGAATGGACGCAAGGACTCCCAAACTCCTGCCTTTTCACTTCGTGTGAAAGAATGTGACATAATAAACACAACACCCCCCCCACCCCCACCCCATGAAAAACAGACATAAACTGAGCTTTAAATATTTTCTGCCCTGGTTACAGCATTAAATCATTATTAGGGTTGCCATGTGGGACGTTTGGCACTGTGTACATGTCATTATTTGTGGAAAGTTAATAAGTAATGTTGCGCCCTCAAGTAGTAAAAACAGAAATACAGGAATTAATATTAATTGCTGAGGGGCAGGAGCACTCCCAACAGCAGTGGAAAATGTGTCAGTTCTGTTGTAGCCAATAAAATTGCACCTATGCGGCTTCCAGGATTATCAACGTACAGGTTTGATGATTCCAAAATCATCATAACACAAAGTGAAGAAGAAATATTTAGCTCCTTTATGTAAGTGAAAGTAGTGATACCACAAAGTAAAAGTGAAATTGTACTCAAACCTGCATTAATTGATTTGTTTGGCCACCTGGGGGCAGAGTGGTGAACACAACACTGACATATTATCACCTCCATCACCACCACCACCTGGCATTAGCATTTGTTTGGAGTCATGTTTCTGGCCACCTGGCACATGTAAATCCAATATTTGGTCTCCACCAACTCCTGCGGGAAATATCTGCCTCTTTAGCTGCTAAATGCTCCACTATGTTCACCAGCTCATTGCTATGGTGCTGAACAGGTAGTGTGCAGTGGGTTTATCAGAGATTTTTTTGTAGAAAACAGCTGCCTGCTGCTGCTGGAAACAACGCTGATGAGAGCGGTGTGAGTGAACCAAAATCAGTAAAGTTGTGGACCGTAAAACCAAAACAATGAGCTAAAAGATGCTAAAATGCACTGTGGAACTGAGGGAAGCTGTAGAGTCAGGTGATAATTCTCTGGGGGTTCCTCACTACGAGTGACCCCTTTCACATTACACATGGCCATTTGAGCCATTGTTAAAATAAAAATATTGATTGGTGCAGCTTTAAGTAAAAAGTATTAGAATAAAGCATATTAGCAAAATATACTGGGAGTTAAATGTAAAAGTACTCATGCAGAAAGGCCAGTTACATACGTTAACATGTGAATGTGAACAGCATTTTAATATTGCAGCTGGTTGAGATTTTAGCTAGTTTTTATATATTTATATTGATCTAACAGCATCTAACAACGCATCATTGTTTTTAAAATTAGCATGTTTTGTTTGTGAAATCTTAATTTGCAAAGTAACTAGATACTATATTTGTTAAATAAATGCAGTGGAGTTAATGTTTTTCCTTCTGAAATGTAATGGAGTAGAAGTATAAAGTAGCTCAAAATGGATATACACTACACAAGTAAAGTACAAGTACTTCAAAGTCGTAGTTAAGTAAAGTAAATAAATAAATGCGCTTAGTTACCTTCCTCCACTGCTGAAAGGTCAGTGCATTGAAAATGAAACATCAGTCACACAGAAAAACATTTGACTAACTTAATCCTACTCTCTAACATGAGCCAGATATCAGGAACAAGAGAAGATTTTATGATCCTGAACAGATGTTATTTTTCCGGCTTATCAACTATTTCTGTTTAAGCGAGCATGCACACACACAAGTGCACACACAAAATCTTGTTTATGATGTAGGCTCAGAGATTGTGGGCCAGTCCAGTCTAGAGACAGGTGTTCCCCGCCAGCTCGGTCCCAGCTGAGCTGCAACATAGATGCAGCTCTTTCACTCGGCAGAGCATCCACATTCCAAGTACTTTTAATTTTACAAGAGCCCAGGGGCCACTAGACTCGCTCTGGCTCTGGATCTATGGTGTTTGGACCTGGATGCACTCCATGGACCCGAGCCTCACACACACACACACACACACACTATCCTGTGTAAATTTTGCAGGCCAGGCCCAGCTAGGGCCAAATTGGGTGGCAGCATGGTGCTGCACGCCACTCAGACATCTGTTCATTTAACTGTTATCTGCTATCGTGCCCTCAGGTCGTCTCATTTGGCAAGCTACTTTGTTAAGCTAAGGGGACAGAGAGGAATTTTATGCTAGGGTTCTGTTTGAAAGTTAGATAAAGGTTGTATTTAGCTACATAAATGGAAAGATACACAACCTACTGGGAATTTGGCTCCCATTGTAGGTGAAGTGTCAAGGCTACTTAGCAGTCATAAACAGGGTGCGGCTAGATGATGGTATATTTCTGGTTTTCTGGAGTGCAAATGAGTATGTAGCATGTTTCTCTCTTTCTGTCTCTTTCTCTCTCTCCTTTTTCTGCAGACACAGTATCTCGTGCCGCTGGGTGCGAGCCCTCTCTCTTCCTCCCTATAAATGATTAAAAACCCTCATTAGCGTTAGGTGATATGGCTGCAGTGGAAAAGGTCTTGGAGGGAGGCAGAAAAGAGAGGGAGAAGATGGAAAAGAAGACAGGGAGCAGACTGGGAAAAGAGAGGGGGGTGGTAAGTAAGAAGAGGAAAAAACAGATTGAGGTGAGGGAGGGGTGGAAAAAGAATGGGTGGCAGGAAGCAAGAGGGTGGGGAGATCAGTGTGATGAAACAGCAAAGGGAAAGAGAAGATGGATGAATTACAAGGATTCGAAATTTATGTTGATGGCAAAGGATGAGAAAGATCGTTCCAGCTGGGGAAAAAGCAGGGTTTCACTTCTGTTTGCATCCTTTCTTCGAAAATTAAGCATTTCTACAATAGGATCTGGTTAACTGTATTATTTCCAAGACAAGTATTAGAAAGATTTGTTTGTGTTTCTATTGTCATTTGGAGCAGAACTCAGGGGTCTTGACCTGCGGATATGAGTCTTATAACCGAATCATCTCTAATCTGTTGTACAATCCTCTTCTCTAAGCCCTTGATTATGAGTGCATCTTCGTCCTTAAAGAGCTCCTTTTTAAAGCTGGCACTTTCTGCGAAGGTTCATTCATCAGACAGGGAGGTCCAGTTCAGATGAGCAAATTGAGGTTTATTTGCTTGACTGCTAAAAATCTACAGAACACACTTTTCTAAATAAAGCCTGGTAAACTTTGCCTACTGCGGTGGTGCCTCTTGTACGTGCGTGTGTGTGTGTGTGTACGCACAAGTGCGGGTGGCCGCCATAAAAGCAGATGTTACAGCACAGTGCAGCAATAAATACAACCACTATTCCTTTAATCAGTGATTTACAGCAAACTACTTTCAGCCAATGACACGGTTCAGTTGCATGAGCAGGAGCTTGGCTTCTGCCAGCACCTGTTGTCTTTGGCTCTGATAGTTTATTTATCTACTTCTGGGCAGAAACACCTGAGTGCTAAACGTGGTTCCAAGTCCCAGGAGAGATAAGATAAAAAAGTAAATGAAGCCAAAAATGAACTCGAACACTTGAGATATTGAGACCCAATAAAATGATTGACTTAATGATTTGAACAGTTTTACTTACTTTCTTTTATTATTGAAATGTGCTGCTTGTCTTTGTTTTGAAATATATATTTTTTAGGCACGCTAGCGGCATGGCTCTAGGGATCAATATCATCGACCTGCAGAGCCGGAGAGCCCCCGCAGACCCACCGTTTTAGATGTATGCATGCACAAGTTGACATAACGTAGGCCAAAGGCACACTGCACACATGAAAAGCAAAATGTACAATTGTCAAAATACACAATTAGAATACACCAATGTACCAACAGTGCACACATTAGTTGTAAGTTAGCTTGCAACGTATGCACCAACTGTGTGTGTTGAGTGTGCCTGTGTGTGTCTTTGTGTTCAGCTTAGCGTCTGACTGATCTCACCAGAACCTCCAGTCCTTTCTGTTATTTGCTTTGCTATGAAGCAGACTCATAAAGCACTGGGATACACTCAAGTTGGAACATTTTCAGCTCTTAGCTTCTGTTTGCACTGCCCCTGGCAAATCCGCAGCTAATTGCACCCACTCGCATCTTTCCAATAAACTTTGTATGCAAGCGTGTTGCCTCTAAAATTCACCTTGTGCTCTGTCTGAACACACCTTAATACCTGCTAAACATCAGCATGTTAACATTGTCATTGTGAACATGTTGACATTACCATAGCTAATTTAAACTCTAAATTTGGAGCTTACTATAATCTTCTAAAAGATTTTCAGCCAATGAATACTCATTAAAATAACTTAGCACTAGGTCACGGCAGAAACTGGAATGACACTGAACTTGGATTGTTTGTTTTTCTCTTAGATAACATATCATCAACACACTGTTGATAGATCCGCTGTCACTAATGACACGGCCTGTATGAGATATGACTCAGTTATGACAGATATGATATAACAGCCATGACACCGTTAACCCCAGAGCTGTCATTATGTAAGGCTGGAGACATACTTTCACATTCGGCATGCCGCATGCCACAGGTAAGGGCATCTCTGTGTCGAGGTCCCACCCCTCCCTCCACACTCATTATAGCCGAGCGGCCACCTTTGATAGAGCGCTGGAATGTCTTGTTTAGATCCACTCCCAACCCACATCTCTCCGCTTTCCACTCCACGACAGGTCCTGGTTATGTGTAGTTGCTAGTGGTTTGCCACATTATTAATGCTTGTTGATGGATGCTCACTGTCTCGTAGTCACATGCTGGGGGGTGGGGGTGGGTCCTTACATTTCTGTCCTTTCACAGAAACAGTATAGACAATATTCTGCATGTGCAGCAAACCAGATAGGAGAAACAGAGGCAAAGGGAGGTGATGCTATCTAAAATGTGCAGAGTGAGCGATTTCCCGTCTCTTCAATTTTGACAAAGAAAAGCAATTAACAAGCAGTGAGGAGGCTAATACTTCTCATTACAGACCTTTGACAGCCTAAGCGAGGCACCATACAAAAGGAGAAATTACACTGGGGTGGATGGAGAGAAGCAATAAATGTGAACCTCAGCTATAGGATGTAGCTATTTTAGATCTGTCTATGGACCTACTACAATGTAAATTAACTTCTCTGTGGACTCTCAGCTATCTGCAGAGGACGGACACAATAAAAAGAACACGTGTAAAATATAATACAATCCAGCACAATATCCATGCAATAAATACTGCTTTTGTGGGCTTTTCTGTTGAGCCTGTGACAGAGAGGTTAGCAGCATAAAAAAAAAGTAACGTTAGCATATAGCTATATATGCATACTGTACTGTAGGAACTGCCAGCTGCACAAGTTAAGAGCGATATTAGTAACGTCAGCTGTATATGCCAGATGTGTTACATTAGTGCAAAAACTCATATTAGACGACTGCAGTGTAAACGGGCAAAACTTCACTCATAACAATACAGGATTTCAAAAGTATTATTTATCAGCCACACAAGATCATGAAAAGACTGCACAGATTTATTTCTCTGAAAAATTATAAGGGTAAGTGCGTCAGATACAGTTTTTGACTGCCTACCACACCATGGACTTCCATTCTTAGTAAGCTGGACAGTCATTGTTTTTTAATTCTTACTCGACCATGGGCCCTGTCCCTGAAGAGCACCTACATTTTTACTCATATTTTTACTTCAGTATTATGTACATTATTGTTCAAGACCCAATGCAGCATTCCCTATTTTTTTCTTAGTAGATCAAGTCGTTTTTTTGACATTTTAATGCGGAAATGTTACATATTATACCTTTATGCTTTCAATAAGACAGTCTCTGGCAATGTAGGTAAACACATGACACTCGGCACTGTAATGAAATATCTCTGTGGGTAACAAGTAGCAGGCTGACACAGTCTGAACAGCTGCCTCAGTCATTGTCCCGCTGTTGTTCATACAACCACAAATTGCAACAATAGCGGGGCTGAGCCCAGAAGAATGTCTCACACACACACACACACACACACACACACTCTTGCCTTAAAGTGTGTACACACAGAAAAGAAAAGAAGTCCTAGGAGGAAAAAATGTCTCACCTCAGCAACAGGATAGTAAAGTTAAGTTTAGGAGTGTTTTAAAAGGGAAGCTATGTCCTAAAAAGAACCCTTACCATTACGTACAATTGAAGCAATTCCTTTTGAGACACACCCATGTTTGTATTTGTTAGTTAGATGAGAAACCTAGTGCCAAAATTTTAGTTTTGTTAGTTGTGGTGCAGTTTGCTGTAAGTACAGCATTTAATCCCTGAAAAGTGAGAAAATGACCAGTTAGCTCTGTTCTGATTATAACCTTTCAGTCTGAGGTTTTCACCTTTCCTGCCTCTCTCTAGCACTTTTTGGCTCCTTTGACTCCTGTCAGACTTCATAAGCAGGATCCCAAGTTCTTTCCAGAGGTCTCTCCAAACTCTAGCTCATCCATCACTATGATCTCTATTATGGAGCAGGCTCCCTACTGTGGTCAAGGACCGTGATAACAAGACAGCGTAGAAACAGATGTGTGTAAAGGTGAGCCGAGTGCACGCTGCAAATGGAAAAGGTGAGCAAACACCTTTATTTATCACGGGGGTTTTCATGAAGAAAAGGACTTTTGAAGTTTAGGGTTGAAGAAGGAGAAGGGCAATCACTGGTCACACTGCACTACAATTGTACTCACCCTACCCCCATCCCCCCAGATTTGACTTCTAACACATACAGTATTTAATCACAGAGTAATGACCCTCAGGTTGTCTGTCATCTTTGCTTTGGCACAGTCATGCTTTTCAGGCCAATTCACAGCTGGGTATTCCTGGCTCACCTCTTTACCCTCTGCTTAATTTATCTATTCTTCTATCTATCCTTTGAGAATACAGGACATCTTTGACTCCATGTAATGAAGAAAACCTCAAGTACTCAACTTGTCCTGTACGAATTCCTGACTTTTTTTTGCCTGATACCTCACAGGGATCCACCAGCTCTGGGACGGAGCAGCCGTTCGTATTCTCAGGTTGTGTGACCCCATTGTCTCCCTTGTGTTTTCACTGCTGTCAGGAGGGAAGTGTGGTAAAGTTGCCTTTTCTTTGCCTGTTTCTATGTTTGACTGTGTCTGCAGTCGGCCGGTTGGTCTCCTCCTGCTGTGGGGGGACTTTGGGCACATAGGCGATTGTTTTACGCGAGGTTACAGGAAGGTCAGATCCAAAATCAATGAGGAAACAGCTCGGCTGCTCTAAACTCTATTTCTGCCAAGCACGATCCTCTGAGAGGAGCTGGGATATCAGGAACCCCAAATGGGAGGATCATTAACATGACAGATAGAGGGAAGAGGAGGGATGAGAGGAAGAGAGAGAAGAGAGCTATTACTCGTGTGAAACGTGAAACGCGAAACGCACAGGTGTAATGGAAGTATAGTGTTTTCTTGAAAACATTCTTGGTGCTAAGCAGAATTGTATCCTCTGGATCCATTTCCCACGTCAAAGTACACTCACTGAAACATGTTCAGTTTCATACAGCTGTACCATTGAAAGTGAGGACCGAAAAATAAAACACTGCAAGCAGTAAATTACTAAAAACCACAAAATGTTTTAGCTTTTAATGGTAAGGCAGGGCACACTGGTGCTGTAATTACCAATATCCTAATAAAAATGGCATGAATAAATAAAATAGCAGTACACAAATAGTAAAAACATTTTTAATTTATATTCAAATGGGAATTTAAAGGGGAGGGGGGTGCGGCTTCTTTGAGAAGATATTTATTTCTCTAGAAAAGCACTAGACAGTGCAATAATGTCCAGAGTGTCTCTGTGCCTTACAGGAAACCTCAGGGGGTTTCTTTAATGTTTCCTTCATTCTCTGCTTCCTTGGAGCAGAGCGGATATTACAGATTGGAAGCATATAGTGAGTTTATAAAATCTCACACTGATCATGAGCAGTGTGATGCCTTGGCTTTCAAGTTGTTTTGCTCAGTGAGGCTGAACCAGGACGTTTAAGTTTGGGACAAAGCATTGAACACTGGGTTTGGTTCCACTGCTTGGCTGCTTCCACTGGCTCCAAAATAACAGAGCAGCCTCTGGTGCTGATTTCCACAGGTCAAAAACAATTTTCCCATCTACAGTCATCCATTAGGCCTCAACGGCATTAAAGCAATACTTTGGCATTTTGGGAAATACGCTTATTTGCTGTCTTTGCTGTCTGAGAATTAGATGAGATTTATAGAGAGAAGATTGATATCTCGTATCTGTAATGTAAATATACAGCTACAGCCAGCAACCAGTTAGCTTAGCTTAGCACAAAGACAGGAAACAGGGGGAAATATAGATAGCCTGGCTCTGTCCAAAGGAAACAAAAGCAAACAAACATGATATAACGGGTTAGTGAGCTTTGAAGTGCTGATAGGTGGATTTGTTACCTATGCACAGAACCAGGCTAGGTGTTTCCCCGCTCCAAGTCTTTATGCTAAACTAAGCTAAAGGGCTTCTGGCTGTAGCCATATATTCACTGGACTCTCTGTAAGAAAGCAAATGAATGTATTTCCCCAAATTTTGAACTATTCCTTTGAAACTGACGTTTTGACCACTTGGGGGCAGTGGAAACAAGCTGTGATACAGCACTGACATACTGTATTATCACCCTATAAAGTCGATGCGGTTTACGCATCCAGCAGATACGGATAACATATTTAGCATTCACAGTTGTGTTTTTTGGCCACCTGGTGAATGTAATACACTCACTGATCTGTTTTAGGTCTCCAGTAACGCTCGAGGGAAATGTCTGGTTCTTTAGCTGCTAAATGCTCCACTACGTTAACCTGCTAGTTGCTAGCTTTGTCTGTCTGACGTTTGGTGATGTCTATGTAGGGTACATTGGGGTTTTAGAGCTTTCTCACTGTAAACATCTGCTTGCTGTTGCTAAACAACACTATGAGAATGGTGAGAGTGAATCAAAACAGTTAAGTTGCGGAGGGGGAAACCAAAACGAGCTGAAAGATGCTACAATGCTCTGTCGAGCTGAGGGGAACTGCAGAGTCGGTGATAATTCTCTGTATGTTTGTCACTACGAGCGGCCCCTTTCACATTACTTGTGCTTATTTGATCCATTGTTAATAAAAAAAATATCAGTTTAAGAGTGGAGAGTACAAACCTTTTTTTTTTTAAATTGTTGCTTAAGCAAATCGAATAGACCTTCTTACCTGGATTCTCCTATTGTATTTTCTTTATGTGCAGATTTGAAGTGTAAATACATTAGTCACCATGACCCGAGGGGAGGCTTGGTCCCTTTTTGGCTTTTTATCTAAGGCATTTAACGTCCTCCTGGTGTGTAGTGAAGGTGAACCTGACCTACCAGGTAAAACATGAACAGGAGGACGTGTGCTCACAAGCATTTCATGTATGAACTCTACTCATAAATGCCAGTCAGCATCAAAGCACGGCTACAGTGTGGTGCCAGCCCCACCTGCCTGTGAGTCTGAATGGTATCACTGCTAGTAGGCTCAACTATTTGCAGTATTTGGAGAGTGAAGTACATGCTTGTCCTGGCTAAGGAGTAAAAACAAGTTAATACTCTAATGTTAATACAAAAGTTCATATCCAAGCTACTGTATTATATCTCTGTGAATATAGGTGGGGGTTGGACAGTTGAGTTTGAATACACTGTAAGTGTGAATCAATTCAGATTTTCAACACTGCTGAGGAAGGATTCGTGTGAAGCAAGGGAATTTATGGGGCAACATTTTCCATTCCAGCAGTATGTATATATTATAACACATATATATTATATGTAGATGTTATAACACCATCTTTGAAGTGGAGATACATGTGCGTGTCTATGTTATGCGGCAAAATGCAAAAAAAAAATTCAAAAGTTGGTGAAACCTTGATGTAGTTTGACAAAACAACTCAAGGTCCACTTACTATCTTTTTCCAGAGCTTTCAACCGTATCACATGGTCTTTATCAGCGGATGGCGTTTGCTCAGTTGTCAAGGAGATGGATCTGTTGACATGCGAGGTCAGTAGTTGGCTTAAACGTTAATTCTTGATCTTAGAATATGTAGCTTTAAAAGAAAAAGCTAGGAAGTGGACATTGAGTTGGGATTATTTTGTCAAACTAGTATCATACATCAAACATTTTTTTATTTTAGATCACGAAAAAATATAGCATGTCTCCTGGAGAGGTTGAATTTAATGCGCAATAAATATGGAAGGTTGCAACTAAAGCTGTTGTCAGTCAGAGAGAATATGTCAGTTAAACTGTTCTTGCTAGCAGGCAGGAAGAGACGACAACACTGACCTGTGGAAACACAATCAAACCAATGCATCACACCAATCTCTAATGTGGTATACAGGTAATATGTGCATGTAGCTAAGAGGAAGTTTTTACAGTTTTACAGCTAGGTCAGTGTAACATTACACTATAAAAATTATATGATTACAGCTTTTTAAAAATGTTTTTGCAACTGTATCACATATTTTTCTGTTACAGTGTCTGTTACAGTGTGAAATTTTGCTGTCACACTGTGGAGCAAATTCAGATGACATTTTGGGAATAATGCCATCCAAGTGTTTGAAGTTTCTTTGTGGTAATCCAGACAGCATGCAGATGATACGTTGAATTTATTCAGTGGTGTTGAGACTGTTCTCGAGAAAACATCAATTACAGTAGATTGTTCTGGTGGCATTTCAGTTTAGTGTGAGTGGTTTGGCTGAAGCAGCAAAGCAAAGGCTGTGTGATGCGTGTTTAGTGAGTTCTGACACGGTCCAGATCACGGTTGATCCTTCTCTATTGAATAAGCACATGTCTTTGGGGACAAGAAGATTGATGCTGCTCCCACTGAACTCTGGGATATCCCTGTCCTTGGCTGGGCAAGATTTGGGGGTTTGTGGGTAATGGGGGGAAACCACTTCCCCTGCTTGTTAAACAAGACCATTAAAAGGCATTATGAGCTGGCCTCTGGAAAGGCCTTTTGCGTGTCATTGCTCGCATCTGTTGGAGGGTGTTTCTGGGCTCTCTTGTTTCTTTTGATTGTTCCAAAATACAGTTATTCTGCTCCCAAGTGTTAGAGAAGTCAGTGGAAACACTGAGGCTAACAGAGAGACACAGTGAAGAGGATCCCACCGTGACATGAGACGACACATGCCAGTCAGTCTAACCTACGTGAAGCATCAGTGTTTTTTCTCAAACATCAACTATCAAAACTTTCTTTTTTGATTTTAATAATACAAGAAATAATCTGTATAATACAATAACAATATAATCCTATTCATAGAAGTATAACTGCATAAACTCAACAAAGTTTGGAAAATAATGATCAAAACTGACACATTTCTAAGAAAATCTTCAAAGCTTCTCCTTGCTAACATGCAGCACATCCCATGATCTGAGCCATCCAAAGCCATGTCAGACCCTCAAACTATAATCACATGTTTTCCAGGTTACACTGTCAGGGTTAAGGTTCAAGTGGTGAGGGGGTGGGGTGTTTGGTGGCCTCCCAGTGCTGTTCCTTTATGGGTCAAGTGCTCTGGACAGAATTGCACCAGCGTACTGTATTTGTAAATCAGTTTTTTAGATTGTGTGCAAAGTCCTTACTATGTTTTCAGTAATAACTAGTTTCAAACTTGCATCTTGCTGCTTCAGGCTTGTAAGGAATGCTGTACTGTACCAATTGGTTTCTCGGAAGAAGCTGCTGTTTCATCCATTTAAACACATCAACTCTATGAAGACGAATGTCACTTCAGCATTACATGCAACATCTCTTTTAGTCTTCACACGAACATATGCATTTTGAAAAATTACAAAACAGCATTTACAGCTGTGGAGAGCAATATTATAATAATATTTAATTAAAGCGACATTTGACCACGACGGAGAAGAAAGAGTCCAAAATATTCTACGTCTAGCTTATCAAGCTAATGCAAGAAGTTGCCTTCTCACACAGAAAATGTCATGCTAATGTCTAGCTTGCTCTAGATGTTCAGCATTGCTAGATGTATATGCTACAGTAAATGAAACATTGTGTGTTTTTTGGGTGAGCTCTTTCTGGTGTAGCAGAGGCCTGTAACAGTGCAGAGCAGAAGCAGGGACAACAACTTCATTGTTTTTAAAATCAGTTTCCATCAGCATTCATCATATTTTCTCTTCATCAATACACCAACTTACACCAATGCATTTTTGTAAAATTGCTCCACTCATATATGGATGGCTAGCAATAGCCTAACATTACTGCTGCTAATATGACTAGCAGACATTATTACTACTGTACTAATGTACATTTTAAAAAGCAGTCATTATTTGCATGACTATTTTCCTGACTATTTATCGAAAAATCATATTAAATTTGGTGGTGAGTGTATAATGAAGTATTTGGGACTCAAAACTCAGGATTTACAACTCTTGTAATCACATCTCTCCTCACACCCTGAGCCCATACCGCTCATGAAGCTGACTGTGTGGTAGCTGCTCTAGTAGCAATGTTTTTTTAATTTAAAAAAAACAATCTGACATGCTGTGCTCTCTGGTTTGGTCTGGTTTAATAATATATAACTTAATTTACACTTGTGTTATAACGAGGCACAGTTTCAACAATGAACATCTGGCTGGAATCAAATAATGGAAAAGATTCATAAGCCTACGTGCATGCAGGACTGCAACTAGTGCTGTGACATTATAGGGTGTGTTTGAATGGACAATGCAGATCCATTGCTCCTCCCCAGTTTCATTACTGGGGACAACAATAGTCTGCCAGATAACCACAAACAACTGGAGCATGTTAACAGCAGTATATTGATTTCAAATACACATGGCATTGGACTGTGTGTGCATTACCACAAAATAATATGTTTTTCTATATTAACTGCATGATTGTCAGTTTACATTGGAAGTCTTTCTCCTCACCATTTGTTTTATCTGTCCATCAAGCAAAGATCATTTAAAAAAAAAACTTTCTGTGACACATTGTGGTTTATTAACTTGGCGCAGGACTAAATTCTTGGACGACCTCCGCATGGGTTTATCCCAATGTCATAGAAACTATCAGGAACCCTGGAACTGAGTTCAAGCTGCAGGCCTGGCACACAGTGGAAAAAACGGGGTTAATGTGATTAAGGTCGTGTCTGAATAGAGACTTCCCTGTTAGAACTTCGAAGGAGGAGGATTAGATTTGTCATATGCACAGAGGAGCCCTGACTGTGGTTGTGCACACTTCACTGCTCAGGAGGAATCCGTGAAGCGAGTGTCCGTGCTGTTTGGGATGTTCATTGGACAAAGTAATATGAGGGCAGTGTCAGATGGAGAGGTACTGGGCTCAATTCCCAGAAATAACACACTTGTGCTCATGGATATTACCAGAATGCTTGTATAAGTGAAAGAAGGCACCAAACGCAGAAGATGTAATTTAATCTTCAAGTATGCATGTTAACAGAGAATGAGAATGGCATTGCTTTCTCGCTGTCCCTCTCTCTCTTCCACTACACCATCATTCCAGTGGCAGTGGATGGCCCTCTTATTAGGTCAGCTGAAAGTGGAAAATTAGCACAATTCCCCCAGGCTGGGATTTATCCCACATCTCTTCCAATTAGCTTCCTGAGCTTCTGGAGATAATTGCAGTGTACAGTGCAGAGACAGGAGCTCCCACAACCTCGCTGCCGCTGCTTCTGCATTCCTGCCTCCATTCCACAGACAGTCATTCACTTCCTCGCAGAGAGAAAGGGAAAGTTAGGGAACTGAGAGAGTAACTATAGGATCAACATCCCATCTCTCTTGGTTAATCCAGCTTGGAGGCAGCCCCATCCCTTGAGCTTGGTTCCGTTAAGTACTTACATACGCTAGCAAGAGTTTGGAGTTGGGAGAAGTTTTGCACGTGTTGTCATTTATAGCGCTATCATCTTTAATAACGGGGAGGGATTAGCGCCATTGCCTTTTGATCCTATAATCCGCACTCCTCAAAATCCCAAACTTTATCGGCTTGCCTCTCTGCTGGACCCACTGATCTGCTGGGAAAGACAGAAATTGACCTCAAATGAGGCGCTGTCCTGTGAAATCTCCGACAGGTGACAGCAGTAATTCATGGCACAGAGGAGAACAGCTGGCCTAATGTGGCCATTGGAGATGAGCCTGTTGGCTCATATGAGGCTGTTGTCAAGGGAGATTAAAGGACTTCATAAATATGCCCTTCCATTTTGCGGTGCCGTATATCACTGGGCTGCATTAATCAGCGCTGCTCATCCATAGCGCAGTAATTGCATCTGAAGATGAAACCTGGGGATCTTCATCTTTCCACCTGTACCATACATCGCATCACAGATTTGTCACATCTGATTCATGTCATATATGGAAACAACACAGCATATATCCTCCTCCCAGCATCCATAGGTCCAAAGAGAACAGATAACACTTCACAACCTTACTTACTCATTGGTGGCATCATACAGTAGCACTAGTTGAAACAATATATTGCAGTTTGGAACCCTTTTTAATAAATTAGATTGTGTCACATTTCTTTTTTTGTCAAAAATGATAAATTCAAAGGAACTAACATAGAAATGTTTTGTTCTTGCTCACAGTGCTGGAAGCAGTAAGTACTAAATCCAATCTGTACAGTAAAAAACTTTAAAAGAACAAAGAAAAGAATTAAGGGAGGAAGTCACAACATCCATAGTCAAGACCAGTGTTACAACTGGCTTTCCTTACTCTCTTCATTAATGTGACATGGACTCCCTCCCATCGCATCCTCAGGATTGATGTTCCACTTTCATTTATGGCCCTCCTTCCTCCACCACCGTGCTTTACATAGAGAAGGGAGTAGGTTCATTTCAGCATCTGAGAGCAGTGGCTCGTGATCACACACTGGAACTAATTAACGAGTGAGGCCTCCGTTTATGTTAAGCAATGTTTGAGAGCGGAGAACGACAGGAACTTAATTACATGGTTCTGGAGACAAGAATAGCCGCTAAAGGTTTCATTGGCAAAGTGTACAGGGTTGCAGGGGCTCATAGCTTTCTGAGGCTCTCGGCTGAGGCTCACGCTCGCATGCGCTGTCACTGACTGGATATTAAAGTTGTGTGTCACATTGTTTCTCTCTAAGATTTGCGAGTATCGTATTTCTTGTGGGACGTGTGCAGGGTGACATACATACAGTAGATTTACCCCCCCTTTTTTAATCACATTCATAGGATGCATGACCAAAGAGTTTCACCATTACATTGATGTTGACTCTTGTCTTAGAAACAACTTAAGGCTGGAATTAGGGAACCTTTGTTGAATTACTGCCAAAAACCTGAGACAGAGTGTGTGTGTGTGTGTGTGTGTGTGTGTGTGTGTGTGTGTGTGTGTGTGTGTGTGTGTGAAAATGTTTGTATCTGCCTTTCTATGTGCTGACTGTCTACTGGGTGTGTTTCATGTTTTTTGATATCCATGTTAGCTTGGAGCAAGGGCTTGAAGTGTGGGGAGGCTGCTAGCCTCAACCAAAAGAGGAGAAATGCAACCCCCAGTACCTCCAAAGTTGTACATTTATATGTTGTGTGTTCTTAGGGGGCTTGCTAACGTTGTTGGTAAGCCTACATTCAGGAATCACCTGTTTTTTTTAGGAGTTGGAGGGTGTGTGGACCCACGCAGCTTAGCTGTCACTGGGGCTGTAACGTTAAGGTAACTGTAGTAAACACATTCAAAACATAGGCTGGTTGCTTGTTAAACCACAATGTCTTGTGTTCTACTTGTGTTAAATACAGATGACGCAACGTGTAGGTGTGGAAACTTTGGTGTTTACAGGCACCTTTGACAAGCTGGTTAGAGTAACTGCCCCAGCAGGGCAGCCAGCCACGCCCCCGGCCGCCCTGCCCGGCCCCTCCGCTGCGACTGCCACTCACTGAGTGGCTTCTCTGTGTGTGTGTGTGTGTGTGTGTGTGTGTGTGTGTGTGTCTGTGATGGGGCGATTGGAGACAGGTGCGTGGGAGCCAGGGCAGTGTTCACCAGCTGCAAACAGTTCTGTCATCAAGACCACTACTTATACTCCACTCAGCCCTTGCCACGGTGCCAGATTGCAGACACTACCTGTTATTCTATGTTTCCAGCCAGTTTAAATAGTGATAATCTGTTCTTGCTAAATCCATCTGGTTAATCCTTTTCCCTCTGTCTTACAGGTACGCCTGCTCCGGTTCCTGCTCTTCCACCTACCTGCATCCCTTTCACAACTCCTGGATTCCTGTCCCCCTGCCACATGTCTAGGACTACCCTTCCCCACCATCAGTCCCCACCTTTCTTCCCCGGATTCCCTGCTGCCATTCCCCTGCCCTCATCCTATTAAATAAAACTCCCCTGAAATTAGACCTCTGTCTCTCTGTTGTCTGCGCTTGGGTTTTCTGGTTACCGAGCCCTCAAGAGACTGTTAGAACACGTCCAGGATTTTTCTCGAACTCTTACTGACATACAGGCCCAAGTTCCAGTCCAACCCACGCTTCCCCCTCTGGCCCCCAGCATGGGCACTCCCCGTGAACCTTTTGTCCCCACTCCCGAACGCTATGAGGGCAGCCCCGGAGTATGCAGGTCATTTTTGGTATAATGTTCACTAGTTTTTGAGCAGCAGCCATATTCTTATGCCAGCAACTGTGCCAAAATCACATACCTGATTGTTTGTCTCCGCGGAGCTGCTCTAGCATGGGCCGCAGCCGTACTCCTCACTTGGGTCTTTAAGAAGACCGCATCTGTGACCCTGCATCTCTCCGATAATCATCAGGAAAAGATTAGTTTTTACGTCATGGACTGCCCTCAATCCCCTATAGTGCTCAGTCTCCCTTGGCTGAAACTACACTACCCGTTGTTGGATTGGACCTCCGGTAAAGTAACCACCTGGAGTTCTTTTTGCCACTCGCACTGTTTACAGTCTGCCCTTGCCCCTGTAATGTTGTTGCCTTCATCCTCCCCAGAGCCTCCTGACCTCTCCATGGTTCCTTCCACAACCAGTACCGCAACCTGGCCCCGGTATTCTGCAAGGACCACGCCCTGTCTTTGCCCCTGCACCAGCCCTATAACTGCGCTATCGACCTCCTGCCAGGTGAACCTCTCCCCAGCAGCAGGCTGTTCAACCTCTCTCGCCCCGAGTACGAGGCTATGGAGAGGTACATCCAGGACTCCCTGGCAGCGGGAATTATTCAGCCATCATCGTCCCCGGTAGGTGTGGGTTTTGTGGGGAAAAAAGGATTGGTATCTGTGGCCTACGTATTGACTTTTGAGGTCTAAATAAGATTACTGTGAGGAACAAATATCCTCTGCCCCTCATTACGTTGACTTTAACCCCCCTACATGGAGCCACGGTGTTCACGAAGCTCGACCTTCGGAACGCCTACCACTTGGTATGCATCCGCGAGGGGGATGAGTGGAAGACGGTTTTCAATGCCCCGCTTGGCCACTTTGAGTATTTGGGAATGCCTTTTGGCCTGAGGAACGCACCGGCAGTCTTCCAGAACTTGATTAATGATGTGTTGAGGGACATGATCGATCACTTTGTTTTTGTATACTTGGATGATTTTTTCTTTTTTCTGATGACCTTCAGACTCACCGGCAACATGTTCATCAAGTGCTACAGTGGCTATTAGAAAACAAGCTGTTTGAAGACAGAAGTGAGTTTCATGCTTCCTGTCTCCTTCTTGGGTTACATCATCACGCGAGGGGCAGATCCTATGGCCCCCGCAAAGATCTGGGCTGTCACGGGTTGGCCCACTCCTACCTCCCGGAAACAGTTACAGTGCTTCTTGGGCTTTGCTAATTTCTATCAATGATTCATCCAGAATTATAGCCGTCTGGCCGCACCGCTTACTGCCCTCACCTCCACCACTTTTCAGTGGATGCCAGAGGCCCGCTTTACCTCAGCCCTGGTCCTCATTCATCCAGACCCAGAGCTTCAGTTTAACATGGAGGTGGATGCTTTTGACACAGGGGTGTGTGCCGTCTTGTCCCAACGGTCTCACACGGATCAGAAACTCCACCCCTGTACATTCTTCTCCCATAAGCTCTCCCCCGCCGAAAAGAATTATGATATTGGCAACCGAGAGCTTCTGGCAGTGAAACTGGCCTTGAAGGAGTGGCGACACTGGCTGGAGGGCTCGGTATGCCCCTTCGTGGTCTGGACGGACCACAAAAACCTGGAGTATATCCAGACTGCACAGCGGTTGAACTCCATACAAGCCAGGTGGGCTTTGTTTTTTGGCAGATTTAATTTTACGCTCACGTATCATCCCGGTTCGAAGAACACCAAGCCCGATGCCCTCTCCCGTCAGTTCACCACAGACTTCAGGGTCCGAACCTGCTTCCATTTTGCCTCCCACCTGTGTTGTTGCCACCGTCTCCTGGGAGATGGAGTCCTGGGTCCGCAAGGCCCAGCAACATCAGCTTGATCCAGGTATGGGGCCCGCCAATACCCTTTATGTCCCTGATTCCATTTGCTCGGAGGTTCTCCATTGGGCCCATTCAACCCCCCTGACCTGTCACCCTGGGATGAACTGGACCGTAGCCTTCTTGCGACGGCACTTTTGGTGGACCACTATGGAGAGGGATACCTGGGAGTTTGTGTTGGCCTGCTCGGTCTGTGCCCGGAATAAGACCTCCACTAGGCCTACTTCGTCCCCTGCCTATACCTCGCTGTCCCTGGTCACACATAGCCCTGGATTTTGTCACCGGCCTCCCTCCCTCAAGCGGTAACTCGGTAATCCTTACAATCATTGACAGATTCTCTAAATCTGCTCATTTCGTCTCTCTCCCCAAGTTTCCGTCGGCCAGAGAGATAGCAGACTTGTTGGTCACCCATGTTTTCCATCTACATGGCATCCCCACGGACATTGTCTCCGACAGGGGACCTCAGTTCACCTCTCAGGTCTGGAGATCTTTTTGTTCTGCTTTGGGCCTCCATGTCGGTCTCTCCTCGTGTTACCACCCCCAGACAAATGGCCAGGCTGAGCAGGTCAACCAGGAGATGGAGGCGGCCCTACATTGCATGACCTCAGCAAACCCCTCTTCCTGGAGCACCCTGTTACCCTGGGTGGAGTATACCCATAATACCCTCACCAATGCATCATCAGGTCTGTCCCCCTTTTGAGAGTGCTCTGGGTTACCAACCTCCCCTGTTCCCCACACAGGAAGCCGAGGTGGCGGTTCCTTCTGTCTGGTCCCACTTGCAGCAATGCCACCGTACTTGGAGGAGGGCCCATGCGGCTCTCTCCCGAGCCTCTGCCAGGTCGCAATCCCAGGCTAACCGTCACCGTCTTGCTGCTCCCGTCTATACCATGATATGGTTAAAACTCCCGGACTCTCTCAAGATCCACCCAATTTTTCATGTTTCCTTGATTAAACCTGTCTGCTCCAGTCCGTTGTTCCCTCCTGCAGCGTCTCCACCATCCCCCAGCTCATCAACAGCCACCCGGCCTATACTGTCCGACTCCTAGATGTGTGCCGTTGGGCGGTTCTTGGTGGACTGGGAAGGGTACGGTCAGGAGGATTGCTCCTGGGTGCCCTGGCACCAGATTCTGGATGTGACCCTCGTTCTGGACTTGTATGCACTACACCCGGATCAGCCCGGGCAGCCGTGGGGGTACTGTTACATCTGCCTGGCCCCTCCGCTGCGACTGCCACTCACTGAGTGGCTTCTCCGTGTGTGTCTGTGATGGGGTGATTGGAGACAGGTGCACGGGAGCCAGGGTAGTGTTCACCAGCTGCAAACAGTTCTG
This sequence comes from Maccullochella peelii, assembly GCA_002120245.1. Lineage (NCBI taxonomy): Eukaryota > Metazoa > Chordata > Actinopteri > Centrarchiformes > Percichthyidae > Maccullochella > Maccullochella peelii. The sequence goes on from LKNJ01000003.1 coordinate 234,420, forward strand.
TCATCAAGACCACTACTTGTACTCCACTCAGCCAGTCTACGTTTCCAGCCAGTTTAAATAGTGATAATCTGTTCTTGCTAAATCCATCTGGTTAATCCTTTTCCCTCTGTCTTACAGGTATGCCTGCTCTGGTTCCTGTTTCCTGCTCTTCCGCCTACCTGTGTCCCTTTCTTGGATTCCTGTCCCCCTGCCACATGTCTAGGACTACCCTTCCCCACCATCAGTCCCCACCTTTCTTCCCCGGATTCCCTGCTGCCATTCCCCTGCCCTCATCCTATTAAATAAAACTCCCCTGAAATTAGACCTCTGTCTCTCCGTTGTCTGCGCTTGGGTTCTCTGGTTACACCGTTAACAGTGATGAAAGTAATCTAACAAATTACTGAGTAATTAGCAGCTACTAGCCTTTACCAAAAGAGGAAAATGTGGCTCTCTGTAACTCCAAAGCTGTTGTATTTGAAACTTGTGTGTTCTTAGCTCACATGCTAACGTTAGCTAATGGTAAACCTACATTCAGAAATCACTAGCTTTGAGATTTTTGAGATGGAGTGTGTGAACCACACACCTTCACCGTGACATTAGCAGTTACATTAAGATAGCTGTTGATTAACACATACTGGTATGCCCAGAACTTAGGCTGGCTATGTGATGGGTGTGGAGGATTTGGAGTTGTTTAAAGGCACATTTTAATAGAACCGTGCCGAGAAGCGAAAGTAAAGTAGCGAGTAATGTAACTAATGTAGCCAACTACTTTTGCTGTTGAGTTAATGTTCTTACTTTTCAATAAGAACCTGTAATGAGTAATTGCTTACATTTTTCAAGTAACGTGCCCAACACAGGTGATCTCGGGTGTATGTTTGGTGCTCCTGGTGCAAGCAGCCGGACCCCCTTGGGTTATGTGGAATGTCTGTTACCTAAAGAGAGGGCTGCAGAGGTTGACAGGAGGTTAGCTTGGGGAGCCTTCTAGAAAATGTAGCTGCCATAAAACAAAGTGTGCTATTGAAATACTTGACTGATTTACAAACTTCAGGCTGGAGAAAAGGAAGTTTGCTTTATTTCAGATGCCATTTTTTGGAAGCAAAATACGGTACACAAGAAAAATAATGTGAACTACGGGATTCCGTTGTTGATTCACTTAAAGAGCAGAGAGTGGAGTGGGAGGGTGAGTGAGAATTTCAGGCCTGTAAAGGAGGAAACTATTAATGGAGGGTCCTATGATGAACTGTGAGTTTGGCTTATGCCCCTTCCTTTTATCTTCTTACACTTTAGCTGCAAAGCCCCAGTCCTCCACCTAGAGTCATACATTAAAAATGTATGTGACTCTCTGCACCTTTGGTTCTTTGCATTACCTCTGTTGAAGTAATAATCTGGAACTAGTCTTATAAATTCATAGTAATAGTGGTTCATAAGAGCTTCCAGATTTGCTGCTGAACACCTACAGTGTGAAGTGGTTTCTATTTCCTGGGAGTCCTGGGATGTGCATTACATTTATGAGATCAGCAATAATAACAGATGTATAATATATAAAAGGGAGAAGAAATATTTTAAATCAATATTTTTGTTCTTTTGTACCAAAAGTAAGGAACATGAGGCTAACATTACTCTGAACACACCAGAGTCTGAGAGTGGATGCTGACAGTTTAATCTACTTATGGAAACATTTTTGTAACTTTAACCCAGTGAATCCAATGAAAAACACATACATAGGTTTATTTTGAAGATCTTTATGTGGGTGATATACTGTATAGTAAAACAGTATACCATTACTATGGTTTATGTTTAGCAGTAAAAGCTAGACCTGTTCATGGCGAGTATGGAATCAGTTTATGCGGAGGAATGTGGAAAACTCCAGTTGGTCACATGGTCTTGTTAGTCCAACACATTTAAACACTTTGTTATTTATGATGTTGGATTCCAGGGTTTCAGCGCTCACCGGGACCTCACCTGCCGTCTGGATTCAGCAGGAACCCTCAGACCAGACTGGCTAACCTCCGGTCTGTGTGACAGACAGAAAAGAAAAGAACGCTCTCGCCGGTGACGACAGCTCGGTTTCGTGTGAATGCACGGGGGAAAGGGGTGACTTGGGCGTGTAAGAAAAAAAGAAGCCGAATTTGTAAGAAAACAGCACTGTGCTTTAGCTTGGGAAGAGTGGTCAGCCTTTCCTCCTACTTCCCCTCACAACAACCATTCTGGAGAAGTGGCTGCCAACGCCGCAGCTCTTATAGAGGAAACCGTGACCAGCTGTGACGCAGCTGCCTACACTTGACACTCCAGCATCACTGAATTATTACATTCAGCGTGGTGTCCTGACCTGGACATTCAAGCCTCAGTACTCTTTTTATCTGTGGCCTAGCTTATCTATTATCTGACACCCTTTTACCTTGGCACTGCTTCACCATCATGAAACAGTGAGCAGCATTGTTTAGCATTATGCGATCCATGCCCACTTACAGCTGTCAACAGAAAACCACATGGAATTCCCCCGTGCTTTGGTAAATGTCATGTCTGAAAAAGGAAAGATTAGAGACATGACTTTTACTCTTCTGCAGGCTACTGTGTGGATTTGTTGTTGTGGCCGTATACTTTGTGGCCCTCCGGTCCATAGTGCACAGGATGTGATGAGTATTTTTGTCAACCAGTGATCAGTGACCAATCTAATTACACACTAATCAATCAAGTGTAATGAGTCTGTGCCTGGCCGGGTGTGGCCCACTCCACCCCTAATCCACTGCATCTGTTTAAGGGTAATTCCACAACCCCACTTGTTTAACTTCACACGCCAAACCTTTTTTTGTCTACTTCTTTCCCATATGATCTTTCTATCACACAAGTCCTATGTTTTGGCAGGGAGGAAATTGAGGGTTTTGATCAGCTTTTGATGGAGCAGGGAACACGGGAACACAGAACAGGACTACGCAGTATATTACAACTGCACTACATTCATATCATCTTTTTCATTTGAGGTTTTATTACTGTACTAGAAAGCCTACAGTCTCAAGCATTCTTTCCCACGATACTTTTGAAAAACAGATCTGTCTTTCCTGTGAAGAGAGAGGGCCATCCCTCAGTGAAAGGATTCATGAAAAAATGTGATAGCAAGGTATATATCTGAGAACAATGAATGCATTAACCTCATAAAATATCTCAGTTTGGGGTCAAAGACAAGAAGAAGACCAGAGAGCTGGCTTTCTCCATTTGCAGTCATATATATCTGATCTTTTCCTACATCCTACAAATCTCCATGTGACAACCTCTGCGAGCGTTTCTTATGTGCTCTTTTATTTTCCCTTTTCTTTCAACTCGGCTGTGTTGGTGTGGTTCTTTCATGACATTTCTGTAATTAAAGCCAAATGGCATATCCCTCGATTAGCCCCGCAGCTGCTTGCATTTAATTCCATACAATCAAAGTGTCCTGTTCAACTGCTCGCTGTCACAGCTACCAAAGCTATTTGTCACAACAGAGATAAAAGAAACATTTATGACCAGTAACGATATTGCTCGTGTTGTTTTACAGAGTTAAGACTTATTTAGAAAAGAAAGAAAGACATATAGCATTTCAAAAACAGTGGTAGCTGCAGATAATACTTCCATGCCCGCAGAAACCACCTTCCAAATGAATTTCTTTAGTGTGATGCTGGTGGAGCCACAAAGTGGTGTGTTAGAGTCAAAGACATCCCTGTCAGACACATACGCACGTACAGGAGCTTAACATTTCCAAAGTTGACACAGTTGACAAGTGTTACCTGATATTCTGCACCCCTGTGCCATAGGTTTCTCCAGATGGGTTTTTTTTCCCCAAAACCTTGTGACCTTTAGAAAACAGCAATGGTGTGTGATCCCATGAACACCCCCAAAAGTCAGAGCACAGGCTTGTTTTTGTTTTTGGAACTGTTTCCTTGTGTTTTGACTGGGTAGCATTTGTAGCAACTATGAAGTGAGCTCATACTTTTACATAAATGAACTCATCAGTGAAGCTTATTAAGGCACAGAAAGTGCAGAGTAACTCAATTGTTCAAGAGGAAATGCTTTAATCCTATACCATGATTGACTTTTCTATACTGCTTTTACGTCGGCAGGATCACATCTGGTAGTTTGAAACAGCGTGTTCAGCATCAAGAGGCGTTGCATAATATCGTAAGAATATTTTTATTCTAAAACCTCCTGGCCTTGTTACATCTGAGAAATACAAGAATACAGGGGTTATAGGATAAAAAAGCACATCACAGGAAGCCTGTCCGTCAGAATGAAATGCATTTGTTTTCATACATTTGTTTCAGAGCAGTAATATAAAACTTTCCAGCCTCCTAAAACTGTCTGACTGTGGGCAGTTATATTCCACTGGGCAGAATAATTTCATTTTTTGGATGCAAGTCTTGATTTTTAATGCCATGAGTGAAATGAAGCCAAACTGATCCCATTTCTGGAAAACCATCTTCTTTATTTTGGCCTCTGTTGGAAAAAAAATATGCGTTGAAATGAGTATAATTTCTTTTTGCTGATGATTTCCAATAGTGAAGACACGTTCTGATTGTCAGCCCATTGTATTGGACGCAGTAGGGAAACTCTCCCAGTCCAATGGCAGGCTTGCCCTGTATCCTGGAGACAAGAGGCCTAAACACTTCAGCTTGAATTTAGTGCAATCGTTAAACTATTCTGAAGTAATTATGAGCCATTAAATGAAGAGTGGGATTGCCCTGTCGCTGGTGGAGCAAAAAGTCACTCCACATGAAGGTGATTTCAGAAGACGCAAGGGCCTGTGTGCCCCGGCTACAGGCCGATGAGGTCTCCAAGCGGGCGGACCTCACACACACACACACCGAAACTCTGAGGGCTAATGACATGAATGTGCATCAAGGCTGCTTAACATTCAAGCATGGATACATGTACAGGCGGTTAAGTATACACACAACGACACAATTGCACACACATCGTGGACTAGTCTCGTCAGAATTTGCGAAGTATGATGATTTAGTTCAGCGTCACATTAAGTGAATTCGCTCATCCTTCAGTCTGAATGAGGGCATTAGGCAGCAGCCCAAACACACCATGCATGCCTATTATACTGCATTTTAACACTCACACAACTCAAATATTAGAAATCACACAGTTGAGTGTTCATAATTATTAATAAGAATAAGAGAAAGTGGCTTCGAGTTCAAGTACCACAAAGATCAACAACTCATGCAAAGAAAAAGAGATAGATGCACAACACCCAACCAGAAAAGTTAAAAATACTATTTCATTTTTTCCATGTTTCTGGAGAAATACGACTTGGCGATGGATCAGTCACAAAGTTAAAATTATGCGATTAAAATACAGAGTAAAATTCATGATAATCACAAGAACAGCTATAGAGAGGGCTGGGAAAGAGAAAGCCACCAGGGTAGATCCAGCCACCGCACCACCACATATCATTCCCGTGGTCCTGCTCCTTAACACACACACACATTCGCTACATAGGAAAACTGCTGTTAGGTGTTAGAGTAGAGCCTGGCTCCGTGCAAGTGAAAAGGAGCGGAGAGGAGCGCTTCAGCCAGCAACCCCTGCAGTATGACCACACCCTTGTCCTGCAGCCTGATTTGTAAAAAAGGGATCCAGTTTAAAGCTGCTATAATCAATATTCTGTATTCCAACAATGGATCAAAATACTACTTGTATGTGAAAGGTGTTGCTTGTAGTGAAGAACCCACAGAGAATTATCACCTGACTCTGCAGTTCCTCTGAGCTCTACAGAGCTTTGAAGCGTTTTTTATTTTAGCTCATTGTTTTGGTTTTCTGGCTCCCAATTTTACTGTTTTGGTTCACTCTCACCACTCTCATCAGTGTTGTTTTAAGCAACAGGCAGCTGTTTTCAGCGATAAAAAGCTCTACAAACTCACTGTACACTACCTGCCGAGCATCAAACAGCAGTCACTGAAAGTTAGGTACTAGCAGGTGAACATAATGGAGCATTTAGCAGCTAAAGAGCCAGATATTTCCAAAAACAGAGCTACAAGAGAGTTAATATTGGACTTATACCTGCCTGGTGGCCAGAAACACAACTCCAAATGAATACTAATGTTGCTCCGGGTCTGTTGGATGTGTAACTAGGCACAAGTTCACAATGTCAGTGTTGTGCTCACAGCTTGTTTCCGCTGTTCCCAAGTGGTTAAAAAATCAATTATTGCTGCTTTAAAGTAAGGAACTCTTGGTTCATCAGGACATAATATTACAGCAGGCATGTCATAGAAATATGGTTGAAGAGGTGTTGAAGGTGAGGAAGTGGTCAAACTCACAAAAACATGATGCTGACTGACTGCATGTTACTCATCTGAAGTGATTCAAGCCAAGACAGAAAGTGAAAACTTGATCCCATCTCATGGTTCATGTGGAGCAGCAGCAGCCCAGGCCTCTCAATTAAAATGTCAGAGTCGCTCAACCTCTGTGACATCTTATCTGATTTCCCCTGTGTCAGACACACAGAGGGCTAAACACTTCACTCATTCTGCTTCACCACTCAGAAATGTCCTCTTCTTCTCCCCGTGGAGACGGGGGTCTGGAGTTGGAGCTGCTAGTGCGATCAGCGTGTCCCCGTGCTGACATGGTGCTGACCGCAGAGAAGCCGCTCCAGACTACTGGACAGATGTGTTTCATTTGGCTTTATCTACTGACACATCCTGTCTGCGTTGCATGCGAGGACAGCATTACACAGCAGCACCGAGGGCAGAGGCAGAGACACCAGACTGAAACCTGAACTCAGCGGGGAACATTTTCCTTTGCACTGCCGTCTTACACCACAGTCAGTAACATCACTCCACATGAAGTCACAGAACATCCTAGAAGTTTTTCTTCTTTAAAAAATGTCCATTTTGACACAGGTATGGTTTTGGTCATTTGCAGATCTAAAGATATGTAGGTGTCTAGGTTAACACAGAGCTAAATTTTGGTTGAAAAGGGAAATGTTTAGCCACACTAGCAGCATGACTTTAGGGTTGGCAAGTAGCAATTGGTCTATCACTCATCTCAACAACATCTCAACTATTTGATATATTGCCATGAAATTTTGGTCAGACATTCATGGTCCCAAGACGATGAATCCTAATGACTTCTGTGTTCCCCTAACTTTTCATCTAGTGCCACCATGAGGTTGATATTGGTGGTTTCAAGTGAAATGTCTCAACAGCTATTGGATGGATTGCAATGACATTTGGTGCAGACATTCATGCACCCCAGATGATGAATCCTAATGATTTTGATGATCTCTTCACTTTCAATTTCCTTTGCTATTATTGTGCTGTTCACTCCAATTTGTACAGTGCTTAGGTCTACTACAGTTGTTTTTAAATGTGCTATATAAATAAACTTGACTTTATTAGGTCTTTTTTTAAATATTTGGTTTATGACCAAATACCTGCAAAAACTAATGATATTCCCATCAGTTCTAATTTTGTCCACTGCCATTGCCACAAAAACCGAATACAATAGCTTGGTAGAAAAAAGAGTAGTATCCAGTTTCATAGTAAAAATCTTGCCTACTTTTTGTTTTTGACGTATTTTCATGTTCTTTAATTACATTCTTTAATATATATTCACCATAAACTCTGCGTGATCCTAAAGAGAACCCTTTCTCTGTAGAAAAGAACAGAGCAGCTACCTCGCATATGTATGGATGTCTTGGCTGAGCAAGAGCTGACCTACAGTGCTCTGATGTGGTGTAGGGAAGTGACCCTCCCTCCCACACGCACGCCTCCCCTGCTGGTCACTCATGAATATGGCTCTAATTTAATTCACCGGAGACAAACGAGTGTTAATTGGGAGGATAACGATGACCGCAGCCATCTATTCAGAGGCCGGCCATCAAAAGGGGGGAGGCCTCCTGCCCACCGCAGGCCTGTTCTTCCCAGCAGGAGGGGGTCTGTGGGAGGCTGAGGGGAGTTGGGGAGGGGGCTCTACAGTCCTTTGTGCTCCTTTTCTTTGGGAGGAAGCAATAAAGCAATAAAAAGCCTTGGTAGTTGAGTCCTCTGTGCTCTGACTCCCCCTACGCTCCAGTGTGAAAGGGGGGGGGGGGGCCCAGTGACAGATCATAACCGCAAACAACTAGGCCTGTGTATGTATGTGTGCGTGTGTGTATGTGTGTGTGTGTGAAGTAGTTCTTCATTCACTTCTGATGTGCTGAGATTCTCAACATTATCACATCCTCAAAGCAATACTTCAATATTAAGCTTTTAGTCTTTTCATGATACAAATGCAATGCAAGTATGGCATAAACATATCAATTATTAAACAGGCTCATGTGTCATCGCCATGCACACACACACACACACACACACACACAGCAACACAGCAACACAGATATGAATGCCTGACTATGGATATCAGCTTTCATTTTATACAGTATTGGAATTGGCCTGCAGGAACTTTGCCAGCTGCTTTGGATATTACCTTTGTTTCTTTTATTGCAATCCTACAGTAGTGTGTCAATATTTAAAAAGTATGAAGGCAAATGTCTTTACGCTCACTTGGCCTCGTCAGAGTTTATTTGCTTTATCATAAATTCTTCATGAGGTAATATGATTGGAAATGCTTAAACACTGAAAAACACACATGGAAATAAACAACTGCAGGAAGCTCTATTTTATTCATTCCTTTGTTTATTAAGATAAAGGAAAGGCGTGACACTCTCTGAGGCCAAAAACTGAGGATTTATTCAAAAAACAAAAGCATGACATGTTGGTCTTGCAACATTCATTATCCTTTATTGTCTTTGTTTTTTGCATGAATGCTCAAATTAGGGTCTTCAGAAAGTGTCACACCTTTGCTTTATAAATCAGCCGTTAATTCTTGAGCTGCACTTTTTCCAAATTTTACAGTGTCTTGGTTCAATTATGTGTTTATTACCTAGATTGAACTTTTGTTTCTGCTTCAGTTTTATTAGTACTTCTACTTTCCAATTGGAAAATTGCTTGAATGGGCAGTGGTACGCAGTACTGGCACAACATTTTACTGTTGTGTGGTAACTTTTTCTTGCCCACTGGCACTCACAAGCCATCTGCCTTCCCCCAAGCAGGTTCTCTGGGCGACTCATAACATCTGACCCCAAGACTTGCTGAGGCCTTTTTTAAGTAAATGTATTAGTTTAGCGAGGCTAGTCCCATGGCTCTGGGGATGGCAATGTAAGTTGGGTGGTCCACCACTTTGGTCCAGACTGAACTATTGGATGGATTGCCACGAAGTTTTGAGCAGACTTTCGTGGTCCCCAGAGGAAGAATCCTACTGACCTTGGTTATCCTATGGCTTTTCCTCTAGAACCACCATGAAGGTTGAAATTTGTGGTTTTGATAATCATGATAATCATGCCACCCTCAGGATGAATTGTGATAAACGGAGTGACGCCTGTGAGCTAGTTCAGGGAGTCAACTCCAGCTGCACTACTATACACATGGCATACCTCACTCTCCACAACCATCTACCAAACACACCCTCCCAATTTGGTGGTCTATTTAAACTGCAAAATTTCCCATCTCTCCCTCTGCCTGTCAATGCCACTGCTGACCTGCATCAGTATTGCCGCTTGTTCTTTCAGCCCCACAACCACTCCAGCATCCACCTGTGGGTTCTGGCTAGGGGGTTTAAGATATTTGCTTGTCACTCCCCAATATCTCTATATAAATATATCTGCAGGGAGTGATGAGGTTGGAGCCTAGACACCAAAATGTGAAATTTTCAAAATTTCAAATGTGAGTTGTCTGAATGAACTTTAGTGATTCCATGACTTTTCATTTAGTGCCGTCATCAGGTCAAAACTTTAATTTGTAATACTTTGTTTTATGACCAAATACCTGCAACAATATTGACATTCCAATCAGCCTCAGCTGTACTTTGTGTTTATTGTTAATTAGCCAATGTTAGCATGCTAACACGCAAAACTAAGAAGGTGCACATGGTAAACATTATACCTGCTAAACATCAACATGTTAGCATTGTCACTGTGAGCATGTTAGCATGCTGACGATATTTAGCTCAAAGCACCACTGTACGGCCTCACAGAGCAGCTAGCTTTAGACTCTTTGCCTTGTTATAATACTTAATGGTTTGCTGAGCCCGGTCAATACACACATGAATGTTAAAAATGACTGTGATAAAACTTTTCACAAGTTGTACTGTTAGTGAGCTTGGCCTGCTTTCCGTGACTCATGGCAGTTGAATTTTCTTGAAGCTGAGGCCAACGCCTGAGTGCACTGTAACAAACTTGGCTTGAGGTATGGCCATTAAGATCATCTTCCAGTTGGCGCACTGAAAATAAGTTCTCATCCTTTTCCTCTCCTATGGGAGCACAGCAGCACTCAATCACCCCCAGCATGACCCTGGACTGTGGCATGAGTTCAAAGCTATGCTCGGCCTCCGCATCACCCAGAAGAATCTGTCCAATCACCTCTGTGTCCCACTGCCTCCCTCGCTGGCATCTGTCTTCTTTCCATATATCACAGGTGAGTGTTGGCCATAAAGGGGATTACTCCGCGGGGAGACTGTGCATCCATTTCCACCATTAAACCGGATTCAGGTGCTGCCTCTTCTGCTCTCCATAGGCATCCAGTGAGTAATGGATACCCTCATGGCTCTCGCTGCCCTTTCTTATCTACTGTACAGCCTGGGGTCGCTCACAGACTCACACAGACAGAAAGACACAGGCACGCACTCACTTACTCAAACAGGAACACTTAGTCACTTTTAGTTCTCGTCTGGAGGCTTTCTGGAGTTTTATACGGGAGATCAGTGTTCAAAAGAAGGATTTTGGATCATGACCCGTTTCGTGACAGATTGGCCTCTGCACTGTAGCACGTCCTTCATCCCCTGTCCTCCAGGGACTCGTGGAGACGTAATGTGCTCTCCAGAATTTTGCCATAAAGGCTTTGTGTTTAATCACTTCTTTATTTTACTGATCTCGGTTGATTTTCTTCTTTTTGAATAAGAATTGTGGTTTAACTTTACCTTTGATGTCTGTGTGTTGAGTAGCTGTGAACTCCAAGACCACGTTGAACAGCTGATAACGCTTCATTGGTCTCACAGTGCTAAAAGCCCATGTCACAGGGCTGTGTCTAAACACAGGAATGATTTTCACGGCTGAGAGGGCGACTCTCCAAAGCAACATTAGTGGTGGATGAAGAGAAGAAGGATCTGCTGAGTTTGACTGTAACTCACAGTGAACAGAGAGAGGATGGGAAAAGATACAGAAAATATATGGTTTTATCAGGTTTCATGATAAAAGGCTGAAGTAAACATATTACATAACGTCCTCATCCAAAAGAAAAGAAAGCAGATTACAGGAGTTTATAATACTTTGAAGTATTTTCAGTAAAAAACAACAACTAATTAGCCTTAAATGCATTACATTCATCAAAACATAATCCTTAAAGTCCACTTCTTCTTTCTGTCTCTTTATTTCTATCTAGCATCCACTCATTCAATCTGTTTTTCTCTTTGGAATTGAAATGTTTTCAAGTTGGATTTTGCCAATTGTACTCCATTTCGTCATCTTCCAAAATCTGTATAGATAAAAGTAACCATTAGCAACTTCAAAAGTAGCACTTAATCCCAAATATACAAGTTTTTTTTCCCTTTCAAAAACATTTCTATTACAACATTTTTGACACCTATATTTTTAGCCATGCTAGTATCTCTGGGGACGACAATGTCAGTTTGTCGGTCAGTCCACCACTTTGGTCCAGACTGAAATATCTCAACAGCTATTGGATTGATTGCTATGAAATTTCATACAGATATTCATGTTCCACAATGAATGAAACCTTCGAACTTTGGTGATCCCCTGACCTTTTCTCTTGCACCACCATCAGGTCAAATATTTCGTTTTTAAATTCCAGCAATACTAATGACACTACCATCATCCATTCCCTGTTTTGTGCTAGTTAGTTAATGTTAGTAAGGCAACACACTAAACTAAGATGGTAAACATAGTGAACATTACCTGCTGAACATGAGCATTGTCATTGTTATCAATGCTTGTTATTGTCATGCAGATGTTAGCATTTAGCTCAAAGCATGCTGTGCCCATGAACAGCCTCACAGAACCGCTAGCATGGCTGTAGACTCTTACACCCCTTTACAATGTCATGTCTGAATAAGCACCCTGGTTAATGTCGTGAGGGCAATCTTACTAGATTGGGCAGTCTATTTTCAACACGGAATAAGTCTGAATTGATTGCCATCAGATTAATGCAAAGGCTGAAGCAGCACAAGGTTAAACATGCACAGACAGAGGTTAAATGTGAGTCTTGTTCTGCCTTCAAAGATTATATTATCATCTCTTATGCGTAGATTACTGTTTAATAAACTAGGCAACACTGAAAGAGCCAATTTGAAGTTGTTGAAGAGATCAAACTTTTTTGGGGCTTCAACAACAAAATATATTTTAAAATCCACCAGTTCAGAACAGAACTGAGAACAAAACACACTCTTCTTCCTTACTATCATCACATTTTTTATGTGTGCCAGGTGCCAAATATCAAGCAAGCATTTTGGCTCTTTCCGTAAATGTCCTGTCATTATGTGTGAATGAAGCTGTAAAGAACATTAATGTAAAAATCTCATGTCTGAATGACAAAATGCCATCTCTTTAACAGATAGATGAAGCCAGCATTGTTAATTATTCCATGTCTGAAAAGGGCTTTAGTCTTGTTAAATACTGGACTATGGTGATTTGCTCGACCAGAATGGCTAGAGGCAACGTGAATGGCAGCTGTCTTCCATGTGCTGGTAAAAGCAGTTAGATGTTGTGAATCATCCGACTGTGATAAGAGTGTAGGCATGGAAAATGCTGATGGCAATGACATAACTATCTAACAGTAACCACAAACCTTTGCAAAGGAAATAACTTGGAAAACATATAACCTACTGTATGACAGGTCTCTCCCTGTGTCCGCCTCACAGTGGCAGAGCACTTCACATCACTTCACTCCATTGAAACATGTCTGAAATGCTCCCAACACAAGCCTCCTCTGTTCAGTCACTTGTGCTGAGAGCTTGATTTCCAGAAATTGAGTTGAAGTAATCCAAAACTCAGGTAATGTGAAAGACACTTAACGTGATGACTGAGATGAAATGTTGTCATCAAGGGTTGCCTGCTACATGAGTCCGTCTGTTGCATGATGTCATGTCTGTGAGGTTCAACATGGCTGCGGTCCCCAGCGTGGAAAAAGCTGGGACTTACTGCCAGCACTGAATCAAGTACATTACTTAATTTATTCCCACGACGCATATACAGTGCACAAAGGCATTTTGTGATGCCCAAAGGTGAACTGAACCGGTGGGGTGTGTGGTGGTGTTGTGAAACTGTGATGGCAGAGCTCTGAGCACAGGTACAGGGCAGTGAAACAAAACACTCCCCTAGAGGAGTGCTGCCCGGGCCATGTGTTTGACGTGAAATGTTCCAGGAGTGTTAAATTATTCCTGCACGAAACTCAATCTATTCCCCTATTGTCACTCCGGTTTTGGTCACATTTAATCCTGCCACCTCAGTTTAAAGTCGTTTTCTTTGAAAGGCTGCTGTTTCCCCCCCAATACATTCCTGTATCACAAGTAAACAGCCATAATAATGTACATCTCCTGGTTCTGGAGCACAAAATCTTTGATGACCAAAGTAAAGAGCACCAGAGATTGTCTCTCGGGGGCTCTGATTATTCATCAAAGACCTCCAGCAGAACCATAACCCTGCTTGAACAATACACAAGCAAAGTTGAGGCAAAGGCTTCTGGGAGATATTCCATATTAAAGCTTGTCTGAACACCTGAAATAGCAGGCAGAGTACAGGAATGGGAAATTCCCATCTCGTCAGAAAGGCATGGCAATGTATCCTGAGGGTTTCAGGGAGCATCTCCTAGTGTGTAATTACTGGACTGAAAGTTCATTATACTGCTCAGACCCCACACACTATATCAGTGTCACCACAGGGATGAGAAAATGAAACATTTATTGTGAATGACAAATGAAGGAAGTTTTTGTTAAATAGCTGCTTACTGTGAAGGCAAATGGATCTGACTGTATGTTATATTCATTAGTGCGCCTTACATTTGTTACTAAAGAGCAACACAGCTGTCATTCAGAGTTACAATATCTATAGAGTACATTTTCCTTAGTTAATTTGTAATACAAGCCAGTACAGTAATTTAACATTTAACATTCATTTAGTTTTTCCTTTCTAAAATACACATGGTAATAAATCAAGCTTGAAACAGCTAATTAACAATGACTGTAAAAAAAAATACAGTTTTTAAAATTTATTTAATATACTTTCAAAAACAAGAGAAATACCGAATATTAAAGGTGAACTGAAATTAAAATAAATTTTTGCTCATAACCTTGGTGTTTACTTTGTGCACTTATTTGAGCATTTTTATTTAAGTTGTAATTACCAAAAAGATTAAAAATAGAATGTTATTTATTCTCCTGCAGTGATATCGCCCCCTACATTGATTTTCTGCAGGTGGCGTGAATTTTTGGTGCCGACTGACAATGTCAGTACTGTAATTTGATTGATGCAATAGCTTTATGGTCGGTCACTAATAATAGTTTGTAAAATCACTTAACTACCAACAGACTAACAGTTTTCATTTAACCAGCTGAGGGGTTGACGTTGTTACGTGTACCTGTTGCTTAGTCTAATCTGGGTAACATAGGGAGTAGTGAGATTACAGGACTACCCGTTGCTGTGAGTTTTGGCAGTCTTGTCATTAGCCATCGCCACAACTGGACCCATGATGGAGAGACAGCTAACGCTAGCTACACCTCCTCCTTTCCAGGAGCTACAGATGACTCAGCAAGTGTTCAAATAACATAAATAAATAAAAAGTAATGTCTCGTGGGAATCACTGCTAACATTAGCAAACTAGGCTAACTAGCTTCCTCTATGTGTGGAATACGAACTATGAACAGCATGATGGGTCCTCGCAAATGTTGAATGTTGCAAACTGACTGACGGCTTAAATTGCTAATGGTTGATAGCTAACGTTATGTGGACTTGTTGAAAGAGGGAAAAAACGTATTGTATCATCGTTCATAGGATATAAAGTCTGACATTCTCCAGTCAATAGTGCACCACAAACTTGAAAGCACATCGTCCCTTTGTCGACAATTGTAATGGTTACATAAAGTGTAGGTCAAAGTTGAGTTGAGATTAAAATTAGGAACGCAGTTGATTTACACATGTCGGTCTAGATGGGTGTCTGCGTGTTTCAGTTTGTCAGTCGTGTGTAAAGATGAAAAGAGAGAAATGGGGGGAAGGAGAGACAAAAGGAAGCAGGGAGAAAATGAATGAGGTAATCGGAAAAAAAGGAAGTTACCTTCGAGTTTGTAGTTACATTTTATTAGTCATCTTCAGTATTACTTGTCTGGACAGCTGCCTTTCTTCCTGTATGTTTCAGGTGATAAAAAGAAGTGTGTATCATAATGCAGCACTCAACAAAAGAAATTTGAAATAATGATAAAACACTTTGACAAAACCAAATCAAGGTTTTGTGTTTATTATTAAGGTTTATTTAGGTCATAAACACAACGCTTAAGCCTCTTAAAGTTTTTCATACTGTCAAGAATGAATGGTGACAAAGCGCTTTTCCGAAACACAAGAAAACAAGCTCACCTGTCTTTAACTATGTCAACGAAGTGCAGACACTAGAAGGAATAGCCCGATGTAAAGCAGAGGGGCGACCGGTACAATAGACACAAACTGGAAAAAGAATTTCAACTACGTACACAATGTTATTGCCTTAACTTTAAGAGCATGTGGAAGTTCAGTTAGCGACGACAGAAGCTGTGTTTGTGTATCTTACTCTGACTCATGGCCAGACAGCAGGGACAGAGGGCACCTCATGACATGTATGAGAGGTGACTGGATGACAGACGCTAACGGCGGGACCTTGTATAAACAAGCACATTGAAGACAGTGTCAATCAACACCCCAGATTAGAGTTCAGGCTATTAGTCAAGTCCGAAATCCTTCATCTCTCCTTTAATAGAACTTCAGCAGAACAGCGCACTAATTGAAGTGCTGGCGGACTGAATTGACCCACAGACAACAAAGCGATAACTCTGAATTATGACCGATTATCAGAGACACTGGTGGTGTAAAGCTGAAATAACTTTAAGATAAAAGTTTTAACGAGAAAGCACTCAGTAGAGAGCAGACCAAGGCCAAATGGTTAGCCTTTACTTTCGCAGCCATCATTGCACAGGGTGGGTGACAGAATATTTATGCAAGGGTCGGCATAGTTTGGACTGACAGTGGCACCACAGGAAACATCACAGGGTCACCTACATCAACAGGCTCCTTTTTCATTAGGCACCAAATGTGCACACCAAATTAAATGCCAATCAGGCCATTATTCTCCCAGTCAAATGCCTGGCAGTCATGGATGCAAGGACATGATGATATATGTCCAAATGACACTAATCTACAGCCACACTAGCAATCTAAAATGATTACCACCACTCATCAGCCAGAGATGGTGGCTTGCAGGCATTTTGTCACAGGTGTAGTTCTTTTCACCAGCAAGAGATATTGTCGCTGTCAGAAATTCCCGATATACATCTGTGACCAGGCTGACGTGAACGTTTCTTTCTGACTACGCTGCTCGTAAATACGGTTTGAATGATATGACGTGAATGTGGAATTTGGCAGCGGTGCTTTGAGCTAAATGCTATTGCTGACAAGTTCACAATAAGAATGCTAACATGCTAATGTTTAGCAGGTATAATGATTACCATGTTAACCATCTTAGTTTAGCGTGTTAGCATGCTAATATTTGCTAATTAGCACTAAACACAAAGTACTGTTGAGGCTGATGGGAATGTCATTAGTTTTGTAGTTATTGGACAAATTTGCATGGCTAAAAAAATCACTGTTTCTAAATGCTTATTTGTTCTATATGCTCAACAATGACATTTGGGTCCCTTTGTGTGTCTGATAAAATCAGGGCAGTGTGATAGTTTGGTTGGTGTGATAAACATCTGGTCTGTGTGTAGTCTGACTGACTGTCTTCAGTGATTCTCCCAAGACTCGCTCACTGAGATCCACGTTGCCAAAGACCAGGTGGGTTTTTTTTTTTTAGAAGTGCCAAAACTTTCCTCTCTTAGGAGCCTGGCAGCCACAGAGTAGAGCCTGAATGAATGAATTACCATTCAGTACTTTTGTCGAGCAGTCTTGGTAGTCTCTGATACTAACAGAAGGTGAAGTCTACAGCTTGGAACCGGTGTGCTTTCGTTTTACTGAATCAGATGAGTGAGAAAGAGAAAGGGAGGACGGGGATGATGTCATCTGACAGAAGAGGCGATTCTCTCATCTTGTCACACATCACATCCACCACAGTTTATAAAACCTCCATGCCTTTGTTTTTCTGGGTAAATCCCCCTCTGTGAGTGGGGCATTTCAGCCCTCATTTTGGTTTCAGTAGTTTAATCTGACTGCTAGATTAGATGGTTTGAATGTTGTGCTATGAAGTCATGCTGGTGGTTGTGGAAAGGCTTTATCTTGCTTATGTCAGAGTAAAGTGACGTTCATAACCTCTGCAGTTGTCTGCAGAGGTACAGTATGTTTCGTAGGAAGAGGGACTCAAAACATTCATGTTCAGCTGGGTGCACTGCTAAAACACCATGCGGATGATGTCATCGCAGCAACTAAAAGAACCATATCTGTGTTCATGCAAACCAACTGATGTCAAGCGTAGTCAGATTTTGCTCGATTATTTCGATTTTCATTGAAAACAAAGATGGTTTGGGAGCATGAACTAACAACAGGTATGTAAGACACGCACAAACATAAATACAATATGGTGGTGTGTCGGGCTAAAAGTGCACATGTGATTCCGATTGTCAGATTGCACAGAGGTCTGTTTCACAGATCCTTTTTCACTTGTGAACTTACAGCTGGTGCTTGGGTGCAGTTTTGCAGTGACATCACCCATTTTTATGTATTCATAGGTTGCACTCCTGCGACACTTGTAAATGCAACCTCTCTCTGTGGAGGATTTTTATAGTGTAACTTGATGATTTACTGAAAGAGCCACTACCGGTTTGAGATCTTTCTTAACAGCTTCATCTGAGACAGAAACACTGTGTGAAGGTGGCTGAATAGTTTAAGGAACAGGCTCTGAGATGGAAACAAGAACATAGTTGTCTTGTATTTGTTGGATTTAACCTACAAGGCTGAATGGTTTGGTACTGATTTTGCTTTAAAAGATAGTATCAGATTTTTCTACCTATCCTAATACAATACTAACATGATCACTGGAGCACTGAAAGAGTTATTGGTCACTGTAATCATTCCTCCTGTCCATACTGGCCGTGAAGAGATCCCTTATTGTGACTCCAATGTATGTGATGGGGAACACAATACACAGTTCTCTTTCTGTGTGAAAATGAATTCTATCAGAAATTAAAGGGAAACTTGGGTATTTTTAAACCTAGGCCCTATTTTTACACATTTTGGGGTTGAAATGACTAATACTAATCCGCAACCGGGCTGCAATGGCTGCAACGTAATCCTTGAAAAGTATGTCCACTAAAAGTGCTTGTTTTTGCCACTGACAGGCTCAGACTTTCGTCTTCTTGCAACAACTCAACCAAGGATTACGTTGCAGCCATTGCAGCCCGTTCACGGATGCCAGCAGAGGCAATCCGATGGACCAATTCCAAAACTTTTGGTAAGTATTAGTCATTTTGACCCCAAAATTTGTGAAAAATAGGGCCCAGGTTTAAAAATACCTGAGTTTCCCTTTAATATGAGGCTGAGATATCCAAGTAGGTATCTTCCAAAGTTACAGTCTTAGTGTGAAATTCCCACTGTGTACATCTAAATGTAGCTGACAATCTATGAGTTTGAATGTTTATCTTATCTTATTTTGCTGTGTTGCTTGCAAGGTAAACAGTAGAAGCACGCCATTAACGTCACAAAGTAATCTGTCACAAATGTGCGCTTGCACGTATTTGATTGGCCACCACAGCACCTTGCTGGATAATGTCGCGTTGCAGTCCAGTCCTGCTTCTCATTCACACAGTTCCAAACATTCCTGGGTGCTGTGTTGGCCAGTCAAAGGTTAAGTGCCTTGCCCGAGAGCACCTCATCAGCAGTCATTGAGGGAAGGGAGAGAGTTACTCATTCACTTTCCACAGCCAAATTTCCCCAGCCAGAGTCGATTACAGTGCCAGCCTGGAACAGCTCCTCAGTGCAGCACTGCTGGCATGCGACCATGTACATTCATACACAAACACCGACATTCCTGAGCCTCTGGAGGTTCCTCTCTCCTCCTCTACATGCTGAACTGGGATATGTGATCCAGTGCTTATTAAACAGAGCTTACTTGTAATTAAGCCTTCCAGATGGGTTTTGCTTGAGGTTCACGTTAAGCCTTTCTCTCCGTCTGTCTCCCTAAAAGTGATGAGTGAAGAATAATAGGTTTCATAATGTGCCATAGAAAAATGACAGACTGTTGAAAAATGAGAGGCGGCCGTGAGAGTGTGTGCTCAAAAAATTCAAGTAAACCAAACACTTCTTGTTTTGTCCTCAGTTAGCATCAGTAATCACTGTCCTGAACTACAGTGGCTCTGTATGCAAGATACTATGAAGTGCTGCAAGTGAAAGTCCAGCTCCAAAATGGTTACACAATATAATTATAGCACTGTCTGCACAATAAAGAGTGAAAAGTGAAACCTAAAACATTTTGGGTAAAGTTAGAAATACATTCTCCCAGTGTGTTTATTTCTTTATCCATACAAGTCAATGTGCAGACAGGATCTCCAAGTACAAAGTCATTATGTAATAAAACTGGGAACGAGAAAAAGGTTTTCAATCTGACTTAATGCTGTCTTTTGTTTGACTCCACTGCAAAAGAGATTCCGCACGATATTCTTGTTTAACAGTCAACAAAATCTGCAAAACATGCAAAACAAAGAACAAGATGGAACAAGCTGAACATGATGTAGCATGTGGAGGTGCACAGCTGTGCAGGGAGGCAGGAAGCCAGGTGTCCAGCAGGAGAGCGGTCCAGGATCCTGACGGCTCCCTCTGATGCATGTGTAGGCCTCCGACACCTCGCTGTGGACCTGCGCCGCGCTAACGGCTTTTACAGAAACATCTGGCAGGCGACAGGTCTTATTCTCCACTTTCTTGCCAATTAGTGTTTCTCTGCACTCCTCTATGTTCCCATGCAGCAGACACACGCACACACACACGCACACACACACACACACACACACATACACACACTCACAGTCTCTGTTCTCAACCTGCTGGCTCCTGCCAGGTTGGACACACAGGGACGCAAAAACATGAAAAGAAACCAATTTAAAAGGGCTAATCTACCCATTTTTAAACATGAAGTTTATTTTTACAGTCTCCAGCTGGACTTGCTTCGAGTGTGTGGAAGCAATCAGGAAACACACAGAGAGAGGGAGAGAGAAATTATGTTCACAGATTTAAATGTCACTAAGCCTGGAGGATAAACTGCAGAAATGTATAAAGGCCCCATTGAAACGATTTCTGATGGGACTGCTTGGGCAGTTGCCTCCAAATGGATGTTGCATTTTGTTTGTATTTGCTGAAGGTGGAGGTCATTAGCCCTCGAAAGCCACTTCAAAGTGCATTAGTGTTTCAGTCGCTGAACACAGAAATGCCAGAAAAAGCTCTGCTCGTTTTAATGTCTTTGTGTCCATTTGTTTTCATTTATCAGGCCTGTAAGTGTTGTCTCACTACCATGTGCCTGGAATTATCTGGCTCTCAGAATTTAGCCTATACATTTTAATAGTGTTGCTCGTGCAATAATGTTTTTATTGTGCTGTCGTGTGTCTTTAGCTGTGTGGGGAATCACAGTCGCACACTCACCTATTAGTACTTTTCCAACAGGTTACTGCTCCATCCAAGGAGGACAATAAGTAATACTGTGAAAGTAGTACACCCACTACGTGCTACAAAATAATATTAAAATATTACAAGAATTATATTGGAGTATATTGGAAGCCAAGATCACGTCTGACAATTAAATCTGAAGATATCAAATATCTTCTAATTTGATCCTGCTGACGCTCTCAGTCTCCTCTTTGGATGCTGCGCTGGGAGGTTGTAATGATGAGACATTTAATGTTTTAAAGAGGTCATTGTCGCAGTGGCGTGCTCTGGTTCAACCACTGAATCACTGTTGTATTTGTAGCATTATGCATCTGCCTGCTAATACATAAAAAGTGACTGCTGCCATCCAAACAACTCTACCAACCAGGACCACTGCTGAGATGTTTGTCAGGCTTAAACCCTGTTTGACCGAGCCAGTACCCTTCCTTTGCCTCGTGGATGACTCTCCTCTGCCCTCGCCGTTTGACATGTTGCTCTTCTGATGGATGTTTGCCATCTGGACAAGGTGTCCCTGCGCTTTCATCAGGCCCTCAGCAGGCAAGCAGATAGGCAGAGGGAGCGGGACGAGCATCCCCTGCCTCCGCACGGGAGATAAAACAACCGTCCCATGTCACCACGCAGGAGATAAAACAAGGCTCCTCTTCACAGATCATACATCAACATTATACCATCTGACGCCAGGAAGCAGCAAAGCATGCTGGGTAGACACACCTAGAAAGATGGATCGCTGTAATCTGAGCAGTAAACACATAAATTATCCAGGGATATATTTAAACGTGTGCATGGGAAGTTGGTTTCAGTTTAGCTGAGAGAGAGATTTTTATATTTATTTCTATATTTATTTTGAATGTATTTCATATGACACCAGCATGCAAATAGGAATTTATAACAATACATGTCAGAGAATCTTTAAGCTTTTAACCTTCATTATAGTGTGTGTGTGTGTGTGTGTGTGTGTGTGTGTGTGACAGTGACATGTCAGTACCTCACTATGCTGCTGGGACTGTAGAGTCTGATAAGTACCATCTATAGCAGTTTACCTCATCACTCTCTTCATCTGGGAATCAAAACACATCATCCTCTTTCCTGAGTGCTGCATGGTACTGCAGGGGCACATTTGTACAGTGATTTTTAGGAGACCTTGGCGATCTGCGCATGGGAGATGCAGAAGAATTACTTTTATAGGTCTTCATCTTTCACCTCAGCTTTGGACGCCATCTTTCTAGTGTATCTTTCTATGCACTTTGATTTCTCTCCCCTGAATGCCATAAACACACACACAGACAGTTACATTGAGTGTGATGCGGTTTGATCCCTCACCAAGCAGAGGAGTTGTGGTCTGACAAATACTTGACATCAGAATCTCACTGTATCAATCCTCAGTTCCTCCGGGTGTTCTCAACCTTTCAAACCCGATTTTGCGTGATTGTTCTGTTATCCTCTGAACATGCTCGAGCCACCTGTCATCCTTCTTGCCACTTAACTAAATGTGGTTTTCATCTCTTTAACATGGTTTAGATTTCTCCTCTGAGCTGAACCGCATTCTCCTCTTTCCATGACTGTGAGCTGGCCCACTGTGAACTGGATTATGGTGTTCAGATGCCCACTGGCTTGCAGCGGGACTGTTTATTTGGAGAACTGGCACTCACACTGTCTCAACAACCTCCCAGTCAAGTGCACCGCAAGCTTTAATTACTGGAGTTTGAAATGAGGCTCCATTAAAATGAATGACCTTCATTAAAGTGGTATTAAGGGACAGATGCCTTTGCTGGTGGAATGAACATGCAGCAGGGGGGTGCACTTGACCAGACGTACAAGTGCCTGAATAAACAGCTCGGCAGGGTTTTCTTTCTTTTGCCTCCTTTAAGCGAAGCCCCACTGCGACCGCCATCGAGATTACAACCACCTGGCTGTGCGTCCTGCTCGGCCCCTACCCCAAACATTTTAATCATGGATGAAATTCATTTATATGTTGCGATAATTGCGCCTAATTGTTTCTTTGAAGGGGACTGAGGCCAGCAGCATCTGGCTGACATATGGCTCGATTATTGTGAGAGTGACTTTGTGCCCAGCAGGAAACCGTGGGCCTGATCGACCCTCTATCGTCTATTTAGCCTAAATGAGCCTGAATCCAAGCCGTGCTTCTGAGGTAATGAAGCTGACCTGGTGACTGAGTTGGACAAGGTACCTAAGCACCCAGCCTTCTTCCACATGTGTCTGAACCCCACTGAAGGTGTGTCATCGCCATGACTGGCTGGAAAACGTTCTTCTCTTTAGGAATTCAGCAGCCTCGACATTTCCAGCTGGGCTTCCCCTTCCTGTTTGTACTGTACATTCCATATGGCTGACAGACCTAGTGACACACACTGCTCTTTACTTTATCCGTGCAGTAATGAACACACAAAGATGCACACATTCACCAGACATGCACTCTCACAGGCCAGATTTACCTTCATTATGGATGATTCTGCACCTCAAGATTTACATCCATTGCCAACGTTCAGTGCCAGTGCAGGAAGTGGTGTGCCTTTTATGTACGAGGTGGAAACTACGAGGTCAAGGTGGTGGATGAGCATGTAGCATGCCCAACCTTAATTCAGGAGACTGGAGGTTGTCTCCTGTCACAGGCCGGTTTGTTACCACAGAAAAGCAACTGGCATACGTGTCTGTTTACAGTGCAGTCAAACAAACTAACGTTTTTCGCAAAAGATGTTGACCATGTCTTGTTTTGATGCATTTTGATGGACAATCAAGATCTGTGCTAACCACAGTGACAAATACATTGAGTTTCCTGTGACTAAAAGCTACCCCATGTTTCACCAGTTGAATGCTTTTATTGTGAACAAGCTGCAGTAGGAAATGTTCGGTTAGCACTACCAGTAACTTCATACAGCTCTGATACGGGTGAAGAGAATGAACAGTGAGACTGTTATCACTGAGATAAAACAGTAACACTGGATTACATGTATGCATTGTTCCCTGCGGATCCCTTGTGCGCGAAGGCAATTTGAATTGAAAGCGGGAATGGCGGACTCTGCCACTAACAATGAAAACTACTAATTAGATAAGTAATTAGAGAATAGAAATTAAATGGATATTCCTGAAAATATGCCAACCATAATTAGTATCAAATAGGGGGTTTCGTGAGAATCTTAAGGTTTTTCGCATTTTCATTGACCATAACCACAAACTTTCCCTAACCTTACACAAGTGATTTTGTTGCCTAACCATAACCACACCGTGACCATATTTTATTTGCCACAACCATGCTTTCCCTAACCTTTACCATACACATTGGATATAAATATGTTGGCATTGAACACAATCCAGGGGTTTCGCAGAACCAATGTTGACGTTCTTGTCTGGCAACGTTCTTGTTGACTCTCAACATGCACAGGCAAGCCCATGAATGCATAGCTCTTCTGTGATTACAGGATGCATATATATGAATGTATGTGTGTATGTCTCTCTCTCTTTCTTTCTCACACACCAAGTTGGCTGCAAGGCATATGTTGTCACCGAAACATGCACACAAACCTGAGTGCAGTCATACCCATGTAAACGTAACCTTCCCCAAAAGCGTATGGAGATACAAACACAGGTCGCCATTGAAGAGATGATTATTTTTCTCTTTCTCTCCTTGAGTGATATTCTCATTCATGCTGAGAGCCTGTCAGTCAGTCACCCCACCCCTCCACCCCAACATCCCCACCTCGTCATTGAGTGTCGTCGATGCTGACATGTCACATCTGGAAGCTCTTCCCTACATGTGCTTCATAGACATTTCTCTACTCACTTTCCCTTTCCCAGGAGGCCCGATTGTGAAGCTCCTGTAATGATGTGAAAAAGGAGACTGGGATTTCTACACAACAGCTCTGGACTAATGAATGCATTCTGGACACATTCCTCCCCCTGATGTTACGGGATCAGTTTCCTCAATAGGTGGAGAATAAAGGGAGATCAAAATAGTAGCAATTTGCTGTGAGTCCCAGAGTCTTTAACACCTTGTTTGTTCTGAGGGGCTCTTTGTGTAAGGTCAGAAAAGTGAAACCTATTTTAAGTTGACACGGGTGAGACGCTTTGTGGCATGTGTGATAGCATACTAGCATCTGTAAACAAAGCATGAAATCTCAAAAAGTTTGTTGGACACTTGACACTTGTTGGCTGGCGGCAACAGAGCCACTGTTTCCTGTGGAAAGTCTATGCTAAGTGTGCTGCTGTGCTCTGTAACAGGCGAGGGTGTTCCCTTGGCCGGAGGAGAGAATGAAATAATCATTAATACGTCTGAAGGGTAAATGATGTCATACACAGTGAATAAATGTCAGGCTATGTGAGACGTTTGCAGAGAGAGTGACACTTTAGACTATAGTGTTTCACAAGCACAGATATGTTACACACTGTAACATACACTGCACACAACAACATAGGTGCATACCCACACACCACACGCACT
This sequence comes from Maccullochella peelii, assembly GCA_002120245.1. NCBI lineage: Eukaryota > Metazoa > Chordata > Actinopteri > Centrarchiformes > Percichthyidae > Maccullochella > Maccullochella peelii. The sequence goes on from LKNJ01000003.1 coordinate 259,757, forward strand.
CAAACACACGTGCACGTGTAGCCCAGTCCATTGATGAAGGGTAGGATGATCTGCTTCCAGTTAGGTTGCACACTGTTCCTGTTCGGCGGGTGTACAAAGAGATGGATCCAATTTCAGGACATGCTTTTAATGAAACTCAAACTGAAACACGTTTCTGATTGGAGAACAAAGACGGAGAATCAAAAGCTGTTGCAGAGGTGACCTGGGCTAGAGCGTGCTCACAGCTCTAAACACCAGCTCCTCACAAAAAGCCAACTCCAAACAAGGCCCCTCCGAAAGCATCCTGTTCCCGTAACAACGCAAAGCACGTAGCCAGACTTTATACCTTTGCTATCTAGAATTACAATTTGTTTTGAAAACTCTATGACATATGGATAAACTACAATTTAGGTTGCTTATGACTTCCAGAGATGTAAAGGCCAAAAGCTGAGGCTACTGAAAGTTTGGAAAGCTTTGAAGACGAGAAAACTTATCGCAAACATATGTCGTCTTACACCGCACACTCATGAAAAGTATACATCATGAATAAAAGAAAAAGTTCTTTCTCTTATAAGAAATTGTTTACCCACATATTTTAAAAGGCTCCATTTTGAGTATAATTGTATTACTGTGAAAGATTTCTAGCTATGCAATAGTTTGCAACATTTTGGTAAAACGTTGATTTGCTTTCTTGCTGAGAGTTAGATGAAAAGATTGATACCGCTCTCATGTTTGTACGGTATATTTACATCTACTACCAGCAACAGTTAGCCTAGCTTAGCACAAAGACTGGAAACCAGGGATGGCTTTGTGCCAAGGTAACAAAATCTGCATACCAGCTTCTCTATAGCTTACTAATTAACATATTATATCTCATTTGTTAAATGCGTACAAAAATCTAAGTGCAAAAACAAGCAGCGTTTTCACGAAAACTTCCTGAAGTCTTGTCATCTTACACTTCGGTAGTAAGCCTTAGAGGTGCTGATAGGCAGATTTGAAAACGCTGCTGAAAACCCCGTTTTATTTAGAAAATTCCGGGATTGCGTTTTAGTGAGGACAGGCGGAAACGGAGACATTTTAAAACCATGACCCAGACACCCAAGAGCACTTCCTCATCTTATGACTGATTTCTCTAATGCACTTTTATTTCCTTTGTTGCATTGGGCACTACATCTTTCTACTGCACTATAACTGTATTTTATCTGATTTTATGTATTTTATTTCATTTTATGTATCTTTCATTTTATTTTTTTCTTAATTGATGTTATCTGATTTTATTCCTTCTAATGTTTTTCTTTGCCCTTGTAAAGCACTTTGAATTGCCTCTGTGTTTGAAATGTGCTATATAAATAAAGCTGCCTTGCCTTGCCTTGCCTCATTGGGTCTTATCAGCCACAACGTATCCTTCTTTTCTGTAAGAAAACAAAAGACATCAGCCTTGACTACCAGCGATTTATTCAACATGGATAATGAATTACAACAATGACTTTATAGGTAGCCAGCTGCTGGCTGTAGATTTGTATCTGCCAGACACATACGTGTCAGGATAGGTATATCTTGTGATTATATGTTATCTTAATTGTAGTTTCCTGTGTTATTTTGGTAGTCTTGTCTCGTGTTTCCTGTGGATTCCTACCCTTGTGTCATTATCCTTGAGTATCCTCACCTGTTCCCGTTTACTCACCTGCTCCTGATTCCCTTGTTAGTCTGATCCTTATTTATACCGTGCCCTGGCCTTTGTGCTTTGTTAGGGCATTGACTCTGCTATGATTCTGTATTGATGCAGTGATGTTCCTGTTGTGCTCTGTGCTCTTCACGTGTCGTTCATAGACTGAACGTTCTTCCAGTGTTCCTGTGTTTTTTACACTTTGGCGTTACCTTTGTTATTTGACTTACCTGCACTGTGTAAGTGTTAAACCTTTGAACCTGCTCTGAGCCTCCACATTGTCTGCATTTGGGTCCTCCTCCTGCCATTCCCGGCTACGAACTGTAACAATACGAGAGTCTTCTCATCCAACTCTTGGCAAGAAGGCAATTAAGTGTATTTCCAAAAACGTCGAACTTCTTTCTTCAAACTTTAAAATCACATACGAATAGAAGTTTAATCCTGAAAGAGCAAAACCTGTAAGAGTTAACCTAAAAATGTTCCTTCCAACAGTCTAATGCTGCTATTTATGGAATTAAAACCATTTTTGAAAATTGCTTCACCCTTTTGTACCTCAGCTCAGCACATAAGACTACACTGAGGGAACAAATCCCATTCAAATGATCCGTATCAACGTCCCAGAGGTGATCTGATGTCCATTCAGCCAGTCAGAGCAGGAGGAAGGTTCATTACTTTCTCCACAGAGACTGCTGTGTTTGGTGGTCCGCTGCCCCGAGGTCTCCAAGCTCAGCCTGCACCTGTGGCTGGCCGTGTCCAGAGCTGAAGAAAAGAAAACAAATGCTGTAAATAACAACCCCTCTGCTTAATGGAGCTTAAGAGTGGCCTCGCTCATTTGCCGTGAAGAACAGAAGGTTTGAAGTGACTTATAGCACAATGGCTCCCAGATAGCGCTTCATCGTGTGAGCGGTCTCCAGTTGTGGTGTGCATGAATAACCTTGTGATGGTATCAGTTTAAACTGTGTGCTGGATGAAAAAAAAAAAGGGAGATGTAAAGGTTTGGTGCAGAGGTTAAATATACGGGTTGCCCACATTTGCCAGGAGAAACAAGCGGAAAGTCCTACACAAACATCATTGTTTGCTACTGGGGCACAAAGACTGAGGGTTAGTGCATCAAAGACTCATTCAAGGACATGGAGGTAAACTGTCTCAGATCCAACATAAGCTGAAACTTGAGAATGTAAATGAGGTCTTTCTACATTCACTATCTGGTTATTTTCATTTTAAAGAAAGAAAAGCTGCTTTTTTTCTCCTTTTTTTGTGCATGTGTTGTCTTGAAAAGTCAATACAACTGTACTGTATCTCCAGACAAAGACATTAGTTTCTGTAGTGTGTTCATAGTAGTGAACAGAAGCTGGACTTCACCACCTCTTCTCCCTGTTTCGCTCTGTGGACTGGATTTTATTTATAACAAGGGTGTAATTTATGAGAATCTGAAGGCCCTGACTACTCAATAACCCAGGTCAGACTCACTCATTCTTCAGCATGACAGGGCTGGGCTTCTGGAGTTATGGGATCAAGGCTGATGTCTCACAGAACACCGCTCGGGGGAGCAGGTATCTGCACTTCCTTATTTTATCAGCTCTCCAACAAGTGAACATGAACAAGGGCCCCTATAAATCATTTGCTTCTGATGACAGGCCGGAGGCAGCAAGGCAGAGCATCATCTGATGTTGTACATGTGTGCCATCTTTTTTTATCCCCCCACCCCAGAACAAATGTAGCGTGACAGACTGGGCTCTCCTCATGCCTCTATGTGGGTGTAGTACACCTGCAGGGTGTGAGGACTAAATGATGGCACGGTAGTTGTGCTACAGTTAGTGGCCATTTTAGCTTTAGTATCTGCCACCACCGTATACTGTAGGGTCCAACTGCGGACCTTCCTTCTGGGACTTTGAGCCAATGGAAAAACAGTAGGGTCCCCGGCATGAATGTATAATGAATAATAACTAGATACCGGACTCAAAGATGGTACCCACTGCAATGAAAATTACTTGCTATATGCGCATAATCTAAAAGGTTTTCTAGATTCTGGGTTTGCTTCCGGGCGTCCACGCTCTGCCTATAGACTTTACATTGAGATGGCATCACACACTTGGAAATCTTCTTTAAAAAGGCAAAAAATTCACAATAGAAAGACTAATAATTTACCTAGTTTGTGAAAACATGAACCTCTCGTGTTGTTAGTGTCAGTGTTATACATAAAATATAGAGAAAAAAACAAAAAACAGAACCGTTACTTCACTGACAGACACAACATCATCATAACAAGCTAATCTGAACAGCACATTAGCTGACTTTTAATGTCGGCATTAGGTTGAATCCTAATTTACTATTTCCACACCTTGCTAATGTTAAAATGCTAATGTTTCAAACATTTAATAAAAGTTAGATTTGTCCAGTAACACTTGAACATTCCACTCTTTGTGTGGCTTTCTGGGATTTTTATTTCCCCTAAACGCCGAAACCAAATGGGTGTGGGAGTGAACCTGCCTTCTTTCATGCAAGAGGTCCATGACCTTGATTCTCTTTCCACCCTACTGTTTCTGTGTGAGGAAGAGAAAGTGAACACACAACATGCACACTTGTTTTTCAGTGTATGTATATTGCGTGGGCTGTGTGTGGGTTGTATGTGTGTGAGGGGGAGACAGATATGGTCAGAGTCAACAAGACAAGAACAACAGATTCATTACATTTGTTTGACCAATTACTTCCTGTGGAAGATTGATGTGTTTTGGCCCGAGCAGCTGTTCGCTCTGACAACAGTCACTCCCCTCGCATGATGTCCCTGTATGGCAGGGGAATTATCATTCAGTGCACGTACATATGTGTGTGTGTGCCTGTGTGTGTGTGTGGTCTGGGTTAACAGGTTCAGCGTGGCTAATTCGGAGGGCCCAGACAGAAACCCGGTCCCACCTCACACTTTTCACAAGGGCCACAGACACTGGAGGCCTTTCTCCAAGAAGTTAGCGTCCCTGTGCATGCTGTATGCGCATGTGTGTGTGTGTGTGTGTCTCGGTGTGTGTGTTCGACTGTTCGTTGGACTAAAACTTAAATCAGCACATGAAAGGTGTGTATCTCAGTGCTGCTTCTCCTGCTTCTCTGACAGGAAACAGACCCTGGCTGAGGTATTTGGTTTCTCCAAACTCACACAGGGACTCCATTTCAAACATGGAACAAAATTCAAAACAGAAATGTTGCATGAGTGGGGACAATAAGGCCAATGTTATGTCACTAGTTAAATTTAATTCCACACACTGCTCACTGCTGTTCCAAATATGTCAATTTAACATGAATGAAAAAATGAAGATATTTTGCATGTAGTGAAATTGGCTTTTTCTTTCAACCAACTTACCAATGTTTCAAATTTACTTCAAAAGTTTTTAAGCAGAGTTTAATACTTTCATATCACGCTGCATTCAGTCTAGGCAGAGTGAATCCTCCTCTCAGTGTTGTCTCTGTGTGTGTTCTTGCAGTGAAACATGTGCAGTCATTACCCCTGGTTCTCCAGCCCAGCAGGAGTTTTGGTGTTATTTGTGTTGGGCCGTGTGTGTGTAACACAGGTCTCGCAAAACGGCAAGATTATGGGGGCTGACACAATAACAGCACAGGGAGGGGGGGTGGATGAGCAACAGTCTGACTGAAGAGAAAAGAGAGGAATTATGGCGTATCTATCATCACATTTGCACAAATGTTTTGGCTAGACCGGTTGAGTCTTCTCTGTCATCACTAATCACCTAAGGACAAATCCCTGAGCAGCACTCGGTGGGAAGGAAAGAACCAGTAAGACGAGTCTGGTGGCAGGAGAGGCAGCCTTTTACACAGCATTTTCAAATATTCACAGACTAATAAAAAGAATGGGTTGCATTTGGTTTCTGGCATCTCATCATAGACATTTTCCCCTTTGTGGGTCACACTGAACCTCTGCAAAGGTCAAAATCTTATTGGATTTGCTGTTTTGTTATATGTTTTCTGCCAAGATGAATTTCGGCTTTGACAGATGAACTTGAGCACAACATCAGCATTGTTTCTTTTACCCCTGCAGGCTGCCGTTGTGGTGCATTTTGTAAGATCGCACATTGTAAATGACCAACCTTGTCTGACTTTTGTATCTGTTCTGCTGCTACAATGCACGGCCACGAAAAGAGACACGAGACATCGGGCCCAGTGTGTATGAAGTGAGGACAGCACTGTACTTCCTAATGAGGCTGAGGAGTGATGGCGCACAGCAACAACGTGCTGACAGAACTGACCAACACTAAAGCTCCAGAGGTGGAGCGGGACACTGACTGATGTCTTTAACCCTCCAGCCTTTCAGAATGAGCCCCTATGTCCTGTAACTCACTGCAGGGCCTTTCATCTCCTGTATTTCTTCACAGAAAAAGTCAACATTCTTGTTTATTGGAATTAGCAGCTATACTTGGCGTAGGCTGAGCCATTCTTACAGTGTTTAACCTCCCAAAGAGGACAAAACTGGGAAAAGGAGACAATTCTCCATCATTCTTCTGGAGCATTTCCTGGCCAGCTTTAAGCCTCTGGATGTTGCCGAGTTCTCGTCTTTCTCACGAGTCTGGGTCCAAGGCACCATCATTGTGCTCCAGTGTTTCAAATGTGGTTCCATTTCCTGCAGGCAGTTTAAACATAAATAATCGGGACATGCTGTTTCCCCATCAATATTTTGATATTGCAGGGTCTTTCCAAATGGGAAACAAAATTTGCTGTTTGTATTTGTATTTTTAGTTTGTGACATGATAAAGTTGTTCAAACCAGCATTAACTGATTTTTTTTTTCCACTTGCATGCAGCAAAAAGAAGCTAACACCTCATGAAGTTGATTTGGCAAATTTGTTAGCAAACAGTTGCCTAGTTACACATCTAGCTGACACGCAGCAACATTAGCATTCATTTGGAGTCGTGTTTCTGGTCACCTTGTGAATGTAAGTCCAATATTCGCTCTCCTTTGAGGTCTAGTCTGGTCTCCGCCAACTCCTGAGAGACACAGATGCTAAACGCTCCACTATGTTCACCAAAACAATGAGCTTTAAGTAGCTAAAACCCTCCATAGAGCTGAGGGGAGCTACAGATTGAGTCTGCAATGGTCCCCTTTCACAGTACATAGTCATTAGATCCATTGTTAACATAAGAGTATTGATTATACCTGGTTTAAAAATTCAGAAATTTTGTACTTTTGTACTTTTAATTCTGTACTGCATGACAAAAAAATATATATCGTGGGCTGTGTGTAGACTTGGGTGGGGAGTAGCTGTGTGCAGTTTAATGATAGTTCCTCTCCCAATTTCCTCGTAATGAAATAATCCCTGTCTACATGACCTGATACGCCACTCTCTTGCCTGGAGTGGAGTCTGAAGATTAAATTAGAACCACCTTGTAAATTAGCAAGCAAGACATATTGTGAGAATGGTGTGTACGTGTGTGTGTGAGTGTTTTTTCCTCAGAAAGGCCGGTTTTCCAGCTCAAGCCCTATGGCTCAAGCATTTGACCTTTTGCTGGTTTTCAGTGTCAAGGCTTTTTAGGTACCCAAGTGCCACAGTCTGTTTCCATGGAAATGTGGCTTTAAGGGAACATCCATCACTGGTGAAAGGCTGACCCAGAATACCCAAACACACCCTGACCTCTCCTATTAAAATTCTTCAGCATGGCACTCTTCGCTGGGCACACACATTCCACCATTTCACTCTGGTCAAGGGAAGTGGAGGGGAAGACTACCTGTTGCTGCGGCAACGCCGGCCAAACACAGAGGTCAGACAAGCGTGTCCGTGTCATTCCTAACGTGACAGCGGTTTGCCATAAACCCGAGCCGGCGTGGTAATGATACTCCTGTGCAGTGGGCGGGGCTGGGGTTCGGCTCTGTGGACGCTGGTCGAGGCCCAGTCTGGCCACATTCACAAATGGGGAGGCAACACAGGAAACTGGGGCTTCCAGTAAAAACATGTAATTAGAAACACATTGACTGAGAACTTTGGCATGATACACCCAGCAGGAAGGGAGAGACAGATGCAGGCAGGGACGCACGCGGGGGAAAAAAACAAAAAAGGTTTGACTGCAGTGGAGGACAAGATCACTGGGTCACTGGGAAAGTCCCATGAGAAAATCAAAGGTTGTTAGACGAAAATGGAAAACCAGAGACATGGACGGTGACAGGCAAGACACATCGTTACAGACACAGGGAGCAGAGTGATAATAAAAAGCAGAGATATCTCAACACCCAGTCTGACCTGTCAGCCAGTTTAGGACAGACATGTGGCAGACAATAATATCCCACTGTTGGAAATCCCTTCTACTACTACTGTTTGCAAGATGCAACATAAATGCCACTGTATTGAGACTGCGTCAGTATGGCCTGGAAGACTCACCGCTGACATGCAGGCACAAGCTCCGGCGGGCAGCGTGGGCCTCGGCTGGGCCGGGTGACTCGAGCCACGCCCTGCATGGCCACGCGGTGAACCGAGCTCCAGAGGGAACCCGGCCACATGTGATCTGAGAGTCATTGCTAACCACGCTCCCCAGGATGCCTGACAGAGGCTGATAGGAGTGCGGAGACATGATGCAGTTTTTAGTGAGCAACGGAGCCGAAATGTAATCTAACATGCACACCAGTAATTAGTTAATTGTTAAACAAACAGCACACGCTCAAAGACGTGAAGATAGACATACTGTACCAGTTATGTGTTTTTAAGAAGCCAAAACCGCACATGGCAAGATTTATTGAGTTTGAACAGCAGCCCATTTGACAAACTTCACAGAGCAATGATGAGAACGGCTCTCCCACTTCACTCCACCGCTCCCGAGATTCTCACAGAGATGAATCCTGAGATACCAGGGAGCCTCTGCAGGGGACGGACGTGAGAAAGAGTCCCCGCATCCACAGAGAGAAACCATCAGAGGCGCTCTTTAGTGTGTGGCTTTACAGATCAGGCGAGTGGTGACTGTGGCCTCAGAAAAAAAAAAACCTTAATTAGCCCTCTCTCCCAGCAGACTGCCAACCCAAGAATAGGGGTTAGATTAACAACGAGAACTGAACACTTTTAATCAACTCTCAAAGCTTTTCCTTGTACCCCCCCCCCCGCCCCCCCAACAACGTCAACAGTTCACAAAAAAACATAATTAGAACGAGCAGAGGAAATGGATGTTTGGTAGGTGATGAGGTTTTATACATTTCAAAATACAAAAGTGTGAAGTGACAATTCACAGTCTACAGATATACAGAATAAACAGCGGGGAAATGTGCATTAATCAGAGGGGCAGTAAATGAGGAAGCAAATGGGTCTGGATTTAAAACAGGACAGAATTGCACTTCTATCGAAATACATGATATACTGTATTAAACAATGATTAACACATACTGTAAGGCACAATAACCCTGGGCCATTCATATGAAAACATACTCAACAATTCATTACGAAAGTCACACACACACACACACACACACACACACACAGTACTTTGGATTTTTCTTTTTGTCCCTAATACAATTTGGGACGCAGAAACAGTAAAACACTTTAAGCACCAAAAAGGCCATGGGAAAGGAAGGAATAGGTGAACTCATTCATGTTAAATTAATAAGGTAGCTTAAACAGTTTTTTCTGGTTTTACAGGCAAAATCTTCAAATTTAGAGAAAATCTGAAATGATTCATGTCTTGTTCACTTCCCATCAGCTATCCCATAGTACAACAAGAACCATGCAACTTTTCTTGGGGCCATAACTTTTAAAAATGAGGGCCTTTGTAGATCTGAAAAAGGAGCATGAAAGACTGAGGACAGCGTGCTTTCACTCTCCGGCTCCACCTCTCCATCTCCTGTCCGAGCATCCTGTTTTAATCCTTCTTTTTTGAAATAATAAACAGAGCAACATGGTTTTGAAGTATGCTCTTGGGGCTTAACAGAGTCTAAATATTAAACATGTTTGGACACCAAAGAACAGGTGCAGAACGTAACAGAAAGGTGTAAACATGTAGAAAGTGTACAGGTAAAACAAAACAAAAAAAAAGTGCGCTTAAAGGTCTTTGGTCACAGGTGTTCTTTGACACGTGGCAACTGGCCACAGATGTACAGTAAGGTATCAGACAGCTGGTCAGTTAATGCTACAGTGGAAGAGGTCAGGCTGTAACAGTATGAGCAGTAACACTGGTTTAAAGTCAGAGAGACTAAAACACAAAACAATATCTGAACAGTATGACAAAAAAATTACAAAAGTACAGCCTATGTTTTTGAAATGCTTGCCCAAATGTTTTCCATATCCTACATGTATGTATCTTTAATAACAACATTCCTGCTATCACTCCATCTGTGTATACAGTATGCATAGGCCATGCCGCTTACATGAAGCATGAGGCTGAACTTTATCTGAGGAATCAGATATCATTTTCAGCCAGTGGTTCCATAATTGGCTCTAGCTCTCTGTTTCCCCGTGGACATTCTCCATGTGTACTTTGAGGTAGTCGTTCCTGGTGAACTTCTTGTGGCACAGCTGGCACTCTGCCATGGGCCTGTTAGGGTTGTGCGTGAGCTTGTGCCTGCTGAGCATCTTCTTCAAGCTGAATGACAGGTCACACACCTAGAAAACACACATACAAAAAATCATGATTTTAATAGTAATAATAATTTCATCAAATAAACGCACTTTAATGAAGATTTTCTTCTGCTCACTGTAGAGTTTAGCCTATACACAGGCACAGCCGGAGACACAGAATGATTTGTAAGTCACACGCGGCAGACCTTGGCGACAGAATTTTTTTTTTTCCACCAGTAACGAGAGGGAATGTATGCAACTTAACATCCATCATAAATGAGCCATTTTACACTGTACAAATGACTCCACGGTCCTCTATCAATCATGATAATCCTCCTCTGGCTGGTGTTCAGCTGCAACATACTGCTTCAAGAATCACAGCATGTGTCCTCCTCACTCCATCTGTGAAGAACTTCAGTGCAATGAATTACATTTAGAAAATCTCACAGACAGTTTACATCTGTGGGTAAATGGGGAGAAAATAGAAAGCCTGCAAGATATGAATGAAATCATTTTTGGTTTGAACACAATCACAGTCAAAAATATTGTACAGTCCAGAGTGGCTCTATGTTTATAATCGTAGTCTATCATTAGTTTCTCAGGTAACTTAGATGGTCGTATTGATGTAACGCTATCATGTTCTAGCTTTACTATCCAAGTGGAATTAAATAGATCCCAAACAATCTACAAAATGTGATCCAGTGTCAGTAAAATATTAGGAATTTTATGAAGTGAGAGAGGGGCCTCCTCGTCTCATCTTTACCCAGATGTTACTGGATGCTTCTACAACATTTTTAATGCTGTTATGACATACGCTGCTTATAGAGCCCCTCTAGCTTGTCTGGAAAATGTTCCTGGAACTGTGCGATCCTTTTGTCTGACTCAAAATCCACCCCAAAATACAATCCACATGTTATTTCTATTATCTTTAATAGTTTAGTGTAGAATTATTTACATGGAAATCGCTCTTGCTCACAGCTGGGAAAAAGAATCCAGATGAGTGTTGGATGTAGCTGTGAGACACTTTCTGGTGATGCTTCACTGGCAGTGAATGGGATACTGATTCTGTGGTCTTAAACAACTATAGACCATTCTTCGGGGATTTAGAACCCAAGGCGATGCCACGGATTGAGGCTTATTAGGGTGTTACGGCTCAAACGAGATTCTGAGAATCCAGAGTTGGGTGATGGATTAGACACAAGATTGTTTTTTGATGTTCATAAAGGTATTAAGAAATATTTGGATGCTAGAGTTACGAGCTCAGACTATCTATTGGCCATGACTGAGCTGTCTAGTACAAAAGTTTTCAAAGTCTGACAATGTGGACCAGACAAAATGAAAACAACTGCGCCTCCTCCATGTTAAAAATGCAGCAAATATCTGAGCCTTAGTAATGTCAACAAAATATTACAAGTTTTGGAACTACAGTTCCCAAAATGCTTTGGATGTGCTTTGGATTTGGATGCTGTGGACTACAATTTGAGCCCCGTTTTTATTTTAGCCTATATTTGTTTACATTTTGGCAAAGTGGGAACATTACAAGTATGCCGAAGTAGCTATTATCAGTTCCTGTTTGCAATGTACCCATGGATGTGCAGACCACTATCACTGCATTACCTGAAGAAAACTTAAAAATGTGATGATTCTCAGGAAAGTTCTAAATTATAAGGTTCTTTTTTTCTATGATTTCAAAGCAGATTTATGGACGTTGATTCGTGATGGACATTGGTGATGTTAATAATATCCTTGAAAGTGTAAGTCACACTGTCAGACCGTTTTGTTAAGATCCTTTTTGTTTAACCAGAAACAGAAAGTCTCTGGCCTCGCTCTGAAATCTCTCGAGAGGTTGAGTTGTTGCAGGAAGACAAGGATCTTACTCTTTAACAAACGGTCTGTCTCTGCAGGGATCCTTTCCATAATGTTGTCAGACACTTCCAATAACAGTCTGAGCCTGTCAGTGGCAAAAACAAGCACTTTTAGTGGACGTACTTTTCACGGGCGCAATTGCCTGCAGCCATTGCAGCCCTTTCACAGATGCTGGCGGAGGCGATCTACTGGACTAATTCCAAAACTTTTGGTAACTATTAGTCATTTAGACCCCAAAATTTGTAAAAGTAGGGCCCAGGTTTAAAAATATCAGAGTTTCCCTTTAATTGCCTGACCAATAACTAACTTCCTGTTGTTTTTAAAACACCAGCATATACCTGACCCATTCACCTCACGCAGCATCTCTGCCTCACGTCTCTCCCTTTGCACCTCCCCCCTTCAACTCCTGCGCCTCTCAGTTTGAAAACCTCTGGTCTAGAATAATACAAAAAAAAACATAATCTTAATTCTATTTGAAAGGTGTCTTGCATCCCAGAATCCTTGGGTTTCATATTTATCCATTACATTAAAAAGATTTGACAGATAGAATTTTAATAGGATTTTGAATTTAAGAGATTTCCAAGATATAATTGTGGCTTTCTAAACAAAAAGCAAGAAAACAAAGAGTAAGCCCTATGTTTCCAAATATCCAAAATGGTGATAAAACACAGCATTCAGAACGTTTGTTCCTAACATGGACAACATCTTCTGTCGCGTGTTCCCTCCCCAGTCTCTGAGAATAATTATTACCCCTACAGTATTATAAGCAGAGGGTAATTTCTCCCTCTGATCCTCTCAATGTGTTTACGTGAGATCAGCCTACTCGGCCCCTCCAGACAAGCAAGATCACTATCTACCTCTTACTGAGCGCCCCCTCCCCGACTCTCCCCACATCTGGCCTTGTTCCATCACATACTATACACACAGACAAACACATGCAAGAATCAAGGGAAGACAGTGGTTGGTTTCGAGGTGCAGTGGAGGTGGTTGGACACTCACATCACATTGGAAAGGTTTTTCTCCTGTGTGGGTCCTCATGTGTTCGTCCAGTCCTCTTTTTTGGCTGAAGGCCTTGTTGCACTCGCTGCATTTATACGGCTTCTCCTGCAGCGACACACAGATACACACACCGGCTTTAAAGAGGGCACTTGATCTGTCAGTGTGCAGCAGAACAATACATAAAACAATACTTTCCCCAGCTTGGCCACATATGGACAAAACCTGGAGGAAGATTTCTGTCCATTGTGGCGTACACAAGTGTAATGACACACACATGTGCACACACACACAAACAGACAGACACGCACAGCACAGCGGAAAACCCAGGAAGATGTGGAAATATCCCAGTAACACACACATTCACACACTGATATCCTTACACTTCACACCCCGGTGTTCTCCCTGTGAGTTTATGAAGATATGAAATGAAAGATTGTACAGCCCCTGCAGTAGGGAGGAAATGACCGGCGCAGGGGCCATCAAAAACACATGGATTCCTCTAAAGAGTAAGGAAAACATGGCACAGAAAATCCCTTTGAACATGTATCAGTGCACTGGCACTCTGGGGCTGTAGAATATCACTCCTCTGTCTCCACACCTCATCAGCTTACCAAAGAACATTTCCTCTGCGCCTTTTGGAGGCCTGTCTCAGTGTCAGTCAAAGCTGCTATCTCGCTGTGTGTGTGTTTGTGTGTGTGGGGCGGACGGCCCTGAAGAGTAGGTGTGTCCTTCAATGTGAGGGGAAACAGCGGTGACACCTAAAAGACTTGAGGAGAAGTGAGAAGCGTGGAGATAGCAGGAGCCGGTTCCCAGTGTCACTCTTTGGGAAGCTGTTTTTGACAAGTCCGGCTGATAGCAAAGGCTCTACCCATTTAAAGCTTAGTTGTCATGGGAACAGGGTGAATGCAGGAAGTAAGGGTCCTGGGAAAGGCGCTATCATGTGGGCGGGGCAAGGAGTGCCCACTGACACAGGATACAAAAGGAGGTAAAGATCAGGTTCACTGGATGTGGACGCATGTGTATGAGCGGCTTTAAGTATGCAACTGTTTGTGTGCATGTGACTGAATAAAGGGGAACAATGAAAATAAAGCAGTGTGTGTGTGTGTGTGTGTGTGTGTGTGTGTGTGTGTGAGAAACCCTCCTTGAGGAAACAGACTAATGCAAATTACTTAAATCTTCTGCTTAAACAAGGATCACTTTTTCCATAAGGGATGAAACAAACAAAGAAAAAAAAACTACGAGGCGGTCAAAGTTCAAAGGTCAGGAACCACATGGATGGACTTAGGTCATGTGGTTTACCCAGAATGCATCGCTATGACCCCGGTAACATCGAACATCTGTACCTGGTGACCTTCACTCTTCAGCAGCTGTTCACCCTTTGACCTTTGACCCGACCTTTCCTCTGAATCTGACCACTCTAAGCAAAGAGCACGTCTATAAATGCAAAGATGGAGTTTGGTTTATTTACTCCTAAAGAGCGTCACGTGTCTCATGTGTCATGATAAATATGTGGGCATTTGTAAAGCAGCATGCCGACAGGAAGTCACTGTGCTCTGTTAGGCTTAGAAATTAGCAGTTAGAAATCAACAAACAACTCATAGTCAAAATGGTCTTTAAAATATGGTGTGAATTATGCAAAGAGGGCAAAAAACTAACAATGGCTGGGACTTCGTATTTGAAAATTCGAGCTATTGTTCAAGTGTGGGAAAAAATTTAATATTTGATTCGTCAAAATTTACAGTGCCTTGAATGGGGACGTTCCTCAAATCCACTGGGTCTCTGATCTATCTTGTGCTCTGCTGTCCTCAGTATAAAACTAGAAAGCTGTGATGGATGAATAATCTTGACACCAAACCCTCTGAGAAGTAGTGTGTGGACATAGATGGAAAAATCGTGGATAAAGGTGAGGCTGGTTGCCGCCATATAAAAATACAACTGCCACAACCACAAACATTGTGAGGCCACAAAGGCACGAGGCATGCATTTGAATTATTCCAACAAATTAAGCATGCACAGATTCGATCCACTGGATCATACCGGCATCGATACCGACCTCATTAAGCCAATCGCATATCGACCAGACGTGGTCAATCCACATCATACTCCACAGTTTTCTGTTCTGCTCCGTTCAGTTGCTGTGGTGAGCTAATGTGGCTACATAAAAACCACCGCTGATACCAAGCCACTTCCTTTCACAATAAAAGTGCATTGTAATGTGAAGGCAGCAGTAGGCCTTTACTGTGAAATCAGAAGAAGCGGACATCGCCATTAGCTAACATTAGCTAACATTTAGTTTTTAGATTTAGACATTTTGAAACATAGCATGGGCAAAATAGTCTCCAGTGTTTACCAAAGTCTGTTAAAGGAGAGCAGCACAGAAAACAACGACTGACGTTACATCATATTAAAGACAAGCTTTTAGAAACTGGAGTTAAAGTGTAAACAAACAGTTGTTTAGCAGGTTGGTTTTGGTTTGTGAGTCACGCACAGGTGAAGTGGTTTGGTGAAGAGATACAGAAGCATGTAATTAGATTCAGTGAAGCCTTTTCCTCTACCTGCCGTGTCAACACACAGAGCTCTCATTACCGTTTATCACAGCAGTTCAGCTCTGTTTGTAATCCTACTGCAGAACTGTGTGTGTTACATGTATTAGACAAGTTGAACATGATAGTGCTTCTGCCGCTGCAAGGTTGAAGCATTTTAACGAAGCAATTTTATAAATGTAACAAGGATGTTGGAGTATGGGTGTCTCCTCTTATAGTTAAGAAGTGATGCATAGATACGCTACTCCCTCACGTTACAGAAGAATGATCTTAATCAATTAACACAGTCAGTATCGGGGGAGAAAAAGTTGAATCGGTGCATCCCTACAACATCCCTACAACAAATTGCAGTACATGGTAGTGACAGAGAAGAAAGAGAAGTTTAACCTTGAAAGCTTGAGTTTTAAAGTGTCCCAGTCAAACAAATTAAACAGCCTCCTTCCGTGCCCAAGAACAAGATGAAACCTTTCACATTATAAGCACGTTTGGAATCATACAACATGCAGCCACATTCATTTGCGTCAGAGATCAAAACAATATTATAAAAAATATCTCTTAATATCCAAAATGTCAGCAGTTCATATCGGCATCAAATGTGTTCCATTTTGGTTTGCCGATGATGTGGTTTGTGGTATAAACACAGAAACTCCAAACGCATCCATCTCAAATCGTCTGTACATTAAAAATGAGCTGCAGCTCTTTCGGGCCAAGTGACATTTGTTTTGCTCGACAGTGACTTCATCTGGCTCTGCTGTTTGTAACTGTTCAGCCCATATTTCAGAACGCTGTGAGCAAAGGCAGATCTGGGAACATTAGGAACAAAACATCAGTCAGTTTAATCAGCAGCTCACTAGAAAATTATACCTGCCTGTTTCTACTGAGAGACCTGGGCAGGATACCTCCATTATCAACACACTGTAGTAACAGCAGAGCGCTGTGCTCTGGACAGCATTAAAAGTGGACAAATTTTTGAAATGAACAGTGTTGACAGGCCCCGACTGTCACAGTCAGAGCTGTATAAATTGATGATGGAAATCTATGATGAAACACATATTAAGTCTCATTTATCAAAAGTGGCACTAACACACACGTCCAGATGCTGACAAAGAGCTCAAGTAAAGTGTCGCTTTTGTGGAGAACTTTAGTGGGTCGAGACATGAGCGGTGTCCCAACCTAGGAAATGACCTCATGACGTCCAGTGAGAAACCTACCTTTTCCTTTCTCCACCCAGAGCCCTGTCTCACTCTACATTTACATGTTCACACCATCAAAACAACTTTCCTTAATTTTCTCTTCAGCCTGTGTCCGCACTATCCCTTTTGTGTCAATAGGCCCATTACTAGATGATTTATGAAAGAACCTGCAAATGTGGGAGTTACCTCACAATTAAATGGGTAGGAGTGTCACGTATGGTAGACACAGAGGAGACAGGACTTTTCTCACTAGGCGAGGTGTGTGAGAATTTCTTCTCTGCAATTTAAACAAAGGCTAAACAGAGAACCTGAAGCGTAGCGCTCCAGATTGAATGATAACAGTCAGTGGGACACCTGACACTGGGTTAGCATCCCTTTCTCTCTTTCTCTACACCTATTCACTGCGCTCATTTTGTATTGTGGAATATGGTTAAACACTAAAAACAGTGCATTTAGGAGTTAACAGGCTTTTTCACAGCAGGTATTTTGAAAAGCACACGTGTTACTAATAACGTTAACAATGGCTCTGTTCTATTCAAGTGTCCCAGTAAGCCATGAGCCAGCATGCTCAACACCAGGACCCTGAAACTGAAGCAGCTAAATGGAATTCAGCCATCATTCTTTCTTTTCTTTTTTTTTACACCTGTGCTTCACCTTCTGTGACATGTCAAAAAATACCTGCATTTGGTGACGCCACTGCTTTCATTACTTCAGTAAATATATAATAATGCCACCATGGCAGGTAACAAAATAAAAAGGACATAGTATCTGTACATTGGAATACTTCATTACAGCCACAACTGTGTTTTGGGAAGCAGACTAATCACAGTGTGCTGGAAGCAAGGCCGTGATTGGTCAGGTAGTTTACCAATGATTAGGGAGCGCTGGATTTGATGCACCAGAGAAAATACATACAACACGCATCTGATCAAGTTACTAATAAAATTATGATTGTATTTAGGATACGACTGTAAAATGAGAGATATATTACTGTGTGCACAGAATAACAGTTGGTAGCAATGGAGAATACAAAATAGTTTATACACAGACAATAATAACTAAATATGAAAGATGAAGTCCTTCCAAACAGGAGCTCAGAAAGGGGGAAAACTTACGCGAGTGTGTGTGCGGATGTGCATCTTCAGGCCATCGTTCTTGCTGAACGCTTTGTCACAGTAGGGGCACTGGTATGGACGCTCACCTAGGAAACGGAAACCATTAGTGTGCGTGAGACGTTATTCACATATGAAACTGATGTTGTACCAAACAGGTTTAAGCTGGAACTCTGCCAAACAGGAGGACATACTCAGGAAGACAGGAAGTCTTTCAGTCATACATATATTTCACATTTGCTCATGTATGCCACACACACATTCACCGATATAATATATCCCATATAATATAAATATAATCTCCAACATGACCAGCTTAAAGGCAGATATTTGATGTCAGTTAGAAGACAGAAAAACATGGACATTTATTTATCTTGGCCATGCTGAAAAGTGTGATGTCCTGCCTCACAGATAGTGTAGATAGTTTGTATATTGCTGCCTCTGTCCTCTCCCTTCCCGTTGTGTTCTTCCTCACCTGCTGTAACGCACATTTGACCTGGCTACTGGTAGACCAGACAGCTTTCACTCACAGCCACTCATTTCTGATGCACACTGACTTTCCCTTTCAGAGCAAAAGCTTATATTGGCTCCGCTTCATGGCTCGCTATCTGAGCTACAACTGGCCAACAGTTTAGGAGCACATCAGAGGCAATGTGGCTTATCCTGGTTGGATCAAAAGCAGTCCGGCCAAACTCCTACAGATCCTATCTGAGCACATACAGATGATGACAAAGGGAAAGTGACAGGCTGTCAGTCAAACAGTCCACTGACACATGGATCTGTTTACCGTGTGCTGATCCACAGGCCAGATAGGAGCACCAGAGCTGATTACTAATCTATAGAAGGGATATGAGGTAACCTATAGAACTGCATTGAAATTAAAGTCTCAGACAGGAAAATACAGTAAAATTGACCATAAAAAATTCTGGGTTCAATAATTGCTTAATTTATTTCATCAATGTGCCCTTAATCAGGAAGCTAGTGCAAACTAAATACATCTCCTGTGTCCAGAAAACTGAAAATAGAGCAGGGAATCAAACTTAAAAAGGTCTACATTTTCTTAACTCCCCTTCCTCATGATATAAGAAAATAGTCTCTTGTGGATTTATATATATGCCTGCAAGTGCACACAGTACAATTTAATGAAACACTGCTAAAATAGACACCTACAGCTGCACATTTGTGTCCATTCCTTCATCACAACAATCTAATTTCTTATCTGTAATCTCTCTTTAGTGGCTAATTGTTGAACAGGCAAGCAAGTAATCTTATTGATGGGGGAGATGTTTAGCCCCTTTAAGTAATAAGGTTAATTAGCTGTGTTTCCTTGGGATTCAAAATGCAAAGATGCTTATTAAATCAGAAAATCCATTCAGGGAATATATGAGAAGAGTAATATTATCCCACTGCTATAAACACAGCCGTGTTGAAGGAATGTTTCTCCTCTGTTCCTTACAGTTAGTAAGGAAGGCATGATGAAGGTGCACAGTAAATATTTTATATATTTTTAAATGTTATTTAATTTAAGGTTAAGTTGCAAGGGCAAGTGTTCAAGGGCATCCAGGCATTTATCTTGGCAGAAACAAATGCTTTTTGAGGAAATGTGTGGATATTTTGCATTGAAATTATTTAATTTGAATATTTCCTGACTAGATGACACCAGCCAGATTACGTTGTGTATCCATTTGTGGGGTCTGACTACCACTTTGACTATACAAATTTGAATTATTCCAACTTGTAATTGTCAAAGCACTACAATGGTTACATTTAAATCTCTCATATCCCACAAATCCTGTGTCTTTCAACAGAGAAGCTACAACAGCTGTCATGTAGCAGATGTACAAGTCGGGGTCTAAACCCAGCATAAACCCCCCACAAGAGGGCTTCAGAGGCTCCACAAGGAGGAGCGCTCTGACACAAAGTTATAAAACGTGTAACCTCCTCACGTTGGTGTGGAAAGGGTTAATGTGACATATGTGGACTGATTACACATACTGAAACGTGTGCAGAGGGCAGCTCGCCCTTCTGTCCCAAAATCCCCTTCTGTGCAATTTCAGCCTCTAGGAGGCCTTTTGTTGACAAACAGGAAAATCTGAATCCCAGATGTGTTTTGAGAAAGAGGAGAGCAAATGCTATGTCTTATGTAGCATATGTGGTATCGGGTTAAGGCCCAGCGCTAGCCTTGGGGAGTCCTGGGGAAGGCATTAGTGTGCTAATAGCACCGGAGCACAGCGTGCCAGTATACTTCTGTGGCTTGGATCACATCCCTCCCAGGAGCTGGCTATTGTCAGTTAATACGCAGCACAGGCAACCACACCCTGTGAGCACAGAGGCTCGCAATAAGTGCGCACCAATTCACCTACTTAACCTATACACTTTCCGGTTCTGGACATGTGTGCTTCATCTGGAAAATGGAAACAGAGAAAATGATGGTATCCGATATTCTAAAAAAGGTCATTCATAAATATGGACACTTATAGATCACATACCCTACTCAAAACTACTTTTGTCCAACAGTCATTGCTTTTCCACTGGTTCAACCTGCTCAGAGCAAAACAAGAGCAACTCAATCTCTTAGCGAAACAGGAAAAAAACAAATGCCACTTGGAAGCCTAAGTAGTAACATTCTTGCAACATGGGTCTCTGTTATTCGTGTGAGGGGCTTAGTGTCGGTTCTGCTGAGTGTTACTGTAACTAGAAACCCTCCACTTATTCTCCAGATTGAGCCAGATTGTTTGGGGATTATGAGGGGTGGCTGCAGCACTGAGCCAGGGCTTTATGTGTATGGCGATGGTAACTGATTTAGCATGTGCTGAAACAATACACCATCTCTTTGACCCTGGGTGTCTCCCCCGGCCCCTGCTGTGGCCCTCACACTCCTTGTCTGCTAATCGATCCGTTTGGCACCCCTTGTGTGTTGTATATGTGTGCGTACGGCCGTGTGTCTGGTTAGCAGATGGTCGGCTTTGTCGTTTTGCCTGCCGCACAGCATTCGTGTTATGGAGAGCGCTTTGTAGCTTCGGGGCTGCGGTCTGAAAGACATTAGTGCTGTCCGTCAGAAATTAATTCCTGGCTTCCTCCAGTTCAGGCAGACAGTGGCCCTCCACTGTCCTTCTCTCTGCCCTGTGTCACATGCCGACAGGGGCCACGGAGGTAATGTGATATCAGTGTGTTGGAGATGATAAGAGATTGCTTTTGATGAGCCGTCGGAACGCCCAACAACTTTTACACTTGACCTTTCCATTATAGCCAGGGTCTCTGTAGATTTCTCCACTTCCTCAAACAATTCTGTTGAACTTGCCCATGTGAAGGTGTATCAGACAGACTCGCCTTACCGCACATGCAGAAGATCCGAACTCCTTACACGCGTCTCAAAACACAATCCTCAATCCAAATTAAGCATCCGCACGGCACCCAAAAAGAGTTAAATCTGCGATAGCAAGGCACTACTCATCACAGGGACAGACGATAGTTGATAGGTGATTTTACTTTACAAGTTTGTAACCATGACCACAGTCAAGACAAACAAAATCATCCGTACGTAAACAGGTTCAGTGATTCCAGAGTTCTACCAGATGTCCATTCAAGGGCAGTTGTTCTGTCGTGAGATCACTTAAAGCTGCAATGTGTAGCTCTTTAAAACATCAAACTATGACTGTGTATAATTACCATAACAAATGACACCATGATCGAGACAATTAGTATCCGCTGTCCAGAAGTTGCTCCTCGTGTGGTTTTTCTCTTTCTCTTTTCCTTTACTGAAAAGGAAACAATATTGAATTGTATTGTATTGTATATTGTTTTTAATATCAATTACTGTCTCACTGAGAAACCCATATTTACAGAATTTAGATGGCAATGACTTACTGATGTTCAAATGCTTCATGTGGTACACAACTGCAACACAAGCCTTGAGTTCAGTGAGGCAGATCTACTTTACTTGTCATCTGTAGACCAAAAGTTAGACCAGCCACTCCTTACTCTCAGCCTCTGAGATAAAAACCAGACACTGGGCTTTGGCCTGTATGTGTAAACTCGACTCTATATAACCTGATAATAAGAGAAATCAGGGTTTGAAAATAGTGATTACCCAGTGGCCTGCACCGGTGCGAACTTGGGCTTGTTGATTTGTCAGTATAAGTGAAGTTGCCATTGGCTCATTCTCTGACACGTACATTAAAAGGGCACATTGAAGATGTTTCTTTACAAGTTGTAAAGTTTGAATGACAGATCCATGAGTTTGAAAGCTTATCAGATGCCAAAACGCTGCGCCGCAGTTTATATTCCTGATTTTATGTTTTATTGCAACAATCACGAGGTAAATACCGCATTCTCGTTACAAAGTGACAAAGCTACCAGTGCTTGTGTGTATTTGATTGCCCGACACAGCACCTTGCCGAACTAGTACATTTTGATCCTCTCGGTCTGAACACGGCCTAAAAGTCAGGATATCTTAGCTGCTTCAATTTTGCCCAATCTTTTTTTCTCTTGTGAGTCTACCAACTTTAAGGAAGTGCAAAACTAAATTGCTGGAGTAGCCCTTTAATGCCACCACACGTACATTTTTCATGATTATAGCATCTTCAAATTATTCTGAAGCAATTTAGCTTATGTTTGTAGAAAAAATGAAAGTGAAAATTGGTGCGGTCCATGTGTTGCTTTCAACCCATTCATGTCAGTGTCCCCCGGTTGAATTCGCCACATGGTGGCTTTAATATAGCTCATCTCAGACAGCTGTGTAGAGCTGTAGGTGCCACATTGTAGTGGTGGTTTCTTGTTTTATTCTGTCTCATGTTTTATATGTCTTTTATTTGTTGGTTATGATGATGATGGTTCCGTTTTTGACTACTGAACATGTGCAAACACACTGGAGACCCCTCGGCCTGACTGAGCATGTGGAAAAAGTTGAACACAAGGGTTAAAATGCCACACCAATTTGTTGTAACACAGCTCATGGGTTTACACTGATCACTGTGCCCAAACATGACATGTCCTATGATGTCAGTATGACACCGAGGCACTGGGCTCTGTCAACCTTTCCCTTGGCATCAATAATTTTCATGACCCCACTATGGTTATTTACCACATCATGGCACACATGGTGGGAACATCTACTCTCACTGAGCTGTGATGTGGAGAAAGACACATTTGTACCATAACAGGGCCAAAAAGAATAATTTAGAAAGTGACAGAAACATCCATCATGACTACCGAGTTCCACAACGTCGTCAACATCCTCGTCCAAGTTCTTGACAGCTCACATTTTATGATCTCATAAAGGCTGCTCTCTCTGAGAAGACGCCTGCCTCTGTGGCACTAGTACCTAATTTGTTTGAGCTCAACATGATGTTCTAACCAAATCAAATTGAAACAAAATCCAAGCCATGTTTTGCCAGCTACTTAACACTCTCTCAGGTTCATGTTTCAGGATTTCTCTCTAATCTATTTCTCACTTTACCCATTTCTACCATAATGCTCTCTAGTGTTTGATGGTAAAATGATAGGGGAAGGAAACCTCCAAGGAATCCTTACAAAGTCCTCTGTGTTTAGCAGGTAAATAATCAATGCTGACTTGTTCCTGTGGAGCAGGAAGACAAACAAAGATCAAGCTTTCCTGTCTGCCAACCAGAGAAGCCGTCGATTTAAAGGTCTTTACCACAGCTGGTGGCAGTCTTCAAGAGGTTACTGACAGAAAAACTAGCCGTCTTTAAAGTTTTACTTTCCACATTTATCTACATCCACATCCACTGATGAGCTGTGTGTGCCAATGGAATTACTCTGTTTGAGAACAAGATGAGTCTTGTCAGGTTTGTCGCTCAGGGAACGACTAACCCTAACCCTATTTTTTCCCCTCACACAAAAACAAACAAAAAAAAGTCTATAGAATGAGGGGACAGATTTACAGCCAGTCAGGGTCAAGGGTCATCCGGTTGGATGCTTTCTTGGAGTGGTCTTTTCTCTCTTTACTTCTTTCTTTCTTTGAGGTGTCCCTCGGCTCCCACCCCTCCCCCAGCATTCCTCTCTTTTGTTTATTCTATATAAATACAATCAGACTGGGCCGCGGCCCACACTGGAATACATTCTCTCCTTCTGTTGGTTTGTCCTTCACACAGACACATGTACAAAACACACACACATACACAGCTCGCACACACACACATACAAAGGAAGCTGTTGACAAAGTGTGGTAGGCTTGTCCTGCTACCACTCAAATATACACACACATTTTGACACACTAATCTTGTCAAAACCTGACGGAAAGGTTTGAGAGGCTACACATATGATTTAAGCTGAAAACAATTGTAACTTGATGTGTGTCATGGAATCCAAGAGCACAAAAAGAGATATTGAAGCATGATTTAAATACTGATTATATAAGGTCATTGATTCGCTAATTAGGGGGATCTATGTGGGCTGGTAATGATGACATGGCTCTACCTGGATTCAATATCCAAAGATCAAGAGACGTAAGGAGGATTGGTGTGTTTTATTGGAAACTACCATTTTTCAGAAAGAAGAGTCTGAAGCTAGAAAGCAAGCAGAGTAAAGTGACAAATTCAATCCTCAAAAAACAACAGGACAATGAGAAGACAACATGAGAGAGAAGAAGAGATGAAGTTCAGTTGGAGTGAGGAAAAAGGGGGAGACAGCCAGGAGCGGGGAGAGAGACGGAGAGAAAGAAAGAGCAAGTGAAGGAGTTTAGAGGCCAAGAAGTGTGTGTGTGGCCGTGCCAGGTCTCTGCACCAGTCTGTTGGTAAGGAAACGAACAGGAATGTGTAGCTTTCCAGTTTAAGGCAGTTTAATGAACATCCAGGGCTCTATTTCTGTGGCGCTGCAAAGACTGGAGCAAGGCGTGCTACATCGTGCTGGAATTTTCTAATATTAAAAATGTGCTTTGTTAATTCGTTTGGGATCGTTGTGACCTGTGCAGTGTGCACAGTGTGAAGGTGGTAAGAGTGGAGCATCATGCAAAATGCAAATGACATTCAAGACAAGGCGCTGGTATTTAGTAGCCTGGTTCCAGACCTCTAATCGCCACCCACATCTTCAATATGCAGGGTTCGTACAGCTTATTAAGAGTAAAATTCAGGCATTTTTCAAGCACTTTAAAGGTACCTAAAGCAAAAATGTCCAGACTCTCAAAGCCTTGTAGAGTCTGGTGTTTCATGCGTGTAGATGAAACACCAGATTATGTTGAAAATCAAGCATTCAAATACATTCAAGTACATTCATATTCAAGCATATTCCTAACCTTGAAAACATAACGGTTAAAATTAAGCATTTTCCAAACTGTTCATCCATTCGGATAGGTTGACAGCTTGTTCCTCTGATTGGACAAACAGGGGACCAATCACAGCTTTACTACAAGTTGACTTACATACTGTAAATAACTACTCTTAAATCATCACATTTATCGATCATCGTGAAAATCGTTAACTGTTCCTAACAACCGCTGCTGCTGCTTCATGCAAAGACTTCAGGCAGGGAAAGTAATGTTGTGGCAGCAGAACGGTAGATTGAAAGGAGAAATAACTGTACATGTAGCGACCTTGAGTTTAAATAATGACGTCCAAAGTCAGACACAAACGGAAACTAAGACAAAGTAGCTTCTAGAAGTCTAAATAAGTCAGACGCTCCCAGTGTGAGGA
Organism: Maccullochella peelii; assembly: GCA_002120245.1. Taxonomy (NCBI): domain Eukaryota; kingdom Metazoa; phylum Chordata; class Actinopteri; order Centrarchiformes; family Percichthyidae; genus Maccullochella; species Maccullochella peelii. Next base: position 285,291 of record LKNJ01000003.1, read on the forward strand.
AAAGCTGTCAGGCTGCTTCCACACAGGCATATGCAAAAAAACAAAATAGTCAGGAAGCAGCACTTCTATCACTAATACTGTTTAAGTAATACTTTGAAAATAATCTGATTACTGACTTGCTGTAGGAATATACGGGGAGTTAGAGCCTGGTTTCTTGAGTGCATGTAAACATACCGATGCAGATAATAATTGATCAGACTGAATGAATGAAGTGATACAAAGTGGCTATTCAGGTATTTAGAGGAAAATAGGTGTCTGATGTAGCACTGAGAAATACAACAGAGGACCAGCTGGTCATTTGGATATTCTTTTAACGGGCAAATAAAATGTTTATAGCAAGCTTGAACTGAGCTAAAGATTAAAGTGTGATTCTAATGTGTCTTTTAAAGCTCTATGGACTCTGTGTTATGATGATACTCCACATCTTCCACTCTAACAGGTGATGTTAATGGCAGCTGATGGGAGGTCGATTTCACAAAGCATTGAACTGTGGAGGGCCACTGACCTGTGTGGCTGCGGATGTGGACCCTTAGCGTGCCGTTGCTGGCAAACTTTTGTCCGCAGTATGGGCAGATCTTCTCCTTCTCCCCCGTGTGAGTCTGGCAGGCAGAGAAATGATAGAGCAGACATGTGGTTGATGTTAAGAAAAACATTTGTAACATTCGTCCTCACATCCTTCCTACATTACAAAGTAAAATGTGATCTACTGTGATTGCTGGACATTTAACATCAGAACATTATACTCATCAGATACTCATCAGAACATTATCAAATATAGAAAATGTAACTTTAACATGCTGTATCTTCAAACAACCATTCATACAAACATAATCTGATTTGGTATTTTGTGTTTGGGAAAAGCAAAAGCTCTCTTTAGAGCATTTTTTTAACTGCACTGTCTGATTGGGTAAAGAATTAACAACATTTCATTTTCTCCTATAATGCACCGCTAACTAGTGATAGACTCTAGTGAATGGAGATGCACATGTTCACATGACAGTGGATCCACTGAGCTGCCCTGAAGGCAGGATCAAAGAACACAGACGATGCAGATTTGCCAGGGTCCAAAGCCCAGGGGACTAAAGGCCAGGGTGCACGTATGCATTCATCTCCTCATCCTCCTCCTCCCTCTTCTTCCTCTCCCTTCACCTCCCAGCAGTCCACAGTGTCGAGCTCTGTGGGCTCATAAGGGCTGCACATGCAAACAAGGAAGAGGAGCATGTGGAAAGAGTGTACCACCTCCTCTACCTTTTTCCCCCTCGCTCCTCTCCTTCTCTCTCTCCTCGTTGAAAAGTACGTCCTGAATTCCTCCTCCTGGCCTGTTGCGAATTCCCAGAGTATAATCGTGAGTATGAAAGGCTCAAACTCAGAGCGACAGTTTCAACAGCAGTACAACAATACAGGAACACCTCCTCTCTGGGCCCCCATCCTTTCCTCCATCACCCCACTGTGTCCCTCTGACACCTCGGGTGTTTTGTTACAAAGGCTCCATCCACACACAGACACACATGCTCACACAGACACACACACACACACGCACATTAACAAACACATGCATACACACTCACATGCTCACGCACACATTATCATGCACTACGTTCCAAATCATAAGTGTGGAAATTATTGGGAGTTGAAGGTAATTATTCAACGTTTTTATTTTTAAATGATATGTATGTCTGTAACTACTCAAAAACCAACCCTGTAATTTTCATCCAGGAGTGAATTCTTCCAGCCCCAGCAACCGACAATGGTGAGACGATCTTGTACAATGCGCAAAACATACAATGCATGCACATACATGCTGACACACACACCCTCTCATATAACACAAATCCAGGCTCACTGAGGAGAAAGCATTGACTGTAACACAAGAGCGCTCCATGAATAACTCCGGCCTGTTCTGCCAGAAATGGACGGCATTGCTGTTCATTTACACAAGCTTTAAACTGCTGCAACAGCACATATGACTGTTATACACAAAGACACAAAGTTGTACATCTGTTCTGATTCTATATCAATATTTAGCAAGTCATTCAGTGTCATCTTTTATCTTGAATTCTTTTTCTTAAAACTATTTTTCTATTTCAAAGACTGAACGATTAATTGATTGATTGAAAAAATAAATGGCAGATTGGTCTACAATGAAAATCGTTACTTGCAGCCCTAAAAGCATCATGATTTTGTTAGAATAATGGAGGTAAGCTCATTATGTGATCATAAGAAACCTGGATCAGATGTTTGGCTTTTATGATGTTCAAAAAGTTATTTATCTCACTCCATTTACTTTAGATTTTCATCACGTGTGAAATCAGCCATGGTGCACAGAGCCACAGTTAGATTTTGATACTAACAAAACGTGGCTGTGTATTTGTGATTATTTGGGGGCCAAGGTTTGCTCAGACAAACAGTTCCTGAGTATCAAAGTGTACATTCAATAAGACCTCAACAACAGTATGGCCAAAAGCAAGGTTACTCTGCGCATGTAAACACAGCCAGCAAGTTGTCGTCTCCTCGGCAACCTGGCTTTGATCAAGGCCAGATCTCTCAGCAGCCTCCAGACCCCGTGAACAGCGAGACAGTTCAACATGCCAGTCTTCAGCCCTACTGTTCTGAGACAACCTCCAAGACTTTTTCTTTTGCCGTGTGCCAAGAATCTGTTTGGTTTCCATCTTGATCCATAACCACACCGGACGTTGTCAGATTTAGGGCTCATAATCTGCAGAGAGATCTGTTTGGGGCTTTGAAACCCTGCGGAGCTAATGGACTAACTGCCATTTCTAATCAACATAGGAATTGATTTCGAAGCCTTCATGGGCAGCAACAGTCAAGATGGATGTCTCCGCCAGGTTTGACAGTCCAAGATATTTGTGCAGTTAGCTGCATCGCCATCGTGAGACAAGGAGTACGACTGGATGTGAAACAATGGAAACAGTTAAGTAAAGTGGATGCTCGGGCTGTCATTTCTTCCCTTCTAAATCTAGTGTGATAGCAGAAGATTGATGATGGAAAAGCAGATTTGAAACTGCAATTTCGTGGAATGCTTCCATTACTATTACCTTTATCTCAAAATGCAGGAGAAGTATATTCTTAGTAACTATCTGTAGTTACTAAGTTAAGATCATTTTATCAATCCAGATAATTTTGCGAGGTTATTTTCTTACTCTTACATTTGAACAAATGAATACAACAAAAATTTAGCTTGAACCCAATTTCGGCACACAGTGGTAGCCCTTGCAGACATGGCAATCACAGTCTATGATTGAGGTTGTCTGGCTCGAGCTCTTTTCATTCACCTTCTTGTGGCTCTTGAGGACTGACGGAGTGACAAAGGCCTTCTCACACAGGTCGCACTTATACTTCTTATGGCCGTCGTGCACCACCTGGATGTGGACGTTGAGCGTGTCCTTCCTCTTGAAGGTGGCGTCGCACTGGTCACACTTGAATGTCCTCTCACCTGCAGCAAGGACGGAGGAACATTTGTAAGAGCCATTCCCGGTTTTCTATTGTGGTGCCTGTAAACACACAGTCATCACGCACAGCAAGAGGGAAACCAATTTCACTGGGGCGATTGTGTGGGCAGAAAAATACAAAGGGGTATTTCAGTGCACCAGCCAACCCCAAACAATGGTCTTTAGAAAGGTCTGGTTCTGTTTTCTTTTTACAGAAGTCGTCCTTTATTGTGTATCTGTAGCTGACAGGAAACAGTAAAACAAACTTCTCTGCCATATGGTTCATCTGAATGTCAAATGGTGCTGTGAAAAACAAGTCTTATTTTATTAATCATTCCACAGAAAAGCACTAAAACAGAAGACAGACAGTACTCAGACAGTACGCTGGGGCACGATCTCAGCTGTTCACAGAGTGCAGCCTGATGTTTTCCTTCACGCCTCTGCTCTCTGCCTCCATACAACAGCCTCTATTGTTGAAGAGTAGTTGTTTCCATTATATGGAGATCATTCAATTTCCACAGAGCAGTTTGGAGAGACAGTGTGTGTGTGTGTGTATGCGTATGTGCTTGGCGGGAGCAAATGGTTACAAGCTTGTGCTCACTCTCCTATTACCAAGGCCGATGATGGTCAGCTCAATAAAATGGAACACCAGTGAAAGCTGCTGCTCCATTGTGTTTTTAATCAAATCGAGACATTCACTTGATGATAATTAATGTCAACGACGCCCTCGCATAAAGATTTCATTATTACTTTGAACACGGCTTCAGTCTGGTATTAAACCATGCATGCGCCTACACAGACATGCACCGATAGTAATTTATACATTCACATACACACAGGATTGTTCTCAAGGTCAAGTTCTTAAGTGACATGTACGAGCGAATTAAGAGAACTTGTTGCATTCACCAGGTTTCTTGTATTTAGAATTTACCTGAACAAAACTCGCTGGTGGTCCAGACCTGTTGTACGAGTCACGTACAGATAGTCTGCCTTTCTCCACAGGGGAAGAATCATACTGCTTTAATCTGAATGAATTTGGAGTTTAAATATGTTACCGAAATCAACTAAAATAAAAATAAAAGCCCAAAATAAACATAATCCAAAATCACTCTTGGCTTGCTTGTGATGTTTTTCACATTTTATATTTTATGATTCAAGTTCAGCAGCTGTTTTCTCTCACTGCGACAGCTGCCTGAGGGTCTATAGGTAGATTATCCTCCATTATAGCACCTGACAGTGTAACATCACCTCCTGTATGATGGCAGCTGTATTCATATTTTCTAGCTAATTGTTTGAGATCCCCTAATACACCTACTGACATTGTTACGTTGTGTTGTGTTTTGAAGCAGGACTTGAAGCTCCGCAGTGTGAAAGTCTTCATTTTACTCCTGGTGACATTTTGGTGAATGAAACTTATATAGCAATTTGTGAGCATCGATTATGCTAATGATCAGATCTCACAAATGTGCACCTCCTCGTGAACAGGTGGCACTCATCAAGTTGAAACATCAAGTTTGAAAAGTAGGAGCGATTTAGGATAAGAATATGAAAATGTTCTTGCATAAGGCCCACTGAGTTTGAAAAAACAAATTGGATTTCACCTGAAAATGCTACGACAGCTGTGCTTTATTTTCTCACTGTGAGACAATCGCTAGAGAGCTAACATGGAGCCATCACATTAACTCACGAAGACAGACACGTTTATTCAATTGCATGCCTATTCTCTCACCTACAGTGAAGTCACACACTCGATCCTCCCGCCCCACATACTGTCCAGAACTTAATACATAATACGAGTCCTGGTATTAAATAGCCTGCCTCCTGAGACAGCGGCAGGAAATGCCTTGAGCTTTACAATCTCTTTGTTATCTGGCTCAATTTGAGGAGCAGCACTGCATCCTGCCAAGGCTTGACTGCAGCTCAACTGTCTGGGGAGAAAGTTTCTGCTGGGGCCACAGTGCCCAGGGTCCACGAGACAACCTGAACGCTTTCTAATGTCTCCTTGGTGAGATGTTTGATAGAGTTATGATTTCTATTATTATTGGAAATATCTACAGGAGTAAGGATGAGCTGAAGGCCAATAAAAATATAGGACTATCACATAAAGAACATGCTAGGCTGGTAACTTAAAACCTTCTTCTAAGAGATATCAAGATGGTTACAATTCTAGATGACTTGATCAATGTACATAAGGGATAAAATGTTCTATTCCAAGGTAATGTCTCCTCAAAAACAACTTAATATTTCACAGGGCTCATTTGGTTATTTCACTTTTTGTATATAATATTATAATAGCTTCATTTGTTTTGGTATTTCTAACTTGAAATCTAAAATTTCAAAAACCTACATTCAATACAAAACAATGAGGAGAAAACAACATTGACTTTCTTGACATTTGGATCCCTTTTGAACGTACGGATAGGCCTGCAACTGCAAAACACAACACATTCTTTCTCTTACAAGTGAAAAGTTGAATTCTGAAGCAATAAAATGCACCATTACTCAGTTCAATGCACTCTTGGTCTGGTATGACCTGTAGCTTATGGTGGCTAATGTTAGCTAATATCTAATGTATCTAATGCAAACTTAAGGTAAATATTGCTGACTCACTTTGCTTACTTTATGACTCTTTTCCATTACATTTGTTTCACATTACTGTCACTTGCAGCTCTACTTAAGGGTTTTTAAGTAATTGTGGGCAGGGGCACAAGAACACACAGGGGTACTCACACTCATACTTACTGTTGTGGATGAGTAAGTGACGCTGTAGAGAGAAGGGGGTGCGGAACAGCGCTTTGCACTCCTCACACTGGAAGGGTCTTTCCTCAGAATGGGTCTGCAGAGGGAGCAGAGCAGCATCAGCATGTTTGCACTGTGTAAGCAGAGCCGCCTCCTGCCTCAGCGTGGATGTTGATGAAGCTTCTTAAATTGATGTGAGAAGATCATGCAAAAGGCTCCAAGCTCAGGTTTGTTGACTTGATGAAGCAAGCAAGCAGCTGGTGGGGCTTTAAGTTCAAAGTGCTTCTGTTTTTCTGCCCCCACCCCCCCTTCTTCGTGCCTGACCTATCTATCTGCGTGACACCTCAATCCCAAAAGTAAACGTGGGGTACCTCAGGGGTGGAGCAGGCCAGAGACCCCACAGATAACAGCCACCAACAAGACCCTGATTGATTACAGCCTCACTAATAAGTCTACTTTTGAAGTGATTCAGCCTTTCAATTAATATCTCTTCTCTGCAAACACCAATCAGATAGATATATTGGCAAAGCCTAATTACAGCAACAGTTAACTCACCAGTGGATTATTACGTGTGATACCACATGTGCTCACCTTCTTGTGGTTCTTGTAGACGTTGCGGTGAGCAAACTCTTTCCCACACAGCTTACATTTGTACGGTTTGTCCTCGCTGTGGATGATCTTATGAGCCGTCACCTGGTCCAGGCGCTTGAATGAGCGGCTGCAGATCTCGCAGGTATATGGTCGCTTCTCTAATCGTTGAAAGATTAAGACAGATGCAGTCTGGTAAACAGAGATGATGCATAAAGTTAAGGAGTGATGTATTTAACGCAGCGTTTTCTTACCTGAGTGTGTGATCATGTGACGTTTTAGCTGATTTGTGGAAATGAACTTCTTGTCACATGCGTGGCAGTCAAATATTTCATGTACCTGCAGCAAAAGAGTAAAAGAGAAAACGTTTAAGTTTTTGGTCTTGCTCATAATTTTTTTAAACTTAGCATGTAAAAGTTGAAGGATCGCGGCCTGCGATGGTCAACAGAAACTAAATCTTGTCCGCTTTCATTAGACTGATGTCTACAGACAGAAAAGCAATTAAAGTGATGAAAAGTTTCAATCCTTTTTCTGCTTCAGAGCATAGCTCCGATAATTGCACATCCAATAGTTCCCCGGTGTACAGCTACAATAGCATATGCTAATGCAAAGCAGCTCCTCTTGTCACAGCTGCTACTGCAAAAGCTTGTTCAGCTAAATGATGATAATGGCAGTTTTAAGCTGCTTTGGAGCTAATGTGTCATTATGGAAAGTTTGATTGCTCCTCTGCAAGAATAATATTTAATGCCCCAGTGTCTTTGATTGAAGCTATATGAATACACCAGTTATTTTTTGGGCCAGAAATGTGTCATATTTATTAGAACACTTTGTGTTTAAGTAGGACTCGATTCTTCTGAACATCTTTATTAAATGTGTTACTGGAAAAAACATAATTTGTCCAAATCTAATGTAATGCTGACCTAAATCTATGGAAATTCTGCCTTTCAAATCTCCAGTCCAACAGACAATGTGTTCAGACAATTGCACATGATTGGAAATCATTTCTCCTATCACGCGCCACATAATAGCAGAACTGGCACATACACACATAAGGAGGCCACATAGGAATATTACATACGCCTATTTTAAAATACCCTGGAGATCTGAAACTGGAGAATACTGACTCATAGACACGTGAAGTAGGTTAAATGATGCACTGCGGAACTATGTCACAACTTCCAGGTGACTTTAAATGTTGGACCGTCTGGATGTGGCCTGATGATGAATAAGGTGAGTGGGAGGGATTAATGCCAATCGATTCATCTGGATGATAGATGTTGACAAGAGAAAATTAAATTTTGCGATTACTAGATGGGAAAATTAATGAAGAATGTTTGTTAATGAACGACATTAAGTCACACTCCTCATTAACATTCACCAATAAGACAATTTGTTTGTGACAACTTGTATAATAATCCAATGCCCAACATCAGTGAAAGTACTGTCCTGACCTGAGTCATGGATGAAAGTGATTAATCCATAAGGAAAACATAGTAGATAATCTTGTTTTTCTTAATCCTGATAAAACCTTTGTTTTGGTGTTCTCAGTTCATTGCAAATGCTTCAGCATCAATAGACATACAGGAGCTCCAATATTCAATTTATATAATTTACTTTCTATACAAACGAGCACAGATTGTTCAAGTGAGAGTACAAAAGCAGCTTCAGATTGCTTGGAAAGAGCAACTTAACCATCATGGACTTTTCTACACTAGTCGTTTGCATTCCGGTTTGCATTCTGGCTAATTATTTAATGCAATTAAATTAATTGCATGTAATTGCATTGGAATTACATCTTTAAATGGAAGACATATTAGCCTACTTTCAACAGAGGAGTATAACCTGGAAAGAACTATTCACTCATAGATGTCTAAACAGCAAATGTAAAAGCTTTCATGAACTGAACACAGGCTGATACTGGCAATGCACGGTACCAAAACATATATCTATTTGTATGTTGTATGTTGTTTAAATAGTATTTAAACAGCCCAGTTCAAATCCGTAATCCATCAGTAAAGAGGAAGAATCCTGACGCCAAGGTTAAAACCTTATTGTCTGCCAACAGAGCATCTTAAATTTCACAAGACCTGTGTGATGAGCTAGTGAAAACCAAGCCTCTGCTTGCCCAGAATACATTTGTAACGGCTTGATCATAAAGACACCCTCACGTGGAGAGGAAATAACCGAACAAAGTGAACTCAGAAGCTCAGGGAGCAGAGACGAACGCAAGATTAGGAGGTAAGACTGGGTTATAGAGACAGTGGAGTGTGATGGATTCCACTGTGCGGCAAGAGAAACAGCAAAAAAAGAGACATCACTGTAAAAATGGATCATGCAAAACTGCGGAAGCTGAGTAAATCCTCTCAGATCCAATGCAAAGTATCTGGGATACTTTGAGCTGTACAATAGATGTGCCTCACCTTTCTGTGTTCCTGCAGATTCAGAGAGGAGGAGCATTTTCTGTTGCATATGGTGCACGTGAGTTTCCGACGTGCGCTCCCTGTAACGAAGAGAAAAACTGGATGAGAAATGGCCGAACCTAACCTTCAGGACTGATAACAAAAGTGAGCAATCATGGCAACAATTTCGAGACAATCATCACACAGCAACAGACAAATACCACGAGTTTTACTGGACACTGAACTCTCCTCATCAGAGGCCCAGTAATCCCACTATTCTGGGACCCTCCCATTATCCCCATCTGAATCACATGCTCCACATCTGACAAGTCTGATCCACTTCCTCCCTCGCCCACATACACACACACATACGCACCCCTTGTCCTGACCACAATGGTAAAACATAAAGGCCCAGACCTCAACTCCATCAGCCCCTGAGATGAATGTCTTAATCTCGGGTTGACACTTGATTCACGTGTAAGGCTGCACGGATCCCCGCTGCCCTACATCCCATCATAAATAGCTGTAGAAGTCCAATTATCTAAAGGAGTGAGCCGCCCCAGAACACACAGGTCAGCAATTATGTAGCACAAGTAATTAGAGATGTGTCTCAACATTGCAGAGATTTTAACTGATCGAGGTCGAGCACTGTTACTGCAGTTCCTTGAGTGCTGAGGCTGCTAATGGACAATTAACTTCATTACGTGACGTTTCGAAAAAGAAAAAAAAAGTGCTATGCATGTGAATATGTGTGTGCTAGAGAAAGAGACATAGAGGGAGAGACAGAGATGCCAACCTGTGTGAACGTTTCCTTTATGCTTCTTCAGAGCGTCCTTGCTTTTGAATCTTTTACCACAGCTCTCTGCTTTACAGATGAACCTGGCATCTCCTTTACAGGCTTCCTTGTGCTGTTCAAAGCTGCACAAACAGGATACAGAAGAAGAAGAAGAAGAAGAAGAAAGAGGAGGAAAGAACTCTATCTAACTGTGCGTCTCAGGAAATAAATGGCATGTGTCCGTTGTACATTGTACTGTATACAGGTTATATATTCCCTTTGGGCAATGTATGTTACCTGGATTCAGAGCTGAAGGTGTTGTGGCAGAGGGCGCACTGGTGCGCTCTAGAGTCGCCTGATGGATCCAGTGACTCAGAACAATGCAAAACACTGAGGAAGGATTCAAAATAAAAACAAATTAGGCGCCAAATAGGAAATGAAACAGATCAGGGTGACGGCTAAAGAAAAGCAAATTGTCAAGAGCAGGTATACAAGAAAAATTAATTTACAATACACAAACAAATCATTAATTTCTAATGAAATGAACTAATCAAACTGAATTAAAGGAGTAGTTCAAGATTTGGGGAAATAAATGTATTCAATTTCTTGCTGAGAGTTAGATGAGAAGATTGATACTACTCTCGTGTCTGTACGTTAAATTTGAAGCTACAGCCAGCAGACGCTTAGCTTAGCATAAAGTCTGGAAACCAGGGGGAAACAGCTAGCTTGGCTCTGTCCAAAGCAAAATATTTCATTTGTTTAATCCGTACAAAAAAACATAGTGTAAAAGCAACAATTTGTGGTTTTATAGGGGGGTTATGTGCCGGACTGTTTCTTGTCCGGGCGCAGTGACTTCCTGAAGTATCTGCTAGTCATGGTGACGACAAGAGTCCAGGAAGGATTAAACAAACAAGATACAACGTGTTAATTAGTGAGCTTTAGAGGTGCTGGTCGGCAGATTTTGTTAACTTTGGACAGAGCAGGGCTAGCTGTTTCCCTGTTTCCAGTCTTTGTGCTAAGCTAAGCTAACTGGCTGGCTGCTGGCTGTAGCTTCATATTGAAGCCAGCTTCATATTGAGAGTGGTATCAATCTTCTCATCTTGTTAGGTAGGGTTCAGCTGTCTGTCTGCTCCTTCTATGTGTTCTCCCCTCCCTGTGTGTCTGTCTGTGTGCGTCATGGGGGCGTGGCCGCCTGCTCTTCTGATCGCACACCTGAGGTTCATCATCATCATCCACCTGCAGTGTTAAAATCCTGGTTCTCCTCTCCACTCATCGCCAGATCGAACCGTCTACTCATGTGGTAGTTACGGCAGGCCTTACTAAGTATCTATCGGTTAAAGTTTTGCTAAGTATTGATTCCATGTGTTTTTGTGCCACAGACTCGCCATTGCTGTTCAGATCTTCATTTGCCTTGTACAAGCCTTTCTTCCACAGATCCCTCCACGCTACACTGCAGCAGCCACGCTCCTCTCCTTCTACCATCAGGATTTCTACCACTCCTAACTTCACCCATTCAAGTTCCGCTGCCACTCCATTAATGTCTATTTGCCTTTATTGCCTTTACTGGTATTAAACCACCTTTAACCTACTCTCTCGTCTCGGAAGCTCTGTGTTTGGGTCTACAGAACTGTACTGAACATAACACATCTAACTCTTGGCAAGAAAGAAAATAAGTGTGTTTCCCAAAATGTCAAACTATAAAGAAATTAATACCCTTAAAAAAAGAATTTCTTCACTATAACATATGATCTAAAACCTAAATTGCTGTCAAATTGATTAAATACTTTTTCAGACTACTTAATTACCTGCAGATTCATTGTTAGAACAGTTAAACGTTAAATAAAACTACACTACAACCAGTTAAGTGATGGAACAGAAAACCCACTGGCGCTGCAGAGCCTGTTTGATGGGGAACTTCTTGCCACAGTTCCTGCATTTGAAGTCCTTCTCCTCCGTGCTGGGCCTCTGGTGCAGACTCTGGAGGTGGGCAGCCAGGATCTCCTCACTGGGAAAACTGCTCTCACACAGCAAGCAGGGGTGGTCCTCCTTCTTTATTACTAGTTCTGTAGAAATGTGGCACACACACAATGAGCAGAGATCTAAGAGGCAAATACACTTTTCACATTTCTGTGTGATTTTCTTTGACATGTATATGATAAATTAATTATATATGTCCGGGATTTCAAATAAGGCCATATAACTCTACTTTACCCATTTCAACAAGATGCTTGGCATCTTTACTGTTTTCGTCTTCATCTTTGATGACCTCCTCCTCCTCTTCCTCCTCCTCTTCCTCCATATCGCTGTCCAGGTAGCCTATTAGGAGCTCTGTGTCTGCCTCTATGTCATCCACTGCCAGGTAAAAGATGTTCTCTCCATCCTAAAAGATAACAACATGGTTATAATCTAGTAAACACATAACAATAGCGATGCCATGGAGCATTGGCAGAACTGTACCTGACACATTTGAGAAGAATGTAGCTAATGAGAAAAGCATTCTTGCTAAAATACAGTTATAACCATTTATGGTCATGCACACTGAGTAACTACGGATTGAACTCATTACATCCAGACAACAGTCTGTTAAGCCTGATTGAGGCCACAGGTCAAAATCTCAAACCCTTAAAAAAAACGTCATTAACTTTCTTGTCCTTAAAGGTCATGCTAATAAAATCAAACCGTCATTTTGTTTTAACTATGGGATTCTAAATATACATAAATAATGATTAGGAAGAGGAAAGCCACACAATAAATGTCACTGTTGATGGAACACAGAGCGTTAACACACATGGATGACCTTTAAACAACCAATCACGTTGGGCATTCGTGTATTAATGGCAGGAACTTGGCCCTTAGACCTAAAAATGTTCATGTCCTCTTCATTCCACTTCTATTTTTCTTCCATCACGAGAGAACAATCTCTTTTATCTTTTTCACAGGAGTGCAAGAGGTGAAATTTCCCAGATCCAGTGCGCTAAGGTTGCGTTCACAAGTGTGTGTGAATGTTTGTTTGTATGCTTTCAGAGGTTGTGTTTTGAAAATTCTTCAGATTTTTTCAGAGTCACAGGCCTAGCTACTGTTGTTGATGCAGAATTTGTCAATATAATAATAATATAATATAATATTATAATATAATAATTCTTATAGTCTTTTGGAAATAACAAACTGAGAGAGAATCATTCCCCGTGGATACAATAACTCCAGGGTCAATGATCAAAAACACTGCATCTCTCCTTGTACAATTTTACATGCAATTTACACGACATCTTCCAAAATAGTTCAGACATCTTTCTACACAGAGTTTAAGCCAAAGTGATTTGTTCTGTGTTGTAAATGATGAGCATGCCTTCTGTGACATGCAATTTCATCAAACTGATTTTTACCTTTTCACCTTTAACCTATTTTCATTATTTAAAAAAATAAACCATGATTCTCACTGAGAATTCCTTCTAATTCCTTCAGTTTGAAGCTTTGCAGATTTGTCATTTCTTCATGTTTTACCTACCATGTTCACTCTCTCAACACTGATCATCGTATTGTAACATATTTAATATTTATGTCGTCTGTAAGACTAAACTCATGTGGTCATCTGTGTTGTCTTACAGAACAAACACAATAAAACGTTGCCGTTTTTTGAAAACTGCACTACTGTAAAAAAGTGACTTTTTAGATCTTGCTTTGATGGTTTTCCAGGCTGAAAAGAGTCAGTTCGCTAAAAGAAAGTAATTAAATTCCAACATCTTCTACCTGCATAAGTCAAAAAGTCTCTCTTTTAGTCTCTTAACAGCCATTGAAAAAAAAAAAAATCATAAGCCAGTTCTGACAGATGTGTGTTGACTGTAAAACGTATCATTGTCTTTCTAGTCTGTCTTTTTAAGTCTGAGGGATTCCTTGTCCACCGAGAGGAAACATACCTGTATGGCTGCCAAGTTCTTCTGTTCTTGTGAAGGCGCCTGATGGACAAACCGCAACCAGTTGGCATAGCGTGGGTTACTAGCATCCAGAATATACAGTACATCTCCTTTACTGCCACGGACCTGGGGAAAAAAAGAAACAATAACAGCATGAGTTGTCAGAAGTGAACTGGTTCTTCTTCTTCTTCTTCTCTTGTTGGTTTCATGGTTTGTCTTCTGTGCATCAAATGGTGTGCACAGGCTTGTACCTCACAATGTGGCAGCTACAGATAACTACATCACAGCATGTATTTCAGTGGTTACCATCAATGGCTTCCCCACAACATGAGATGAGAGTCGGTTTAAATCAGCCAGTATAGTTAATTGATCTGCAATGTAATTAAATGTTCTCTTTATCACAGAAAAAACTGACATATTTAGACAGAACTGCAAGCAGCTGTGTCTTTTCCTCACAGCTGTCTAACGATAAAGAATGTGTTTTGTGCTTAATTGCAATACTAGCTGCAAGGAGGTTATCTACTGCATTGTTAATTACCATATAATATATTTAATACAGCTTTTACAGGTGTAGTGCTATCAGGCTGTATGCGCCTCTTAACTAAAAACAAAATGAAGTCACCTATGAGTGACTTCTGCCAAACGCACATTTAGTTCAAGACAAACTCTTGCTTTAACCCTGTTTTAACCACTTACACCTTTGAAGTCTGAAACTTTTAAACGTGTAGAGTGGTTTAAAAAAAAAAAAAAAGAGAATGTATGTGCATTCACCTCCCACATAAGCCTGGTGTCCGAGCTTTCATCCAGCTCACTAGGCAGCTTTTTCTCACCTGCAAAAGGGCCAAACTTTTCTCCCTTTAAAACAAACAGAGGGATCATTTGTCAAACATGATGCCATCACAAAACAAACTGGCAGCCAAAATGAATTATATTTAAACACTATACACGTCATTGGACTGTCCAAACCATGATTTTTGCACTGTGGGTAAAGGTTGGATAGCTAGTGGGCACGCCTACTGTTTAATGTGACATGTGAATGCATCCTTCAGTGCTGGGCATTTTTCCTTTTGACCTTCCAGAAGTGCCAAATATCCAGGGGGCGTGGTCAAAATGTGTGGCATTCATGTTCATCCTCAACCTGCTTTACCACAGCGCCACAGCTTTAAACAACAATATCCTCCTGACCGTGAATACATCCCTACTGAATGATATATGAACCTATTCATCCTCTGAAACATATTACAACTTCATTCGCCTTCTCTATATACCTGACAGCAGTGGGGAAATGTCTGCAGTTTTGCTAAATGACGGAAAAAGCTGAGAGCTTTAAGCTGAATGTAACGTTCATGTCTCTATGTACTGCGCTGGTTCACGAAACAGCCACGCGACCTTCTGTGCCGACATGAAGACATTGTTTTGTAGTGAACGAGAGAAACAACTGGAGTCACTGTAGCTACGTGGCACTTCACGTCAGAGCAGCCTTGGGTTGAGACTGAGATTTTGACAGACTGTAAGGAATAAGGCGAACAGAAAACCTATCTACACCGCTTAGACGTTTTAAAAAAGTAACACAAAACGCTTCCCGCGTGTAAACTCGGTTACAAAGTTGCCCAGTCAGAAACAACAAACCTTTTTCACTCGCCTCGCCGTGTAAAGACCGATTCCATCCTGGACCTTTGACGATTTCAGAGAAAATCTGTCTGGCACATACATACCCAACATTGTCATTACTCGGAAACGTTTCCTTCAATGACAATTAGTTGGCTATCAGATATGTCAGTGGAAGTGAATAAGCATTGTCAGTTTGAATTTAGAGCAGATAGTTTGTCCGTGAAGCAGTCCAGGTTGAACTTCTGTTGCTCCTGCTGCAGGAAAGCAAAGCGGCGTCCTGATTGGTCCAAAGTTTGTAACCAGAGGCTACCTTTTCTGTCGTGCAACACTCCAGCCTGTGTTTCATTCAGGCTGCTCTCCCAGCCTGCCCAGGATGAAGCAACACTGTCAGACGGTATACTGTAGTAATAGACTAGTAACAGAATAACAGAATAGTAATACTGTATACACACACGCTGCATTTCAGTAGCTTTGTAACTAACATAATATATATATATATATATAGATTCCCCCAAAATATTATGAATTATATAAAAGCCCTCACCTGAGATGGCTGAGTTGTTGGATGTGATTTTGTGGGTGAAAGGGATGCAGTAAAATCTTCATATTCTGTGTGCCTATACCATATTCACTCACTATGTCAGCATCATTGATTTATTGGTTTAGAATGCCTTAAAATATGAATTAAACATTGTTTGGCCAACTGACCACCCACTTGAACTTAGGAGCTTTACTTTAAGAGCCACTGACATAAACCACGGTAATATGACGATTAATAATCTGAATATTTTAGAAAGTTATTCCCATTGGCATATATCACATGAGAAAAAAATGTCAAATTTCCAGTTCAGGAGCTCAAATGCACTTTTTTGTCTGTGCTTATGTTAGAAAATGGATGTGCCATTTTGATTATCATTGCAAAAACAGATCCATTAATACTTGCAGGCCATTCCAGGGTAAATTGTTGAAGAAGCTACATTACCTACACTACACTGATAATGCATGCATTTCACATAGCCCCGAAAGAACACTCACCATCATTTTCCTCATTCACCATTAACCTCTAAAACCTCAGAATATTGTAATGGCTGTGTGTTTTGGCTCGAATTTATGTGTTCTATAATTCAGAAACCACACTGTACCAACAAGCAGTAGACCAGAGGTCTGACTGACCCTTTCAGCTTATCTGGGACAGATGGTTCTTCTGGCCTGAAGCCGGCTGCTCAGCAACCATCTGAACCAAATCTTCCAGGCTAAAACATAAATGAGGAGCATGATCATACCTACCATTTCCAGTAATGGTACCATATTGGTTATATAATTACTACTTTGACATGGCTGGTATTCAAACTTATACAAGTCTCCAAAGGAATTAGAGGTCAAAAGTCCATAACCTAAACCTTTGTTTAGTAACTCTAAAGAGATTGTTGTACCTCTTTTCTTAGCATTAAAATATTCGCATCATGTTAAGATTACATTTCAGTTCATATTTTTCATATTTTTTTTATTTTTAAGAGATTACACTCTTGGGGAACATAAAGATGTGTAATATGTGTTTAATGCGTATTGTCATGTAAGTATGGCAAAACACAATACATGTAAGTAGGCTATTATCATTTACACATTGCACAATAATGATTATTGCCACATTAGACCTATTTCTTTATCCATAACATTACTACTGTTGTCTTACTCAAGTACCAGTTTGTATGTACCTGAGGTTTGATGTATTTATTTATTGAGCTAATTTAAAATAGACTCAGAGTAAAGCTTACTAAGTTTGAGGTTGAGAAGATGGAGTTCAAATTAGACTGTTTTAAGTTAAAGTTTCAAAATAAAAGTGCACAAAGTAAAGCCAGATGACTCCTATTTTTTTTTCCTTAGTTGACTAACCACTTGCTCTAAAGGCTCAGCAGTGGATGTGGTTTCAACTGTACTGAAAAACACAATTTATGGATATACTTGTGTGAAAATGTCTGAAACTATCAGGCCCCAAGCAGACCTCACTTATATACAGTATGGTCTTTTTATCTCTACTCACCTTGATTTGTTGACTTTCACCCTGCGCAGAGAGATTAGCATCGTCTCTAATCACTGACAGTTTGTGTGTATTCTGTTTTTGAACACCTCTTCAGCAAAAACTTCTTCCTCCTTTAATCAGCAGTGTGTCAGTGTTACGTTGGTTTTGTTTACTGTGTTTATAACTCGTGTTTATGCCACTGGCTTCCTGTTGTGTTGTGGCTCTACGCCGAACTGCTTCATGATTGGCCCAGATGACAAAGACTGAATCATAATGTACATGTTTACCTCAGAGTCAATGAGCTAGTGTGCTCAAGTGTCTTTGTCAAACTTTACAGACTGCTGTTTTTAAAGGGTTTAAGATACAAAATTGAGGTAAACATGTCCTTCAATAGGGATCCTTCCCCACCCCCCCACCCCCCAGATCACTATTGTATTTGAAATGGTGTCATCAGTGGCACGGGGTCATGTTCCAGGTGTATTTCGGAGAGTTAAGCTATAGGAGAGGGTTACAGGGAGGCTTATTGGGTGACAAGTCTGATCACTGCACTGAGAGGGCCTTTGTGTGTGTCTGCCCCACCCATGTCTTCCTTGATCCATTTCTGTCCCCATTGACCTCTCTGTCAGTGCCTTGGCCTGTCGGGCAAGACGATTAAATGTCATGACCCCTTTTTTCCTCCGTGCCCTCTGAGGACCCTCCATCCCATTAACTTTCACTCGGCTTTCACTAAGATCCCAAGGTTATCCCCACCAGCTCTGATCTCCAAGACCTGCACAAAAGGCACACAGAAACACACACATAGAGAACTCTTCTGCTAATGCCGGGACCCCATTACAAGATGATAGCAAGCAAGAAGATAATCCCAATTTGGCCATTTTAAGATCACGGAGAGTCTGTGCTGGTCTGCAAAGATAACTCACTTGCTTTTGTGGTGTGTGGGGGTTTAGGACTCCTCACTCATCATGATTGAGACTGGGATTGAGTCTGCAGTTGGATAGGAGTCAAACAAGACAACGAGTCTACAGCCATGCTAGCGGCTCTGTGAAGATGCACTTAGGCACAGTGGTACTTTGAGCTATATGCTAATGTCAGCATGCTAACATGTTCCCAATGACAATACTAGCATGTTGCTGGTATGATGTTGAAAATGTTCACCATATTAGTTTAGCATGTTCATATTTTCTAATTAGCGCTAAACACAAAGTACAGCTGAAGCTGATGGAAATGTCATTATAGTTTTGCAGGTTGAAATTGAAATGTTGGCCTGATGATGATGCTAGATGGAAAGTTAAGGGATCACCAAAGTGATTACAATTCATCCTGAGGGGCACACGAATGTATGTACTAAATTTCATTGCAATCCATACAATAGTTGTTGAGACATTTCACTTAAAATAACAAATGGCAACCTCATGGTGGTGCTAGAGGACTTTGGATCCCCAAAGTCATTAGGGTTCATCCTCTTGGAACCATGAATGTTTGTACAAAATGTCATAACAATCCAAATAATAGTTGTTGAGATATTTCAGTGTAAAAGTTGCAGACCGAGAGACCAACAGACCTATTGCCAATCATCTTTTAGTCTGGACTGCATCTCCTTTGGAATTGGAGCGCACTTAAAAGTAAGACTTTAAAATGACTAAAGTCATTACCAGCTTTTACTGTAAAGTGTAGTTACTCAGTGCAGTGGGAGCAAACGAAGGCTTTCTTCCCAAACATCTTTCACCATGTCTGACTAATACAGACATGTATGAGTGAAAGAAGCTTTCCATGAATGCCCTTATAAAGTGATGACAAAGCCTACACATGGGCAAAGCAGCACTAGCAGACAATGAAGCATTGAGAACATAAAAATCTAGCATGATAAAGATTTTTTGAACTAAACAAAGATATTTGGATCATTGATCCCACAGAACCAGGACTTTGAACCTGAAAGTAACCAGCCATGGAACTGAGCCACTCAGTGGCAGGACTGCCAATTGAGTCTCTGAGGGCCAAAAACTACAGAAACCACATTTAGGACATGGTGAAGGAAAGGATTGCATTGAAATAAATACTTTCAGAGTTTTTTTTCTGAGTAAATATTTTCACTGGAGGAAAACCTCAGTTTGGCAAACATACAAATGGTTCCATACAAGATTTTCCAAATGGATGTGTGCATTTTTCTGAAATCTCTCAAACCTGATACTGTAGATTGAGGGGCCAGACCACCTTTTGTTTCATGTTTCACAAACCCCCGCAGTCCCTCACCACAGCTCCCTATTTCAAGGCTGTCGCTGAATAGCCAGCAAACCATTTCCTGAAGCTCCGAGGTCACTGGATAAATGATGTTTTCATTTGACAACCCCAGGTCGCCACTAAAGGAGGGTCTTCAGAGGGAGCCTTTTGAAATTACAGTACTGATGAAGCGTGAGAAATTACAGGCACTTAGAAGTGATTTCATGAGCACAAGAGAGCAGGGGGACCACCCCTATGCAGCTCGGGCGAGAGGGAGCGATAGCAGTGAGTAGACAAATACACAAACACATAAGGCTTTTCATGTGCACACAGCTAATACACGCACACAAATAGACACCCAAACACACACTCACACACAGAATCACATTCAAGTGCAGACGTATCAGGACCATAACAGGATCCTCAAATGCATATCACGTGTACAGGATTGTTCTGTGTATGATAATAAAACTGACCTTAGAGTTAAATATACAGCGGTATTTAATCAAAGTCATGTTTAGGAGCCAGTCATTGTTTTTTTTCACTACTTGAGTTATCCTAATGGAGATCGGCTGAGACGGACAATGCCCGAGGGCCACTGGTCCCTCTCCACCCTTCCTGGGAATGGGCTCTTGGTCAGGATGGGTTTGGAAGGAAGCCTCCGATTTCTGCCTGGATCTCTGCTAAATTAGAGCTATGTAGAGCTGGTTTAGACCTGAGCCTCAACAATGATCTATCCCCGGAGCCACTGAAGTGGAATTATTTTCATCATGGTCTACTCCTCTTTACTTTGCAGCCGCGGCTCTCTCTCTCAGTGTGCGCTGCGTGTGTGAGCGTCATAATTTCATTTCACACTGTTTACTTTGGAGATTTCCAAGACAGTGGCACCAGTGTAAGGCTGAATCATTTAATTTAACCGCTCTCTAGTATAGTACCAACCCCACAGATGGCAGGAGCCCTTCATTCACTACTGAGCTTTTTACACACAACAATGTTTCACTGCTTTTCTCTGCCATAGGAGTTATACTCAAAGCCCTCCTAGTGTGTCCGTCTGTTTGCTGTCTGTCTCTGTTTGGATTCTGTTCGAGCCTCTCCTCCCTTTTCACAATCTCTGTCCAAAAGTGTCACTCAGCTCTAAGTTGAGCAGCAAGTGCATTCACACATGCATACACAAAACAAGCTCACAAATGCCAACTCCTAAAGCCCTTCGTAAAGGGACGGTGGTGGTGAAGTTCTACTACAAATTACA
Organism: Maccullochella peelii; assembly: GCA_002120245.1. NCBI lineage: Eukaryota > Metazoa > Chordata > Actinopteri > Centrarchiformes > Percichthyidae > Maccullochella > Maccullochella peelii. The sequence goes on from LKNJ01000003.1 coordinate 306,249, forward strand.
ACTGTTACAAGTCTATGAAGCACGTCTGTGACATTATTTTCATAATGTCTGTGACATTATTTATTATTTTCTGCTGGTTGGCAGATTATTTTTACCTTTGGACAGAGCAAGGCTAGCTCTTTCTGCCTGTTTCAAGTCTTTATGCTGAGCTAAGCTAAATTTACTCCTAGCATACAGACATACAGTAATGAGGGTGGTAGCAATCTTCTCATCTCATTATCGGCAGGAAAATATATATAAGAGGCATATATCCCAAAATGTTGAACTATTTCTTTAAAGCACTTAATAAGATCTCTGATCCTCTGAGACCAGACAAATCTGCCCTTTCAAAATCTATATATATTTATGCAAAGTGTATCAAATGTATAAAACTCAACTTGGATTTTATGACACTATAATTTAGTCAACCACAGCATTTACAACGTCTGTTTAATTGAGATTTTATGAGGTTGTTTTATTTGCTTAGGCTGGTCTTAAATGACAGCTCACATGAGTCTGAATCTAATCTGGTGGCAAGTCAAACTAGCCAAACCAGGAATCAGAGCCAGGTCTCCCGTGCACTGCTGTGATTACTCCACCACTTACCCGAGCGCTACATGTCTGTCTCCACTCCTTACCCTGCTCCGTGGACTTATATATGTGGTATATATACAAAACTCATACATCAAAGCCCTGCCCTCATTACCACGCAAAAGATAAACATGGACAGCCCTGCAGATGGTTAGCTCTCGCATAGAGGTTTCTCTGTATATGTATGTTTGCGTGAGAGTTTGTGAGGAGATCTCCTGAAGCATGCTGGCAAAATAGAGTGTCTGTACATTTTTTCCATCCTAGACCTCTTGAGTTGACCAGAGAGCAGGAGATTCTATAAAGATCTTCACAGCAGATCTTATTTACAGAAGCTGAGAACAGCGGTGCTTGCAAAAAAATTTTTATGCCGTTATCTCGAGATAACAAAGCTCGTTTTCTCGTGATAACGGGTTAATTTATGTCGCAATCTTCTCCTTAAATGACAAGGACAGAGCTGAATGTTATCTCTAACAGAAAGACATAATGCAGTTTCTGGCTGTGTTAGACCTTGAATGAAGTAGAGTCTGATGCCATGATCAATAATGGGTACTCCTTGAGCTGACATTTTCAGCTTAAATTACTACAGTTGTCAAGACTCCTGATCTCTGATAAACATTATAAGTAAGCTAATCAGGGGAAACAACCTTTTGCTTTCTCGTCATAAGGAGTTGATTATCTCGTTATCTCGAGATAACAATGCTTGTTTTCTTGAGACAACGAAATAGTTAACTCGTGATCTCGAGATAACAGCATTAAAAAATAATAATTGCAAGCACCGCCATTCTCGGCTTCCGTACTTATTCACACATGCAGGATAACATTTGAGCAGAGCTGGCCAGCTTTATTAGTGGCAGTTTACAGGGATATCCTTGACACTCCCACAGCTCTCTGGAAGCTCCTCCACATTATTCCAGGGCAACGGCAGGTTAATGGAAGCCAGGTGGAGCCTCCCTGCATTTCCTCTGACCAGGAGCGCTTGATTGACAGTGAGTTGTGGCGATGAATCAGCGTGCAGCTACCCAGAATCAGGGTCGGGATGGAAACATGGCAATTCAAGAGCAACAGCTGCTTTTCTTGGCCACAACAGAGAAAGCATTTCCATTCACCTGAGACTACTCTTAATTGGAACGTGTGGATATGTGCACTGATGTGTGTCTGGCTTTTCTCTTTGCTAATTTGTGGTTAACTGTGTCTAATGGTTAAATAGTATTGCAAGTCACCCAATTCTCCCAAATTTGGAGCCTGTTTCTTTAAGTGTATGCACTTAAATAGAACAGAAAGATTGCTTTAGAGATGGTGGCCTGTTTAGTATCACCTTTCTTTTATTCTGAAATAGTGTAATTTCAAAAATTATCCAAAACTCAAGTGCAAAAATGTGCTATTTTGATTAGTGTATTATTATAGCTTTTTTGCTTTAAAGCAAGACTGTGTAAATTTTAAAAGAAGAAATAAATAATTCTTCTTCTTGTTACAAAATGAAAAGTTTGAAAAATTTCTAAGCAATAAAAGGCACCATTGCTCACTTTAATACACTCAGGGGTTTTACTGCTACAGTCTTACTTGGTCTGGTATGATTAGTAGCCTCTGGTGGCTAATGTTAGCAAACTTTAGATAGATATTGCTGTGTAGCTGATATTACCGAATTAAACATACTGTGTTTATTGAACTGTTTATCAGTGACGGTGCTAAAACAATCAGCACAAGTAAAAAAATATTATAAAGTCAGCAAACTCACTGAGAAGTGTCGGTTACACGGCAATAGCTATCGAGAAGTTTGCTAACATAAAGTTCGCTAACATTAGCTAACATTTGCCACTATAAGCTACTGGTCATAACTAGTATTCAAGTAAGCAATGGTGCGTTTTATTGCTTAGGAAATCAAGTTTAAATTTGTAAATTAAAAGGGAGGATCATATTGTTTCTTGTCTCAAATATACCAACATAAAAAAGAAGATAAACACAACAAAGTTATTTGTTAAATTTGCCAGAAATTATAGCAACAAATCATGGTAAGAGTTATTTCATTATTGTAGGTCCTGAATATTCTGACCAGTTCCTCCACCCATTGAGATCATACATCATTTCATGTATGAAATGCAAATCGACAACAACCTGTCTAGCTACATTTGTATTTCATCGAGGAAATCAGTGCACAGAGCGGCAACTCAATATAAAGTGTAACTGTTTTTTAGATTACAATCATGTGAAACAAATGGTCTGTACTCTCTGGGCTAAAACAAACTTTCATTCTTCTTTCTTACATTTCTGCTCTGACTTTCTTGTGAAAGAGTAGGCTTTATTTTTCAAAAATTCCTCAATATCACAAATATGAATGGTTCTCCAGCAGAGACAAAGAAATGTACTCATGAGTATGCTAAGATGCACTGATTTATTACTGTAAATCTATAAGAATGTACGTCAATGAGACACTGATTTGATTGCCAACGATGGTGCCAAGAGGTAATATTTTTCTAGTGGAGATTAGGCACCACTTGACTGATCTGGAAAAAGAAGTCTTAAAAGTTATTTCCAGCAAATAATTCATCCTCTGTCTGTCTTTCCTTGTGACAAAGCATTTTTGGGATCAAGTCATCATATTAAATCACGAGTATCAAGTTCTGCTTATGCAATCCTAATTTAAGCGTCTGAGTCTATAAACACAATACGCAGTGTGCTCTTACATCTCGGAGCCACGACTGTGATGTTAACTGCTTGGCAAAAGAACATGACACCCAGGGTGACAGAGGGATTACTTGTTCTATATTTAGTGTTTATGTACATGAATATTGGCAGGACAACTCTGTACATGTGACACACACAGCGATACAGTGATAATAACACAGATCTCCAGCACAGAACACATTTACAAGATGGGCTCTAGAGCAAACACTGGCTGAGATACATAAGGGAATGTCTGAACTACGACAACTTCCTCATAAAACTGGAATTTCCTCGCAACAGTTATTATTGTCATCAGTAAAAACAGACAATCAAAAAGAGAGACGAAAAGTATAAAATAATTTAAATTCCTCCTAAAACATGTAGTGAATATGCAGTGAGAGATCTATACAATGCGGGTAGCTACTGTATCTCCTCCGGTCAACGTGATTTTGAAACTGAAGGAACACACAAATATGACAGACAAAAGCAAATGTCATGCAGCAACAAAGACACATACAAGGTGAAAGATGATCTTCTTTGAAGTGCTGCCTCCCCAGTGGCCACATGATGTCAAGACGACAAGCCTGGTAACAAAGCACCTCACGCTATGGGCCACCCAGAGGTGCCACAATGAAATGTAAACATAAATATACAGGTTGATAGCTCTCTCTGCAAACAGTTCAGTCACTGCCACAGGCCCATCCGCTGTGTGAGTAGTCAGTCTGTATACACTCCTTAGTAGAATATCACTTAGAGTTAAATAAACTTATTTAATATATATATTTATAATAGATTTATTCTTTGCAGAGTCATTTAGCAGTATTTCCTTGTTTTCACCAGTTTGCTCTGGTATTTCACTGAGTGGCCACTGTGTCCCACCACATAAACGTCCAGCAGGTAGGTCTTGCCTGGCTCCAGACCTGTGATGGTCTCTGTAGTCACAGCTTTCTGCAGGTTCGGGCTGTAGAAGTACTTGCACAGGACCTTTTCTGACTTCCTGCGGGTCTCTGGCCCGGCACACTGGTTTTGTTCCCGGCGTCGCTGCTCCTCGCCGTAATTGTCAGCCACCTCCTTGCGGTAAATGCAGTATTTGTTGCGGTCCTGCGTGCCCAGCCAGGCCACGGTGACGGAGGAGCAGGTGCGCAGCTTGTCAAAGGCCTTGATGCGCGTATCCTCCGGAAGCGAAGGGAAGGGCTGCTTGCTGCTGGGTCGTGTGGTGGCTAGCACCTTCAAAGTGGAGGCCCCTTTCCTGCTGCCCCTCAAACGGATCAGGTACTTGGCTTTTGGCTTTCCCCGCAGCTGGAACTGCCGTACCCCCTCCACATTCTGGGAGAGCAGCAACTTGCCATCGCGCCTCACCTGCACCTGCACAGCGTCCAGACATGTGTGGACAAAAAGAGTGACCCTCTGATGGGAAGACACAGGAGCAAAGCGCAGAAACTTGCTGCCCTTTCTCTTGATGAAAACATCCGATACTTTGCCGTCCTTAAGCTCCACTGTCTTCTGACGAGCCTCCTCTTTAGTGCGGGCGAATGTTCCCACGTATGCTGTGCTGGTGTTGGTTGCAGAATTCACTGCAAACACATCAAAGTAGTACTGTGTGTCTGGCTTCAGGTCTGACACAGTGAAAATGTTTTTATTGCCAATACACACCTTCTCAATGTCTGACGCTTTGGGCTTGGCTGTGTACGCCCGTGAGATCTTGTTACTTGTGAGGCCTCGGTCCTTGGCAAAACCAATGTCAGAGGGAACAAAGCCAAAGTGCGCAAAGTCAAACGGGCTAAAGTCTCTACCAGGCTTCGGAGCCAGCATGAAGGCATCATCAGCGGTGATCTTAGCTTCAGCAGCACACATGCTCTTGAAATTGTGCTCTTTGTTGATCACTACACAATACTGGACAGGCTGTCCCATCAGAAAGCCCGTTGGTGTCGGCTTCCAGGCCAGGGTGACGGTGGTACGGCCCAGTGCGGTCACGTCCACACGAGGATCATAGGGCAGCTCCGGGTAGGGCTGGTCAGACTCTGGAGTTGTGGTGGCGTACACCTTGAAGTTGCTGTCTTTCTCTGTGGACAGCAGCTCCAGCTGGTAGAGGCCAGAGGGCGTGCTGGTGGCCACATAGGACTCCACATCGTTACCCTTGTAGGTAAAGAGCTCCGTCCCTTCGTCTACAGTCACTTGCTGTTTCTGCTGGTCCAGAGGTTCAGGCTCTCCTGGAAAACAAAAACAAATAGGCACAACATGAGCTCTTTGATTGACACTGTATCCAAACTGATATTACAAATTTTGACTGAGATCTGTTGTCATGACCTTTACAATATTTTTCTTCTATTTCATTTTTGGCTTTGATGAAAAATTATTTTCACAAAAACTAAAAATGTTTAATGTGTTGATGCTGTGAGGTTATGATGAAGCTCTGCAAGCCTCGCGGCCGATTAGCCCCTCACATGGCAGCCGTGTTTTCACTCCAAACATCCCCAAAGATCACAGGCCAGCATTCACTTGGCCTTTCCGGGGAAACTGTGCTACAAAGAAGCGCCTTGTAGCTTCTACGTGAGAGAGACAGCCCAAGCATAATATTATGTTTGTAAACCAGAGAGTGTGCTCAGTGGTGTACTAAAAATTAATGCTCAAAGATCTACTCCCACTAGAGACATTAAGCAAAAAGAGCTGCAAAGACAGGAAGAAGTTCACTGGTTCAACTATTGCTCCTACACATCTTGTGAACTCAGACTTCCACCAATGGCACTGCGTGTGTAGGGTCCAAATCTGTCCTTATTCTTCTACTTAGAGATTCATTCTTTTCACTTGAGGCAAAGTACGTGTCTTCGACAGTGTAACAACCCAATAAATCATTTTGTAATACTTGATTTGACAAGAGCAGAGACACACACGCAGGTGCTCGTGTGTTGATATTCAAATATATGCTCACATCACACATCTACGCTCTAAACCTCTGCTTTGGTCATCTGGCAAGATCTCCTGCGTTGAAAGGACACCGTCCAGATGGAGAAAGTTTTAATGTGAGGCAGAAAAATAAAAAAAAGACAGAAAGAAGGAATGGAAAAGAGGAAGGAAGACGGGCAGACAAAGTGCAGCAGGATTTACCTTAAGAAGACCAAGATAGCTTAAGTAAAGGGATGTAATGGCTTTGATTCAGTAGGTTGACTAGAGTGGAGCCCTTCTCTGAAATTATAGACGTCAGGCTGGGCAGAGTCAGACATCATAAGTGGTCAGACGTCTAGTCACTGCGACTGTGACTTAATTAAAACCCACCAAAACACAAAGCCTAACATCACTGCGTAGGTTAATTGTGTGTGGGGGATAGTGATATTTCCACATAACGTGTCATTAACCTCTTCCACTGCTGCCTGATGTCAATTATACCTGATCCCTCTCCACTGGCCTCTTCTGGCAGCTCCTGCAGGGTGAGTTTCCACTCCAGAGGAGCATCACAAGGTGTCACAGTCACAGACAGGGGTGTGTTGTCTTCTTCCACCACAAAGTAGTACCTGTGAAAATAACAGGTTAAAGGGACTGATACTGGCATTGCTTCATGACATTTTGACATTATCCAAAATAATGTGTGGGGCAAATGCATGAGCAGACTGTTTGAGACGCAGTGATATTATTGTGCCACTGACCTTGGTCTCTCTCGACTATGAGCTAACAGACACTCAGTTACACAAACACGGCTTTCTCATTTATTATTTAGTTTTTGCATCAACATAATAGATCATGTTACAGAGCAGCATCTGATGTTTCCTATCTATTTACAGTATGTGGCCATCAGCAAGTTTAATATTTTGTTGGGTGATTGTTATGGCTCATTCAGCAGTGGAAGGTGGAAATTCGCTCATTTTTGCACTCATAACAACACGTGGACAGTTTTAATCATTAGCATTATGTAATTCAATCATTAGCGTGTCTTACCTTTTGGGTGTGTCCCTGAACAGGTAGCCACTGATCTCAGCTCCATCTGGGATGACGGAGGAGTCATGGAACAGCGACTTGTCTCTGATCTGCATCTGGAAGAGCCCTTCGTCTCTCGTGGGCAGCTTCTGGGCCAAAGCACCCAGCCCCAACAGCACCAGCAGCACCACACTCCAACTTTTACACTGCCTCATTCTGAAAGACACAGAAAAATGACTTCAGTTTCTTTTACAGTGTAATATACACAGTTCATCCTGGTGACAGAAGCATAGAGTGCCATCATAGAGTTATGTTTAATTTTAAAGTAATTCTTGAAATTTTGGGAAACACACTTATTTGTTTTCTTGCCGAGAGCTAGATGAGGAGCTTGATACCACTCTCATGTCTGTACAGTATATATGAAGCTACAGCCTACAGCAGACTAGCTTAGCTTAGCATAAAGCCTGGAAAAAAGGGAAAACAGCTAGCATGGCTCTGTCTGAAGGTGACAAAAATAAAGACAAAACAACAAGTTGGTTACAGAGAGAAAACACTGCTATTGGCCAAGAAATAGTCCAGCACATAATTCTCCCCAAAACTACAACATGTCAGTTCTACATTTACTTTTTGTATGACTTAAACAAATGATATGTACGTGTTAATTAGTGAGTTGTGGAGGTGCTGGTAGACAGGTTTTTCACCTTTGGACAGAGCCAGGCTAGCTGTTTCCCCTTTATGCTAAGCTAAGCTAATCGACTCCAGTCTCCAGCTACATATTTAATGTACAGATATGAGAGTGGCACCAATCGTCTTATGTAACTCTCGGCAAGAAAGCAAATAGGCGTTTCTCAAGATGTCAAAGTATTCTTTTACAGTAAAACCAAACATAACCCTATAAAGAAAAGAAAATAGTTTTTAAAATGTGTTTATTTAACAGGGACAGTGTACATTAATAAACATTGCTGTAAATGTGCCAGAGTTAGCCAAGAGGCAATTTTTTATCTGTTGTTTTCCTGCAGTCTTTATGCTATAAGAATATATAAGATAATATTTAGCGTACAACATGAGAGTGGAATGTTGAACTATTTCTTTAATGCAACCATATTAGTGACAATTTGTCCAAAATTTCTATTTTTGCCATGGAAGTTCTGAATGGCTTTCATTTCAGTTTGGCACTAGCTTAAAAAACAAAACGTCTCTTAATGAGTTCCATTTGGCGAATGGAAGCTTTGGCAACCGAAATTACAGTGTTTTTAGTAGGGATCTGCTTTAATCTGTTTCCACTACACATTTTATTTTATGTTAAAATGTGTTTGCTTGCCACCTTATCCTTTTAGTTTTAACCCTAGTTAACATTTAACATTAAAACTGGCTCACAGCACAGACCCCATCTCAGTGAGAGACAAAAAGCAAAGGGAGGGTGGTTGGCCACGGGGTGGGGGGTGGGGGGGTACATTTAAACAGAGACGTGTGAAAAGACATTGCTAGAAACTCTAGGGAACAACACTATTTCATAAAACACTTAACATAAAAATTCAAAAATCCATGTCATTGACATTTTATTGATGCTAATAGAAAAATGTTTAGAGGTGCAGTCCACAGACGGAGCTGTGGCTCAGGACGAAGTGCAGCTGACCGTGGCTGAGAGCCTCTCCACGTATCCCCTGTCTATTGATTTTGCCCCATTGATTGCAGCTGATGGGAACACCAAATCTCTGGCAATTTAATCAGTGTAATGATGGCAGATTAGCCAGATACTTTACTGCCATTTACTGCAAGTGAGATGGTGTCCTTTTAATGACCCCTCTCCCTCTCCCTTTTCCTGCTCACCCTCCCTTGTCTCTTCTCCCTTGATCACAGCTTTTTCATCAACAACTAATCTCTTTCTTCTTTCACACTTGTACACGAACAGTATGGCCCTTTAACTTTCCTCTCTGTCTCTCTTTACATTTTCTCCTCGCTCACTGCCTCCCTAAACAGATGCAGATAAGTAAAACCAGAGGACTCGGGCCTGGACAAACCTCCACACTACAAACATGGCTTCATTTCTACATTGTCTGCCTTTAAAAACACGAGCAGGGGGGAAAGCCCTCGACAGCTCCTGTCAGTGTCTCCGTCTCTGCCGTTGTCTGAGCCCAGCCTCCCGTCGTACCGCCAAGCTTCACAGTGCAAAAGGAAAGCCGCCTAAGTGGTACTTTGAGGTTTGACTCACACAGAGAGTGGAGATCCTTATCGCCTCAGCTTGTCTCACTCCACTTCAGAAGCGTGTCAGTTGGAACAAAGACATGTCTATTAATACTCAAGACAGTGCTGAGGTGGTATGTACAGAGCTGTTCAGAGCTGTCTTTCATTCCAACATCCCCAAACACCACACAGACGCAGCGAGGGCCCCAGCCCCGGCCAGCTCTATCCACCACCCTGATGTCATTACACATAATGTCTGCTATCACTCATACAGTAAGGGGGTTTATCACCACTGTCATTAGCACATTTGATGTGTGCCTTCAGTGTGCTCCTCGCATGTGACACCACTGATTTAAACCCTATGACTGAACCGTCTACTTCTCCCACATGCGCTGAACCACTCAGTCTGTATTGACAATACAATATCTACTGCAGAGAGGTGACTTCTGAATATTAGAGCAGTTGCATTGGGTCACTGCGGTTGCATGGACCAGTGCAGAGTCAACATGGTCACACAGGCTGCACTGGATCTGCTTTTACATGTGGGCCTGCACCATTCTCATGCCACAGAGTTCCCTTACCAAAATAACACATCAAAAAAGGCTGCATCTGGAACAAATAAAGTCTAATGTTTAATTAGAACGGGGAAGAGTGTATGATCACAATCTGGGGAGTGGATAATTGTAAGGCAAGGTCACCCGCAATCGTGTCAACTTTGTTTTGCTGTTGCTTTTAATCTGTTTATTTATACATTTAAAACTTTTTGTTTCACTTTTAGTGGAATTTGCTGAGCATTTTGGGTGGAAAACATGCTGCAGATTCTAATTGGCGAGCTGTGGAATCTGTGTAATAGGATTAAAGGCTTGCAATGGTTTCACCAATAGAGGAAACAGTGATGGTCTTCTTTCCCATGACTGTCTTTGACACATCTACAGTATCAGTCTCAAACAGAAAGAACAAGAAAATGACCCCACACCCCCTCTCCATTCCTGCATGATCTGAGGAATGGCATCCCTTCATTTGAATTACTACTATAACAGCTTTGACCTTGCTCTAATTGTGGGTCATTACAAGAAAATCATCATGCAAAGCCAAAACAAAAATGTTCATACTATGTTTTACATCTCCCAGATGGATGTGATGTTTTCAGAGACATCAATCAACGGCAAAATTAAAATCATTCACAATCTACTCATGATTAAAGCAAAAAAAAAAAAAAAAATCACTTACATGCAACAATTCAGCCACAACTTTCATCCACCTGATCAACTCTGTGTGCACGTGTGCACTTCCAGCAGGAACACACTGATTATAAGCACATTGTTTGGAGGTGTAGCAAAACACATGCATGTATCCCTGCCCCGTCGTGTGTGTGTGTGTGTGTGTGCATGTATATGCTCGTGCACCAAACTGCCCCTGACCTCCCCTTTCTCCCCTCACTTTGTTTAACCGGTCTCTCTCTCCTTCCCTCCAGCTCCTTGTCAAGACGGATAAGCCTCCTGCCTGCTGCCACATGGAGCTCATTAACAGAACGGGAGGGAATAAAAGACAGTTTAATTTCAACACAAATAAAGAGACATTTCGGATTCCACCCAACAAGACGCCTGGCAGGGCTCGCAGGACCTGAAGCCTCTGTGTGTTTTCTTTAAGGAAGTCTGAAGGCAGATTTATGGTGGGTCCTCGGTAGCGAGCTCCATCACTGCTGTCACTTCAGGGCCAATGTGGGGATTGGAGTGAGTGGAGTGTATGGGGGGCTGGGAGCCAAGGATGGAACCACACAGGACCTGGACCTGTGCTATAGGCAGGCCAAACCAAAGCAGCTCTGGTGCTCTTGGACAGCTAAACAGCTCATTAATGAATTGGTAGAGACTGTGGTAAGGGCTCTGATCCAAGAATGGGGATTTTTATCTAGTGTGTGTGTCCATATGTGTGCGTGTCCAAACCATCACATTCCTCCGCTCCATTCTGTGTATGAGTCTGAATCATCACTCGGGACCCGTCTCATCGCCATCCACAACATCACTCACAGTTTGAGTTTCTGAGCTATCCACATCATCAGAACCACCAAAGCTGGCACAATAAGCATGATGGAAAGGAGAGCCCAGTTTCCTTTCCTTCTCACCCTCACCCTCCCCATCCCTTCCCCTCCCGCCTCTTTATAGTCCATCTCTGGAGCTTGCATTTAGCTGCATCCTGGAATGTCTCTATGAGGAGGAGGGTCAGGTCGCAGGGCCGCTTTCTGCTTAAAAAGCATTCAGATAGAATGGAGGGTGGTGGTGGGGGGGGGAGTGGTGGTGGCACTGACTGATGTGCTGGCATTGTGGCTGCAATAAAGATTACAAGAGAAAATGCCCCATGGGAAAGTCATCCACCCACTGCCCTTCATCCAGGGCACACATGCACGGGCCTGGCTGGCCGCGTCGTGGGAAATGAGTCAATCATGCTCCGTTATGTCGCGCTCGGGGAAGCGGAGAAGGGGAAGCACAGAAAGCCTGTTCAGCAGCTAGTGTGAGCCGCTCTGCCTCTGCTTGTGTCCATCTGAGGGAGCATAATGAGGGGCTTTGCGAAATGAATGTGCCCGCGGGGACTGGGAGCGGGGTGTGGATATGATGAATAATTTAACAAGGAAATAAAAAAACAAAAACTTGCGTCCTTAATCGTCCAAGAGTGACTCTGGATATGTGACAAAGGGCAGCGCGGAGGAGACAGTATATATACACCGCAGCCTGTCACTCCTCTGGACGCAAACGGCTACAGCAACACTGGCGGAATTCTTTCAGCCAGAGAGTTTTCATATGCAAATGACGGTTTAGTTACGGTATGCGACGCAGACCTTCCCATTTTAAGACTTTTTTTGTTCATGATTCATTCTCCTGAGAAAGTAGAAGGGAGGCAGTGTGGCTTCACCCTGCTCCTAAATACAGTTATTCAAATCCCCACTCCGGGTATGTCTCTCATTAAACACCGACTGAGAGGAAAAACACGGCTCTCACATGGACCGGATGAGGAAAAACACGACTCCCAACATGAGCTAAACTGTCATTAACCTGCCTTGAATCGTTTTAATTTAAACAACTGAGGTAAGTCAAATATAATACAATTTTCAGTTATATGAAAAATGGGCTCCCGGGCTCCCACAGGTGCGTAAAAGCAACCAAAGGGCGACATGATGAAACACACATTTATGCAAATTGCACTCTAGCCAAAAACTGTGCAGTGTGTTTACACTGTGTAGGTAAAAGCGTGGATGGAGAGGCCATTAGAAGGAGCATATTCTGCGCGTCTTGATAAATCGCCTTATTGGGTGCTGTGTCACCCCTGGGAGCATGGGAAGCCTTGGGGAGGCACAAAAAGCAAAAGGATTTTTCTAAAGTTCATCAGTTTGACGGTCCTCACCAGCAGCTACATATACATATACATACAGCCCAAATCAACATAACACAAGATTAAAACAGCATGCGGGTGCGGGCTTGACTGAAATGTGTTTGAAACTTTTTAACTTCCCGGAGTTGTAAACCGCAAAACCTCTTCCTCTCTCTCTCTTTCTCTCTCTGGCAGACGTTTCAAAGGCACCACTTTACTCGGGGAGTCCGGCTCTGAATTTATATGGAGCTTTTACGCACGTGAAAAAAAAGGAAAAAAAAAGCCTTAGAAAAGTTAAAGAAAGGAAGGACGTTTATTTTTCGGATCTAATCATTTCCTAGAAGCTCTGGATCAGACGCAGCGCGAGGCTACATGACCATGCGAAAACATCTTAACATGAGACGGTCTTACCTTTCAGAGTATGAAACGGCGAAGTTATCTGACGGATGGCGCTTCTTGCTCTCAAAGCCACGCTGATATCACCAAGATTTTTAAAAAGTGCCTTACAACTAAAGCGATTTAAAAGAAGAAAAAAACACAAGTTGTCCTCAACAGTGTCCAGTAGTTCCCTCAGTTTTCACTTCTATTGTTGGTGCCCATCAATCGGATTAGGCGACTGCTCTGGTGCGTGTTTGCAGTTTTCTTGCGGATTTAACTGGTCTCTAGTGGGCAGGAGTGTATGTGTGTGTGTGTGTGAGTGTGTATGTGTGTGTGTGTGTGTGTGTGTGTGTGTGTGAGTGAGTGAGTGGGTATCCTGAGTGCTGGCAGTGCGTCCCTCCCCTGCCGCGCTGCTGCTATTGAAACCTCCACTGGATTGGAGAGGCAACACTGGTGCGAACTTCTTCCCTGCGCTCTCTGTAGGAAGACTCCAAGACACAGAACCAGCCCACTCCTTCAGCACACCACTTTTAAAAAACTAAAAAAACCCAAACAGGGACCAGACAGATTTAGTCCCAGGTTTGACTGGTCCCTCAGATTCTAACCAGTGACTACAGAAGAACAAATATGACAGACACATCACATGGAATCTTCATAGTTTATATTTTCAAAGCCAAATTTTAAACTTTACTTTAAAGTAGGAGCCAGAGCAGAGACTAGGCTTAGGCTTATTGTTGCTGATAAAACACACAGTCAGATGTCACCAGAGCATAAATCTAAAGACAGCGGGGTTCCCCCTCATACTTATAATAATTATTTCCTAGCTGTTTACTCTGATACTCCCTTGAAATTATTACTTTGGGCAGTAGCGCCTAGTGTAAGTCACGCAACCCTCGGGGCTATAGGGTGTAGGCATGTTTTATCATGGGCCCTGATACGTGGGTGTGCGAAACACGATCATAATGCACTACCTCTGCAGAGCAACTTCGCTGTTGATTGCGAGAAATACGCAGACATCTCTCGCAAAGTGAAGCGGATCGTGGCACCAATGCAAAGTTGCTGATCAACTGTGGAAATTCCCAGTGAGACACTGGCATGACATTGGCAACCCTGCACGGCTGAAGCCCAGGGAAGCAAATATTTATCCAAGATAAGAGCCATTGACTGTCTCGGACCTGAATTGCCCCCATATTTATGGCTTGATGGGGTCCATGTCTGATGAGCAGGCAATCTAGATTTAGAGGATGCTGCCGTTTCCTCCCCAGGAGGAACCGTCTTTCATGTCATGTAGCTGCAGATTTTCACGCTTGAACGGCTGCAGGACCTGGATAGATGACACCTTAATCTGCAAGTTAAACCAGGCTCACCATCAATGTAACCTATTCATTTTATTACATGATATATTCACATTGACACAGACGAAATTAGGTATCAAACAGCTGAACAATGTGACACCCACACCTACAAAACGGTTCGTGGCATGATGTTTATAGAGAGCAAAAAGAAATTGACAAACATAAAGTTCTATATTTCAGAAAATGCTCAATGTTTTTCGAAAAAAAAAAGATTAGAAAATATCTCTTTATAAATGTACAAGCCTGAGATTGGCCATTCATGATCAGTCATAGCAGATTTGTTGCACAGCAGGCTGCAGGGAGCTCTGTGCAGCTGGACAAAGTGTTGGTACAATAGCGTCATCTAGCGTCTGCTGTAACAAGGCCACGGAAAACACAGTTTGCTGAGGTCACTGAAAAGAAAAAGGGGAGATTCTTTATGTATTTCTGCGTACAGGTTTTACTCAGAAAAGTGACCACTTAAGGCTCAAATGACAGGATGCAGCAGTTTCAAAGAGGTCGGAAACTGAACATCTTCTCGGGTTTATTAGACAGCCTGTAGAACTTTTTATTTGTTTTATTTTTTTCCCTATAACATTCAGACAGGGACTACTGATGCACATGTAACCTACACACAGGTGCATGTGTTGGGGTTATTGATGCCTGCAGTTCACAATTAATGCCGCTGTGACTTTGACATCCTTGGGATTAAAATAGATGCCAAATTGAATCTGCTATTAGCCACACCACCAAGCTGTGAAAACGAATCCACTCTGGGGACCCAGACACACACACACACACACACACACACACACACACACACACACACACACACACTGACCCAGCTACATGCCAGAATCTTGAAAATGTATCCTCACCAGGGACAGTTTAGTACAGATGGAGGGAGGAGGGAATAAGGAGGTGGAAAATGCTCCTGTGATGCAAATCCCTCTGCACTATTTCAGCTTCACTGCAGGGACCAAAAATATCAAATTTTACAGATTTACTGAAGAAAATTCATACAAAACGCACATTTTTTTTAACCTTTGTTGATTCTGAGAAAGTCAACTGAGCCACACGTGCTCTTTTCTAGCGACGCCCTGTTTCACACAGTTACATCTGCTCGTGTCTACTGTTGTGGAGTTAACTGCCTTGCTCAATGGCATCGTGATGGTTGTCAAATGTCATATGTTACATAAAGCAATGTTTTTTGAGAATATGAAGCATTCAAATAACATTCAAACATGGACAAATAAAACCAAAAATATACTTACCGCCAGATAAGAAACATTTTTCTCTTCCTCAGCTCTAAGTAAGAAAAATGTTTTTAGTAATTTGGGTGAAGTAACCTTTTATCTAAGTGAGCTTATGGGGATTTAACCCAGTGAACTACAACAATGATTAATGCTTTATTATCAGTGTGAAACGAGGAGAGATTGCACATCTGACTTGTTTGCTTTTGGGATATCAAGTCACCTGTTTCTCCGGCCTTGTTTCCATCCTGATTGTTTGCATGTAACATCAGCTCTGATCAAAACGTCAGCAGATGGTGTTCTCTTGCATTTCCAGCTTCATATGTCAGATTACTAATTTGTTGTTAAAAAAATCTTTGTGAGTTTATGATTTATGAGAAGATTTTGTGGCTTTGAGAAGATTTTGCAGGTCAGTCCGGAGCAACAGATGCATGCTGAGAGTCATTATGCACTGGCCCCAGTCTGTTTGCTTTGGGGGAGAACTCTCTCACTGACTGTGGCCTCACCTAACTGATCTCCTTACACTTCCCCAACGGCTCAGGTAATCCATTAATGCAGGGAGGATGGAAAACAATATCTTATTGGACTGAAATGCAGTCATATGGCACTGAGCGGAGCCCTGGAAGGTGCAATCTTCATCACTCACCTCACATCCATTTAACGTTGTCTGTCACAGCTGCAGAAAAGGAGGACGAGGTCTGCCTTTTAGTGGCCTGCCCACCTAACACTGGGTTCATCATTAACTCAGCAGAGCTAAGAGCGCACTCGAGGCAAACATCCACTCTATAAACATTTCTCCCCATCATTTTTTTTTATCCCTGTTTTCTCTGCTTGGCAGGGGGAAGGGAGGAGAAACAATGTGTGAACTCTGACCTAGCTAAAGATGTTGCACTGTTGCTATCTTTTCCAATAGATACACTGGTCAGAATATGCAGTTTGCACACTGGGCGACACTAAAGGCATCATCCCAGACTTGAGCAGCGAGATAAGAGCGGGAGGAGAGACGGAAGGTTACAGTTCAAGGGAAAGAATGAGGGAGGGAGGGAGGGAAGGTGATGGGAAAGCAGGCTGTGTTAAGAACATCCTGTGTGAGTTTTACCCCATCGTGTGCCCACCTGGCCTTCAACAGATACCCCTGTCAGTTAATACAAAATCAACCTGTGAGTGGAGATATGAGGCAGGCCTCAAGGGTTTGTTACTTGAAACCCTTTGAAGGTTTTTGCTGCTTTGTTGAGTTTGTGTGGCAGAGAGATTCATTATGTCGCAGAGATAAATACAGATAAACATACCTGGCTTTTTGGGTGATATGAGTGGTTCAACTTTTCTCAAATTAGTCTATAGGTCATCCTTTAACTCACTCAGTCACTCAGTCCTCTCTTTTTCTTCAAAAGCTCTTTTGGCTCTTGATATAAAAACAACAAAAACTAAAAGCTAAGACTAAATGACTAAAAGCCACAATTGAAACCAGATGAAAGAGGACACGAGTGGAGAGCGCATGTCGTGTCAGCGTCTAACTTCCTCTCATTATCCAATAAGAGAGCAGCAGTGTCAGCGTCCAACTTCATCCTATTATCCAGTGAGGGAGCGGGCATGTCAGTGGTGCCCGAAATACTCAGGGGACAGACAGACATAAACAAAGAGCAGAGTTTAGATTCACAATCGCACACAGGGAGGCAGATTCAAACAGGAGTCTGTCCCGGGCCTTTTTAGTGAAACTCTAGAGCGCTGCAGCTCCAGGCGTGGTATGCCGACTGTAAACACAGCCGTGAGGAGGCAGAGACAAGCAGAGGAGGATCTGCTCTCCCCGCTCTGCTTTCTGTCCACAGGCAGAAGCATTACATCATCTCTAACATATTGTACAACTGACATTCACACGTATATTATCCAAACAGAAGTTTAAAGTGATAATCTTTAAGATATTCATGAAATTAAAACCTAATATTTGATACTATTTATGGTTGTCATTCTGCATTAGTCACTCAGTGTATTTATATTCTGTAGTTACTTTCTATACTTTCTATATAGTTATATATAGTATAGTATATATATATATAACATAACATTTTCATCATTAGTGGAGGAGCCATTCCTGCCCAGGATTCAAATAGACAGAAATCTTTAATCTCTAAGAATGACTACTTTCAACAAATTACAAATTAGCCACAAAAGCATTAATACACAGTGTATACTACCATCTATTATTGCAATGACAGTCATATATGATATAGCTAATTGCTACAAAGTAGGGTAGCAAAATAAAGAGGGCTGGTGTTTTTATAATGTAACTCTATCTTAGAGATGTGTCCTATTGTGAGACAATGAGGTGTGCTCCAGGACATAACAGCTGCACCCGTGAAGCATGCACAGTTCATACTGCACATGACAGTGTAACAAATGGGCCCAACACATGCGTATCCACCTTGGACAGTTAGGAATATGTTTATGCTTTGGCAGATGCAGCATAGCTATGTCATGTTAAACCACGAGCTGTGCTAAAAAAAAAATAAAAAACATGTTTGACATATGCTTGACACTGCTTTGTAATCTCTGATTTGAATATACAGAGAAGGCAAAAAAAGAAATATGTGGATTTTAATTGGTTTCCTGAACAAGAAACATTGAGAAGATTATTTTGTGAGAGACATGTTGAATATTGAAACAGAATTGGAGAGGTGTGCAGTAGTAGCAAAACACAACCTGAACTTTTCCTTTTCTTTTTGGATTGCTGAGTGTTTACTTCTGAGGTGCAGAGACAGCCATATAGATATTATATACAAAGTCTATATGGCCGTATACATATTATAGATAGAAATTTAAGAAGGGGCATAGGTATTCTACTGCGTTCTTTCATTCATTTGAGGTTGTTCCTGTCATGTGTGAGCAACAATATGTGATCATGGTTGAATTTATAAGTATCACTGTATGTGCCTTATCTCATTTTCTTCAATCAATATTATTTTTATATATTTTATTTTATATATCACAATTACGCAAAATTACACCTACATAAAGTTAAATAAACAAGCCAAATGATAGAAAAACAATCAAACCCTATTAAGCAATAACACTTATTTTTGTCCTTTCGTAAAAATATTATTTTACATTATGCCATTACAGAGACGCGCGTTTTCAGCCGCAGCAGGCAGCTGTTTCCAGTGAAAAAGCTCTAAAAAAACACTATACACGACCTGCTCAGCACCAAACAGCAGACAGACACAGTTAACGACTAGCTGGTGAACACAGCGGAGCATTTAGCAGCTAAAGAGCCAGATATTTCCCTCAGGAGTTGGTGGAGACCAAAAACAGAGATAAAAGAGAGTTAATACTGGATTTACAATCGCCACATGGCCACAAACACAACTCCAAATAAATAATAATATTGCTCATAACTGCTGGATGTGTAAATAGCAAACTGTCTGCTAACAACTTCGCCATATTAACCTAAAAGGTGATTATATGTCAATGCTGTGTTCATAACTTGTTTCTGCTGCCCCCAAGTGGCCAAAAAAATCAGTTATTGAAGTTTAACCCACATTACAATTCATTAGGGCACTTCTAAAAGTTTATGTATTCCATCCGAAGGCCAAGACAAACATAACTGAATTAACTACCAGAATACAGATTTATGAAAT
This sequence comes from Maccullochella peelii, assembly GCA_002120245.1. NCBI lineage: Eukaryota > Metazoa > Chordata > Actinopteri > Centrarchiformes > Percichthyidae > Maccullochella > Maccullochella peelii. The sequence goes on from LKNJ01000003.1 coordinate 325,533, forward strand.
ATAACGTGTTCCCTTCAGGTGTACCATACATTTATTCAATTTTCATTTATGATTCTTATTTTTCTTGACTATTTTTACAGTAATAACATTATCTCATATGACATTGTTCTAATGAATAAATCTGACCAGTTTTTTTTAAATGATTGCACATTTGGACTCTTTCATTCATCAAGAACCAGCCTGATCATTGACACAAGACCCATGCATAAAATATTTGCCTGTAACTTGGGTACATTGAAGAAATCACACAATACATTTAGCTTAAGGCACTTTATACAAATCCCCAGACCCTATTCCATGTATTTCATTATTTTTCTCTATAAAGGCTTTATCACAGACTGACACAAAAAACACAGAGGCTGTGTACTATAGTTCTACTTTTATGCAGACATGGTGTATGTGCAAGCAGATTCTAAATACTTACCAGTACAAGCGTTTGATCGTTGAAACGATTGCATGCACATTTTACATTTCCAACTTCCTCAGATAATCTTGTAAACAGAGAGAGGACCATTGCTGTGTAAAGCCTGTGTTTCTCATTTCTCTGCCACAGTTTCAAAGGCACAGGATTTACTGTGATATTTTATGGTCCAGCAAAAGCAGAGAGCAAACTGGAAACTCACGTCAAATGTCAATCATGAACTCCAAAAGTGGATACATTTGTAACATAACAGCTCTATAATAATACAATACTGAAACATCAGCTTGCACTTTTTATCACATCATAATGTTGAGCAAATAATGATGACGTAAAAGGTCTATTAATGCAAGTCCCATAGTGTCTCACAGATTCAGTTTCTAACATGCGGGGAGAGAATGTTGCAATCATCACAGAGACTTGAGAAAGCCCAGCGAGGTGCTCACACTTTATTAGATTTGTTCTGTGGTTGTCAGGGGGAATTTCAACAAAAATACTTGAGCGTCCCGACTGTCTGTTGAGGAAGATTTTCAGTTGGTCCCAAAAGAGACTTTACAGGAAAAGACCATAAAATCCTTTCAGAGAACATTCCAGCAACAATATCACAGTCTGCTGGAGCAAGCCAAGTTTATAGCTCTGATATGAAATGACGAATTTACCCAGCGCACACACACACACACACACACACACACACACACACACACACACAGAACCCTGGAGAGAAAATTCATGGACATGAAACCCCAGTTTACTGGACTGAAAAACATATAAATTAAATGCATTATAAAAAAGATGTTTCGTTGACTTTATTATGGGCACATAAGAGTCGAAGTGGTGATAAAGCAGTTCCAAGAATTTAGTCCCTCTCTCCCAAGTGTCATGTCTGTTAAGGCAGTATCTGGGACATGTGAGGCATTAGGAATGGAAACACTGCTCCCTACTGGCCAAAGATGCACACTGCAGCCATTTCTGTAGGATATAAAACTAGTGAGTCTTGAGCCTTTCATATCTAGGTTAGCTTTGCATTACATGCTGTGGTGTATAGTGTCACAGCAAATCAAGAATAAAGAATTGTAACCACATGATGATTAAACTTTATATGATTACCTCAAAGTTGGCCACATGTATAGTTTAAAATAGTATTATGCTATTTTACTTGTATGATGTGATGATGTGATGATTTTTTGTAAATAAAAATCGATCTTTATTCCATGTTCTTGATGAGCTCAGTGAATTAAAGGATAGGTTCACATTTTTATAAGTGCGCAGAGAGAGGGCTGTGGAGTTATTCCCAATCACTTAAATTAGAATTGCGTTAAGAGGGGATCTCATCACAACCTGTATGGACAGGAGGAATGATGACAGCAACCAAAAATTCTTTCAATGTACATATGAGCATGTCAGTATTGTTTTAAAACGCGCTTTAAAATGGGAACCTAACATTTAACTTCACATCTTACTACCAACCTCAGCAGTGGATACAACTGATGTAACTGTAGCATGTTCGACAGGTGTATTCCTGTCTAACAATCTTTCAAATAAAAGTTATAATATAGCACTGAGCTTTAGTTGTGGTCCATTGTGTACATGCCAGTTCAATATACTGTTGCAACAAAACCACACCACAGGGAAAAGTGGTGTTATGAATGATGAATCAAGTAAATCTAGATGCAACTCTGGTTTTTATATAGATATTTTTTCAATAGATAACAAGTAAGTTGCAAGTGACAACGATACAGTATTTGTATTCAAATCCCTATTAGAGTGACAGTGATGGACAGACCTAAACATAACAGAATTAGCTAAGACTCACCTGGCAAGGGTTTAATTTAATTACTGCAACACTAAACCAGTTTACACTTGCTTTATCAAGGCATCTTAAACAAACCCCTCCATAAACCTGCTCAGGAAGCCATCTGGACCAGCTGCCTGTCTCCATTCACCCTTTCCAACCTTCTCTGAGCCATCATTGGATAAACTGTCAAGCTGAGCTGCAGAAAAGTCAACAAAGCCAGAGGAGGGTCGGCCGGGGGTGGGGGCGTTTACTATATATCAGATAAAGCCTGTTTGGTTTATTTGATCTTCCATGGCCGTCACCTGGACTGAGGATAGGCAAGGTTCTGCAGGTCACTCCGAAAGTTGTGGGCAATTTAAAAATATTAAATTCAGGTGAGTGAGAATCTTGTGTTTGCAAATGATACCTCTCGCCTTGAATTAAAACGGTGGTTGAAAAAGAGAACTTGCGAATTCTCATGAATAAACCTTACAGGACAGTAAAATAAACCTTATGAGTTTTCAGGTTTCAATAAGGTGTGGGGGACAGCAATTAAGATCGAGACAGGTGTAGGTCAGTAGAGAGCAGGCTGGTCAAGATCCATCTCAGTGGTGAGACGCATACATTACTGTGTACCTGTTCTGCAGATGATGATGTCAAAGAAAACATGCCAATTCCAATTTACACTCTCAGTAGAGCTACCATGATCTACATGCTTTATCGATGAGTTCAAGTTGAACAATATATGAATTGTTTCTCTCTCTGATGATGATTTTAAGGAATCATCCAATAATTCAGTCATTTTTAAAGATATGTGAGTCGACCCAGTTTGCCTTACAGTCTCATTACCACCTGCAACTACACTTGGCTAGGTTTGGTATTCTGCAGAACACTGTTATTGTCCTCCTCTCTCTTACTCACCAGTTCAAGCAGCTTAAACAAAATTAAACTGGATTCATATGATATTTTGTAACTTTTTATCCAGTGTATTTTCACTGAGCGTTGCTCTTTTGCAGGAATGTGCTGCTCCACAAAAAGCTGCCCAGGACAACCACTTTCACGTGTTACTAACAAGTATCTAACGTTACAGTATTGAACATTGGAGAGTAGTTGTGACACTTTGCGGCAGAGAATTATAAAGTGGTTAGATTTGCTTGAGCTAAAACATAATGTGAAACCTTTACAAACTCAAACTGTTGATTGAAGCCTTTTTACACGTGTCATTACTGCATTCAGTAAAGAACACAGAGGTGAGAAAAAACGCCCCTTGTATTCTCAGCATGTCGTGCAGGAGCCATTCTTACCACTGAGCGGCAGTGATGTGTAACGTGTACTGTTCCAACCGCCTCTGCAGCTCAAATGAGGAAGATGTAGTGTCCTGATGGAGGTAGAGTGGAGGGCTCCACAGAAGTCACTTGTACCTGGGTAGGTTCCCATACTTTAAGCTACCAGTATTTACAGTAAAAAGCCATTTAGAGGAATGCAATTTTGTCCAACAAAGTACAACAAGCAAAAGCTCCCCACAACAATGAATCAGCTATGAAAAAATAAACAAAAGGGAACACGCTCAGATAAAAACGTTTCTGTAAAGCATACACATACCGATGAAAACCTAAAATAAGCATTCATCTTATTTACTGTAATAATCATCAGGGATTGTAATAAAGAGTATTTATTTTTGCTCTACAGTAAAGGAAGTATAGGGGACCAAAGCAGCTGCCATTTTTGTCCATGGTGTAAAGGTTCAATTTTCAAATGTCAAATTAAAACTTTCCACCCACAAACACATCAGTCAGCTGGCACAAGGACTGCCTACGTGATGCCAATTTGAAGACCGCTTTTTAAAATGTTTTGTTCTGATAGATAGATAGATAGATAGATAGATAGATAGATAGATAGAATAACACAATAAAATCTACAGTTGCAGCAACAAGAAAGTATTTGTCATTTGCATCTCCCCAATTCCCAGCTGATACTTGTTTTGTATTTTAAAGTGAATCAAAGACAGCTACTATTCATCTGCTGAGGGAAGAGTTAGTCTAAAGCCCTCTGTTGTTTCTCCCTTCAGTCCTCAAACACATATGCGCAGTCACACACAAACACACTCAGTCTTTCCCATCCACACACTAAAATTTGCCAGTAGCCATTTAGTGCTGCTGGTGGGGGCCATTTATGAGACAGATCATATGGTAGAGTTGCACGTCAGCTTTGAGTTAGAATAGATAGAAAAACAGCTCTTATTCGGTCATATGGGCTTTGAAGTAAGTGTGTAAAAATGGTAAAGCTGTGAGCTTGACATGATTATGTAAACTGAGTAAGGCTTTGTCATCACTGAGCACATTATCAGAGAATACAATGCTGAAGAGTTTTCAGTTGGTTAAACTCCAGCTTCTAATTAATGCAATCTAATTAATGCATGCAAATCTGTTTTCCTTGAACAGGCAACAATTCAGCAGTTTCATCCAGCACAGATATTAGCTTTGGGTTAATTTTGGGATGTTTGTACCTACTGTACAACTGAATTTTATTTAATACATTATCATTATTTATTATTTTTTCGGCAATGGAGGTTATGAATTTTCACAGCATTTTATGAGCATCAGAGGTACAAGAAGAGCCAGAGAATTACACGTGACGAGGTTTAAGGAAAGAATATCAGTGCTAATATCTTTTAGCTAGTGATCAGTTTCAGTGAGGAAGGATATAGAAATAGAAATGATGAGTCTGTTTTCATTAACATCCGTGCTCTTCCTACACCTGCATCCCACAAGGCATCTGGAGGCCAGGGACACCTGTCATTGTTGACCTCTGACCCCCAGCTGCAGCTCTGTGCTGGGGACACTTGAGATGCCCTCTGACAATGTATGGAACACACATGCAGATGCACACGCACAAACATGCACACATGAACACACACACACAGAGAGCACGCTTCCTGTGCTCGTGTGTGTGTGTGTGTGGCTAAGCGGATTTCCTCTTTGTTTCTCCTTTAAACAGCATTACAGGCATCCCCATATGTCTGAGACCCCTGTTGTTGCCTGACATTACGACCTGTGTGTGTGTGCCATTCATGTATTTGTGTGCAAATAAACGGCCTATGGAAAGCAGAAGGCTGGAGGCTGTTACCTGTTCATGTGAATGTTTGCTGTTACAACGGAGCTCTGGCTTCTGTGCAACAATCAAAGGAAACTTACCCTGACATTAAGATAACGCCATCGCTTTCCCTCACACACAAACAAGCTGAAGCCAAGAGAGTAGACAGATGCGATGTGGACACAATCACTGGAGAGCACTCATGGGAATACTGGGAATAGGATTAGCGACAAGAGCGCTAGTCAGGAGCTCTAAAACAAAGAACACGGGATTACGTTGATCAAAGATGATGAAAGTTATCGTAAATTGAGCAGAGGATTTATCTTGCGACTTAACTATACTGCTGCGAGGTCACACGCAGCCCAGTCTGATGAGGAGGATCACACCCTTCCTCACTTCTAATATGTGTAAAGCATGACAGATGTGCCTGCCTGCCTGCCTGCCTGCCTGCCTGGTCTCAGGCCTCCAGCCTCAGAGAAACCAACAAACTAATCAGTCCCGCAAGCCTTCTGCAGTGGACCATAAAATGCAAATATGTGCCACTCTGATACCGACCTACTGCTCACAATAATACCAATCATAGATGGGGGGGGGGAGCCTTTTGATTAATTCTGAAGCAATGGCGGCTTAAAGTGGGACTGATAGATGTGACAAGGCCCAGTTTGGATGAGAGCTAAAGCTTATCCAGGCATCTACTGTTACACTGTATGTCAATCTGTAAGTTTGTGATCTAATGTGGGTATAACATCGTTACCGACACCTCTGGCTGTTTGTGTGTGTGCATGTGTGTGAGTGAGATGACTGTTTGCAGAAGCTTTATCAGTCAGCGACACAAAGAGCCATTCAGTGGCCAGAGAGACACAACAAAGGGACAGTTTACTGCAACAAAGACACCTCCGTCCTGGAGGCCATGCTGGGTGCAAATCTGAACAAAAAAACCCTCCCATGAGCTGGCATTAAAACTGCAGACTGCCATGCAAAATTATAACCTCAGGTGGAGCAAGCCTTGGTAAATAGGAAAACAATGACAACGTTAAAGGGCCAGTTCACCCAAATGACAAAAAAACATATATTTACATTTATCTGGAGTGATATCTAGAAACGCAGATAGATTTGGTTGTGCTTGTCCAGGCAAATTACACTTCAAAATTAAAAACATCACTTTCCATAATCAGTGTGCCCGTTACCCTGGATAATTTAACATGGCTGTGAACAGTTTTCTCTTTTTATTCTGATAGAGATGTTGCTGTTAAATTCTAAAATGTCATTTTTTGTGTTATGAGCAACACAAACTAAATTCCATTCAACATCATGGAGACAGAAATATCTCAAATACCTGGACAAATTAAACCAAAACAATCTGCATAGGTAGACGCCACTATAGGTAAGGTAAATGAGAAAATATGTTTTTGTAATTTGGGTGAACCAACCCTTTAATCATACGGAGGAGCAAAGGTATAATGGTGTACAAATCTGATTTCATTACCACTGTTTGAATATAGTGGTTTCCAATGAGAACGTAAGTCGTTGGCACGTCCACCCGACGACATCTATGAAATACGAAACCAGAGTTGAGTGACACACAGGAGGCATACTTCCTGTATGCTGCGATAGGATTATAAGAGATGGAACACACCCCATGAATCCCAGAATACAGTCATCACAGTTGATGGATAGGTCTGTCAAACAGGATGAGCTGATCAGTGCTTTCCACCCAACCCTTCAAACATACAGAGTGGAAATGAGAGAGAGCCCTGAGTCAAACAGAGTAATCAACCACACAAAAGGAAATGCAGATTACCTGTTGCTATGACGACTGCAGCTGCAGTGTGACAGCCATCCACCCTGACAGAGACTTAAATAGAGCTGGCTTTACAAGCACAGTGAAATTTGATATTGCTTAGTGGACCAGGTGCTTCCTAATAACCAACAGTAACAGTAACCTGGTTAAAATGAAGGCTGTATGTGCTTTATTTCTCATTTAATATGAGACACACACATGCATGATCAGATGATATGTTTATGCACACACTAATATTTGTGTTCTAATTTGTTTCCCATGTACACTGTATGCTCCAGTGTGCATGCACAGAGAATACAGCTAAATCTAAAGGTGAATGCAAATGTGCAGAACTATGCTCAGGTTAGACATCATTTGGATTGATGTGTCACATTCTGTATGAGGCAGGGCAGCTGGGAGTCAAGAGAATGCCCCCCCC
>LKNJ01000003.1:333075-463599 GCA_002120245.1 Maccullochella peelii
CTGACCCCCTCCCCCAGCCCATCATCATCAGACACCAGCAGCTGGCAACCCAGATCCCATTTAACTCCCTCCAGCACTTACTGGGCCTGGCTAATCACTGGTGCTCAGCACCATCCATGGTCACCACACCTGCCCCCTAGCTGGTGGGACAGTCCCATCTGGGACCTTATGATGGGGAATTTCTGGGGGGGGTCTTCTTACTTCCCAAAACAGCTCAAGATGTTGAGCTGTGAAAAGAAAATCAAGACGTCAGTGACTGGAGTCAAATCCTGTCATTGATGAGGTTCATGTTGTGTTGAAGCTATGGGAATGCAAATTCTATTCTGTATTCTCATCACCAAAACTTTTGCACATGCAGGAAATGTTTTGTAGCACCAATTAATGAAACAATGATAATGTATGTGTTCCAAAACCTTCCTGTGTACACACTTGGCAGACTCCCAGCCGTCATAACAACAAACTTTTATAATATTTAGTCTAAAAATATCCCCTGAGTTTTAGGGGAGGTTATGAAGTTGCCATTGCTTTTGTAATCAGATGCTTTTAAAAAGCATTGTTTAGGTGATGGGGCGGAAAGCTGTGTGTAGTTTGTGCTGAGATAAGCCCTCATCATTAGTAGCGACCAGATGGTAGGTTGATCATGTACATTGCTTTGCTACTCTGGTATCTGTCTTCCTCATTAGAAACCACATTCACACACAGAGACTGCAATGATTTATTCAGCTTCGATGTTTATGTTATTCAACAAATAAGTGTTCACACCGAAGGCACTGGAATAACATAATAAAATCTACAGCTGCAGCTTTAACTGGGCCTTTTTGTACAAACAACAAGAAAGTGAAGTGTTGCTCAGCATCTCCCCAACTCCCAGCTGATACTTGTTTTGTATTTTAAAGTGAATCAAAGACAGCTACTATTCATCTGCTGAGGGAAGAGTTAGTCTAAAGCCCTCTGTTGTTTCTCTCTTCAGTCCTCAAAAACAAATGCGCAGTCACACACAAACACACTCACTCTTTCCCATCCACACACTAAAATATAATTTGCCGGTAGCCATTTAGTGCTGCTGGTGGGGGCCATTTATGAGACAGATTAAATGGTAGAGTGGAACGTCAGCTTTGAGTTCAGAGCAGACGATGAAGATTCATCTCCCTTGACACACGCTGACATAGAAAACTATATTTAGAACTATATTTAGCTGCTGCGTCCGTGCGTAAAGTGACGCCGGCGCAGACGCACGCACAATGGCTGTGGGCTGAATACTGATAGGCACAAGCCGAAGCAAGCTGTGTCACACTATGTAGTCTGGTAATGTTTACGTTTTTATGAAAACATCTTTGAGGAGACGCTCTCCACATAATGTGAGTTCTGAGACTTAATTCATTCTGATCTTGTAAGAAGTCCCATATTAATCTAGATTCTGTTCGAGGCTGATTGGGAAGTAAAATCAATATAAGCTTGTGGATATGCCATATATATTATATATATATTAATTTTAAAAAAACTATTAAATGATTTCATCCCATAATAGCCTATAGTAGCCTACTGTGCATGATAGCCTACTAAAGGGCAACAAAAGGTTCATTACTAAAGGGTCATTACAAATTGATTAGAAGCAGACTCTCTACAGGAATATTAATGACATCTGTCGCTGTAATTAGCCTCACAGTGTAACTCACCCTGCTGTAGGCGTGCTGAGGGTGTAGGCCTACCGCACTTTATGAATAATGAAAATAATGACGTAAACAATGCGGTCCTCTTTGCAGCTCGGGCTTGAGGCTAGAGGCGGGCGCACCGAGGCGTGATGCGGTCGTGACGTAGATTCAGTCTGGGACCTTTAATCCTCTGCCGCAGCAGCACAGCCGGTACCTAACCAGAGGAGGGGGTAGCACGGTCGGACAGGAATGGACCACACAGGCTCGGCTAGCCTACTCCAAGGCCGAAATTGCTCGGTCTTTAGATAGATGATAATATCACCGAGTAAAACCGAGATTACGACTAGAACGAGCCGACTAGTATTTGCACAGGCCAGACCCCCTCCTCTCTGTCTCTGCCTGTAGCCGATTCACAGACATTTTCCTATTAAAGAGACCTCATTTAGAAACGGTGGTTGAAATATATTTTAAAACGCATATTTGCTTCATTTAAAGCCGACTTCGGTATCTTTCAGCCGGCTGACGAATACTAGCCTACGCCTCGTCCCGCCGGTTTCCTGCGGCCAGTTGCGCCCCGGTTCGCCCTTCGGCAGCGTCGCCGCGTCCCCGCTGTTCCTGTCAGCTGCTGCGCATCAGCAAAACATGCAGGATGAGCATGTGGGGGTGACAACCACGCAACTGCCCCCGTCAAGCGAGGAAAAGGACAGCAACAGCAGCACGGTCAGCAAATCCGGGAAGCAACCGAACCAAACCGACAACCGCGACAGCCAGCTGAGCTCATTCACGCCGGATTATAACCATCTGAACCAGAACATAGCTTTTCCCGATTTCGATCGAGACCATTTTTGCCCGACGCAGTCTATCTGTGACCTTCAGCACAGCCGAGAAATACATCAGCAGTTAAGTCAGCACACTGAGTTTAGCCCCACAGAGTCGCCCCCACCACAGAGACATTTCAGTCACCTGCCGCAGAGGCAGCCCTTCTCCAAGCCCGAGCACAGCGCTGCTGACCCCTGCGGCTCTCCAGTGGAAGAGGCTGAAGCTGATGCTGCGTCGCCATCGCCCACTTCCGTAAATCCAAACAAGATCCAAATGGACTCCCCCATCGCCCACCATATAAATGGCAATGGCAGCAGCAGCACCGGCAACATGTTGTCCGGAGGTCTCGGCGCCGCTTTCCCGAACCTCCCCACCCAGGAGATGCAGAGCGCCAGCGTAGGCTCGTCCTCACCTTCCCTCCCCGGGTTCGGCACCCCGTGGTCCGTCCAGACCAGCTCCTCGCCCCCTCCCGCATCCAACTCCATCAACCCCATCCACGCGAACGCCATTAACCAGATGCCCGGCACGGACTCTGACAACAGCTTCTACCCAGGTATCCCCTCCTCCATCAACCCGGCCTTCTTCCAGAGTTTTTCGCCAGTGTCAGCTAATCCGTGCGCCGGGATTAATGTGCAGGGCTTCAGCGGTCCTTTCTCGCCCCAGATGAACGTCCCGCAGCAGGCGCAGAGTCGCAGGTCCCCGGTCAGTCCCCAGATGCATCCCCAGCAGGGCGCCTTCCTGCAGCAGAGGAACAACTACAACCAACATCAGGTGAGCTGCTGTAGGGCATAAATCACATGAAGGTGACACAGGAGCTCTCCTATCTCATTTATCCCTCGGTTAGTTAGTATTCCCACCTTTAATGACCAGAAATAGGCCTCAGGTCCACCACAGCTCCATTCTTTATAGCCTGTCTTTATAGTCATGTCTTTAGGTTAGGGGGCATCTTGTGACGCTGCAGAGATAAAGCACAGCCTTAAGAGTTATCTGTGTGTATTATGCAGCCATATAGTCTTTGAAGGACAAATAGTATTTTTTACTTCATTATGCATTTGTCATGTCCTCTGCAAGGGCTGAAGTCACTACACTTGAGGCAAAGGAAGGGAGGGGTGAACAGGGGAACAAGGGAGCATCACTGAATCTAGCTGTTGTTCTCTACTGGAAGCTGGCAGTGGGATGCAGTCACATGGCACTGGACCATCCCTGTCTTGTGGTTCAGTCAGTGGGAATACAAAGGCTTGCAGGGTTTGGTGTCCTAAATGGATGTTTATTTGGGTGAAATAAAGACATCTAGTATCTTGGTTGTGTGTGTGTGTGTGTGTGTGTGTGTTGGCAGACAGTTAGGGGACCACAGGAAAGACCAGCAATAGCAATAGAGGCTTACATGAAGGTTCAGCTAATGTAGTAGTGTCAGGGCCTATGCGTTACTAGCCTCCGGCTTAAGGTTTCTCATGTGATTTGCACATTGGGTGTGTGTATGCAAGTAAGTGTCTGACTGGCTGTGCTTAAAGTGCATCTGTGGTGTTGCGGTTTCACTGACCTTTGACCCCTTGCTTTGATTGTGAGTGCTATGTAAATATATTTTCATGAAACCCCCAAAGACAAGCAACCCTGTTGGTCCCACCGCCATACGCACATCCAAAGGATCAACACATTAAAGGAGACACATTTTATGAAATGCAGCAAGGAGCGGAAACAATAATTGTTTAATAATATAATATAATATAATAATAATCATTTTTCTGTTTGTTATAATGCTTTGTATTTTCAATGGCTCTTTTGTACAAGAGTAAAACAGCTACTTTTAACATAATTCATGTCCATCAGGGATCTAAACCACCCTCTCCAGGGGTTCCCATTTACTCTAACAGCACTTGCATTATCCTGCTTTTTTAGATAATAATTCTTTAAGCACACCACTATCTGACGTTCCACACCTGTTGGCAGTTGAAACAAAGAGAAAAGCAAAATTTTGATCACATTGTGTACTGAGTGTGCGAGAAACAGGAAGTTGATTGTCCTCTGTGTAAGATTTTCACGTGAAAGCATGCAAGATTAAGCATTATGCGATTGGATGTATGATATGCTTAAGAGTGGACACAAGGTCCAGGTAGAGAGAGTGTGTGTGTGCAACTTACACTGGCAGTGTCGCAGTGCGCGGGATACTTAGTATTAGTCTTAAAGCCTTAAATCTTCTTATCTACCCACCCGTTACAGGAGCAGATCAAGCTAGGCTGTGGCTGACAGGGAGAAAAGCAAGGATAGAAAGACACGACAGGACGCAAATGGAAATAATATATAGATTAAAAAAAGGCACAAAAACATGTCCTTTTTAACCTTCCTTCTTTCCACACCCTCTGTCCCCCTTGATGTGTGTGCAGCCCATGGTGAAGCCATCTCCGTGGGGCGGTCACCAGGGGAATGGCTGGGGCTCCGGGGGGATGTCCTGGGGCCGGGACCACCGCAGAGGGAGTGGCATGGGCGTACCTGGCTCAGTCAGCCACGTCTCGCCCCTGAAGAAGCCCTTCTCGAGCAACGTCATCGCTCCTCCCAAGTTCCCACGCTCTGGAGGATCACTGGGGCCTAAGTCCTGGATAGAGGAGAACATGTTTCGCACAGACAGCAACAGCAACTCTTTGTTGCCCCTGCAGGTAAATGTTTTGGGTTGTTTCTGCTTTGGCTGGTGTTGGTGGTTTTGTAGGATAATCGGTTTGGTGTGTGTGTGTTTTGCGAGTGAGTGGGGTTTTTTTTTTGTGTTACAGTGTGAGAATCAATGGCTTTAAATGTGGGAAAGAACTAGTAACAGAGGCATACCCAATCATTTGAATCAGAGATTGGACAAAGGGAATGATGAAGAGGTGTGTGTGTGTGTGTGTGTGTGTGTGTGAGTTTCACTTGAGATCCCTTGATGAAATAGAAACTTAAAGGGAATGAGAATTCTTTTTAACAAGGGATAGACTGGAAGCAAAGGATTCTTCAGACATACATAGCAGAGTGTAGATGTAAATTACCATTAAAGGGCCAGCGTGGTTAGAATTTCAATCTGATGGGAGGAGTTTGAACTGATTTGCTCTGCAGGTTTTTGCTTAAAGTGTAACAAAGTGGGGGCTGGACTGAATTCATCTTTTAGGTGAGATCTTTTTCAGGTAGCAAGACAGATAAAGCTCTTTGTGTGCACATCTAGAAGAACCATAAGGCAGATGTATTCCATGTTATATGTACCAGGTTGTGTGTTTTCTTAGAAAATTGCTAGCACCTCTTCAAGGCTGCAATAGGGTCTAGATTTTCACCATTTGATCAGGTTTTGATCATATTTGACTGGTTCTTTTTGTTTTCTACTACACTGCCAACAGCAAAATCTGACAATTAGTTTTCAAAATTAGATTCATCAGGTTTCTTGGACAAAAACAATAGCAACACTCTGTGTTTTTCTTTAGTGATTTCAGTTACATCTGACTTGTAACCCTGGCTGGCGTCCACTTAGTTTCTCTTTGTTGTTTAGTTCGTAATTGTGTATTTAATCCATGTACTTAATGCAGGTAACCATAAATTAGCTAAAATTAATAATAATAATAATTGCTTAGACACGTGCATGCAAACAGAACTGTGTTGACTGTAATGCATTTCATTTTCAAAGGTTTTGAATTATACACAATATTATATATATATGTGTGTGTGTGTGTGTGTGTGTGTGTGTGTGTGTGTGTGTACACAACACTTGTCAACAATATATATCATACCATATACTAGTATCAAATAGATACTACTAGTAATTATGATTATTCAGGCAAGGAACAGTATTTAACTAGTTTTTATAGTCATCTAATTGGATTGCTGTTTATTGTCTGGGATTAATTCATCTGTAGTTTATAATTTCTGATACTACTTTTTACAGTGTTGGTAGTTAGACTAATATGAGGTTTTAATTCTCATGTAAAACAGTTAGTCAGTCACAGGCTGGTGAGGCTGTATGTTAGAGGCTTTCACTGATGTCACATAAGAATAAGTGCACTGACTATCTATTACTGTACTGAACAGTGTATTTCTTCATAAAAAGAGACTGTACCACAGAGTGCACTTTATAATGCAGTGTTTTTCTTAAGGGCGCATATTTCATTCTCAGTCAAAGCCACGAAACTGCAAACTTGGTTAATAAATTACAGTGCGTGCTGCCATAGTGGCTACTTATGTTAAATACATACATTCATTCTAAGAATAATGGCCTCTAACAGAAAAGATATTCATTACCGTGACTCATTCAGACTAAAATAATGATATCACCTAAATAATGGTGTCACCAAATAATATTACGTTGCTATGAGCTCAAATTATTAGTGACATCTGTCATGATCTGTAGTCTTTGTCTGTTTCCTGTTTAATTTTGAAGTCTTGTCTGTATTGTTTCCAGTGTGTTCCTGCTCTGTCCTTGTGTCCTGTGTCTGTCCTTGATTGTGTACACCTGTTCCCCTTTACACACCTGCCCCTGATTCCCTCGTTAGCCTCTTATTTATACCGGTCCTTTTCCTTTGTTCCCAGTCGGTTCATTATGTGTCCAGTCCTGTGTGTGCACTCTTGCCTTGTGCTTGGTTTTCATGTTCCGGTTTTGGATATTTTCTTCGTGCTTCTGTGTCCACAACCTGCCAGTACCTTTTGCCCTGTACCTCTGTCTTCCGAACCTGTACCTGCATGTCTACCTGCCTGTTTGCCTGCCATCCCTGTACCTGTGTGTGTGTGTGTGTGTGTGAGTGAGTAAAATAAATGATTGAACTGCGTCTAGTCTCCAGGCCTGTCTGTGCTTAGGTCCTTGTCCTGCTCCCAGCACTACGCTGCCACGTAACAATATCAGTGCCAAGAAGTACAATGCTTCCTATTCCAGGAAACAGGCCTGACTCCTGGATTGATAATTTCCATAAACAGTCTCGGACCCAGAATTTTTCAGATTCCAAGTCTTTTCCTTCCTTCCTTTCTGTTTAATGTTTGGCAGCCAGTGACGCATCTCTGCTGTGTCATGTTTTAGACATCACGCGGTGGTAGGCTGAGGAAGATAGAAAAGAGTCGTTGAGTGTTATGCCTGTAGTCTATCTCGACATTTCTTAAAATTGTACAGTGATTTTCTACTCTTGGCAGACCAGTAAAGTCTTTTGTGGACACACATCCAGTTCTGACTGGGGGCTTAAAGGGATTTGATTTGACACATCAAAGTGTGTTTACAGGTCTGGGGGAGTACTACTTCATATGTGAAAAAGTTGTATAAAGCCTTTTGTGGCTCCAGAGGGAGCTGGGTAAAGTCTGTGAAATTACCTCAAGTGATGTCACTTGAGTCAGTGTTGGTTGGGGCTGAAGACCACAAATTTAAAAATGAAAAAAAATCTGGGTGTGTGGAGTTAAAAAGAAGTGAGCTTACCAGACCTCTGTAGCCCGCTCCTCATCTCTACTTGAGGCTACATTAGCCGCTACTAGCATAACACAAATTAATTTGTACAGTCCAATTAATCGAGTCAAGTTGCATTGTGGGTAACGTAGGTGCCAGGATTTGACAAGGAAGAATGCATGTAGTAATTTCTGTTATGGTTTAACTAATGATCCCATTATCAACATCTTTTATGTAAACAGGTGATGGAGTTCCTGGATTATTTGTCTTGCCTAGCAAACTGTCCATTGAAAGGACATTTTAGCTGTGACTAAACTAACAAATAGGAAAGCAAGGCAAAAGCATATTAAGCAACCTGCAATCCGTCGCTATCAAAGTGTGAAGAATTGACCTTTACCTTGCCACTATGTTGGGTGTGGTAAAGTAGGTATGCTAGTCACCAGAATATTACTGTGTCATAGTTTCTGCTGATCTCACTGGCCTACTAATGTGAGCTCACAACCTCCATCTCTCCAGCTCTCCGGCTAAATGCCACACCTAGTTTTGTTTTTTTCCATTGTCTCTCTGTCTGACTCTGGGAACACATCCAGAGATCCTGGGGAATCCGTTCTATAGGCCTCTCACAAATATACCTTCAGACCCCTGAAGTGAGCAAATACAGAAAGAATGTTAATCCAAGCGTGAGCTACTCACTCGCTTAAATCTCTTACACGTTAAGCCAAATACCCACACTTCAGAGGCTTTATTATTCATAAACCAAATCACGAAAGTGTGTTAGAAACATGAGGAATTAGACGCACATTGTGACGTGTTTGTTGTGTTAGCTCCAACTCTGGATGATATAAAACCTCACACCTGTGTTTTTCAGGATCGCTCCAGAATGTACGACAGTCTGAACATGCACTCGCTGGAGAGCTCTCTGATTGACATCATGCGAGCTGAGCAGGATCCGATGAAAGGTAAGATTGCCTTTCACTTTCTATCTGTTTGGGGNGGGGGGGGGGGGGGTCAAAGGGAGGTGATCGTGTTCGGTTGGAGGAGGCCTGACATCGCGCAGGGTGACTCCGTGCAGGGTAGTGACAGGCCCTTTGCTCCCAGAGCTGTGTTGTTTTTTCACACAGCAGCTTATTTTCTCCCTGCTGAGAGCTTAATACTACTGCCACCAGCTGCACATTTACATGACCTTTCAGCTCTGATCCTGTTGCTACTTAACCTGGCCAGCAGGACAGAGCTGAGGAAGGAGCGGAGGAGAGAGGAGACAAATGATGGTACTATTTGCTGTGAATATCTCTTAATTAGTCACAGATGTTTTCTGACCAAGCAGGCATGTGCATATCACACTTTTTTTTTAAGCTAGATGATGTGTATATATAGTCCTGGGTTTCTTTTGAATTATTCCTCATGGTTTGGCAGTAGCAAGCAGAGAATGCACTGTGGTGTGACACTGCATCCTGGGCTCAGCTGCTGGACATCAGAGGAGCAGTGTCAAATAACTGCACCGCTCCTACCCTCCTCTCCCAGAGTCGGCTGCTTGTAGCTCATTTACAGCCTCACAGGCCAACCACTCAAAGTGTGACCCAGAAATAACAACACTGGTGAAAACCAAACCATGCACACAGCCGGTATTTGTTGGCATTTGTGTAGAAGCACCAACAATCCTGAGCAGGTTTGGTTATTTGTAGTCTCCATTAAAGCCCTGTTAAAATCAGGACTCAACCTGTGCCCTCCTTTCCTGGGCGAGTTTGTTTTTCCTGCCGGAGCAGATGGAGAGGACATGGGCCAGTGTGCACAGCAGAGAGAGGGGGATCTAGACTAATTTTAGACGTGATCACACTTTAACACACTGTGTACGACAGCCAAGAGAGGAGGCGAGAGCGAAGAAGGGCTTGCAAGGGTGGGCTCTGCCATTTATAGCATTGCCACGGCTAACACAACAGTGTACAGTATCCTGACTAGCAGCTCCAAAATACAGGAGCTCATAAACCAAAATCTGAAGTGCTGCAAGTTGATGTTTTAAAATGACATTTTGACTTTTTTTTTTTTTTAAACCAGCCATTTAAGTCTGAACGCTTGCAACCTTTTTTAAATCATGTGTCATTTTTAACATGGGTGTGCATCATTGATGGGATAGCACTTACGAGTGCTATTTAACATTTAAAGCTACCATGTAGAATTTGAACATTTCTGACTCTGGTGCCACCCAGTGGTAGGATCAAGAAAGGCACTGGCAGCAATACATGCCCTGATAATGAGAATGAATGGCTCAATAGCAACACAGTCTATAGCCTATTTTCCCTGGTATTGTCTAAAATCTTATCTATAAGGTAAAAGATGCTATAATCACATCATAAAATGATGATTAATTATAAACTAAAAAACTGGCTTGTCTGCACGCAAGACATACAGATTTGTTTAAAAATTACTAAATTTGACTGAAAACTAAAATATGATTGAAATTATAGATGCAACTAATGATTATTTTTGTTATTGATTAATATGCCAGTTATTCTCTCAACTCATCTTTTGGTCTATAGAATGTCAGAAAAAAGTGAAAAAAGGCTATTATAATTCCCCAGAGTCTAAGATGACATTTTCAAATTGCTTGTTTTGTCCGACCAACGATTCAAACCCAAAGATATGGTTTAGAAAACTGAAAAACAGCAAATAGTCACATTTTACAAGCTTGACTTTGGGTATTTTTTGGCATGTTTGCCTAGAAATGTCTTAAATGATTTGTCAGTTATCAAATTTGTTGCAGGTTAATTTTCTGTCAACTAATTGATTAGTCGCAAAAATTGTTTCAGGCGTAATTGAAATGCAAATGTTTAAATAGACTATTACATTGCAGGTCGATGTGATATTTCATTAATAACCTGAATTGACTTGTATGTCATAAACGCGTGATTCTTCACACAGCAGCTCCTGCTTCAGTTACAAGATCACAGCACATTGCAGGTGAAGTCACAACCTTTAAGGGTCCAATTCTTAGAGCGGAAAAGGAAATAATCCATTTTGTCTAAAGACTCCTGTCTTACTGTATCGCTGTTGACGAAAACAAAGTGTTTAATTCTGCTAAGTTCCCTCTGTTTTATCTTAATGTCAACTCAGTGTATCTTTGCGGATAAGGAGAGCTTTGTTCCTTTTGCTGACCGTAGTGCTCACTGTAGACATGTGAGAAGGCTGTAACACATTCACAGGCAGACACTGCTGTATATATATATGTGTGTGTGTGTTCTCGCCCCCATGTACACACATTGGCTTTGCCCTGTCCACTCCATCTGCTCTGTCTCATTCCTATTTGTGTGTGTGTGTGTGTGTGTGTGTGTGTGTGTGTGTGTGTATCTCTCATGTCAGGCCGTGTGGGATGCCCTAACCCCGGGGCTGACGGCCTACTCATGCTCAATGGTAATTATCTCTTAGCATCATCTCCCTCTGTTGCATATTTTCGGCGTTTCCATCCAGCTGTGTTTATGGGCAAATTGAAAATGCGCATAGACACAGTTCACAGAGTGACAGTGAAAGCATCAAGAGGACTGCAGGCTCAGTTCTCATGATGCTTCCACGGTCACTCTTTAGCCACATTAGACACACTCACCAGACTCACAGGTACACAAGTGTCACACTAGGTGACATGTGGTAGGTCTGGTGTAGAGAAGAGACTATCTACCAGTATTTGTTCATTAGTTTTCTATTTTTTTAACAAATCCATAGAGTATATTTGCATGAAGTACATCAAAATATATATGTAGTGCCACACTGGGCTCTATAAACATCATTGTATTTTATGTTTTATAATGTTATCACCAGTGTAGCATTTTCAAACCTCCCAATTGCCACTGGTGACTATGGCCTTTATATAAATTAGTTTTCTAAATTCCAACTCAAGATCTACCATACTAATGTTTCTTGATGGCGCTCACATAATTAGGAGTGTTTCCGTTGTTATACTAAGTCACCTGGGGACTTTGAATGCATCACAAACATGACTGTGTGACATCCTTTCATTAAAATGTAAAATTTTCAGTGCCACTTAGAATAATTGTAACTCCTGCAGACTCTTTTTCTGCCTCACATGTGGACACACGTCATGCTAGTGTCAAAAATATAATCTTGTTTTATAACACTCTCAATAGGACACAAATCTGGGTCAGACAGCATTTGCAAATAATTGCGTGCATGCTTTTTGTTGTTTCTGGGGCTTGCTGTTTCCTCCTGAGACCCAGCAATCAGCAATTCATATCTGTGCTGTGTTGGAGGCAGTTTTTGTCTCATGTGTCTGAGGCCGAACATGTTGCTGAGATGAGCCTTGTTGTCCCCGACAAAGGACATCCAGGGCTTTTCAGTGATGTAACATATGTGGAGTTTGACCTAGACAAGTTCAGATGGCTTCAACCAGATCTGGCACATTTTATGAAAAAAAAAAAGTGAAGTTGTAGAAAGTGTCTAAGGAGTAAATGTATTTGTTTTGAGAGCAGTGAAATGATTTGGTTCACCCGGGAAATGCCTTTGTATACATCATCTGTATTATTTCTATATATTATGTGTTTTACTATGCAGTATAGTAAATTATACTGTGTGCGATTTCAGACGCGTACTCTTTTGATGTCCTCAAAGGATATATCCTGTTTTGGGTTTTTTTTGCTATTATGTTGATTTTATCCAAATATGTGATGTAGGAAACCACTTGAATCTTGTTCTGGGTCTCTGGAGGATGTAAGCTAAGCTGTTGAAAGTATTAATAAGTCAATTTAGTGGACTTTATTTGCGATTGATTGCTTATTTGTCACTGACTAAACTGATAGGTGGTTGGATAAAGAGGTCATAAGAACTCTGCAGATTCAAGTCCATAGAGGTTACATGTACTTTTTGAGAATGTCTGCACAGCTGAAACTTGCACTCTGTACTTTTCTACATGCAGCCAGGAGCTATGGGAGACGTCGAGGTAAACTCAGCTTTCTACAACATGTCTTTTTCTTTGTGGCTTATTCTCTTGTGGCATGCTTTATTGCTTGAGTGAAGACCAAACTGAGACCTTAATTCTGGAGTCACACTCAGGAACAGTCATTGATTTTATATTTTGCCCATTAAATTATTGTTGGCTATCAAAAAAATATAACAAAATTACTTTATGATTGTTTTAGTATCCAGACCTGCATGATATCAAGGGTTTCATGTTTGGTCACGTTTTTCGTTAGCACAATGGCAGAAAAATATATAAATGAGCCAATTTGTGAAATAATTTAAGAAATTATTAAAACTCATTATTACATAAAAAATAATTATTAGGAAATGTTATTTCATCATTCATTCAAAATGAAAACCGTGTTTTATTGGATATCATTTTTATTTCATTATAGACATTCTTATTTCCAAATGCCCCATTTGAAAAAATCTGTTTTTATTTAATATAAAATAAAAATATAATGTCTCTTTTAATGTCACAAAGTGTCTTTTCATGACAGTGGTTTTGTCACCACCCCTCACCTTTTAGCCAGTCTTTTGCTCCCTGCCTCTCATAAGCTAGCAAGCTCAAAAACGGCTACCAGATTCAGCCAGTTAGCTTCTGTTAGCTAGAGCAACAACAATGCTAATATTATTCTGAATCAACCAACTGCTGTAAATGAATGCAGTACACAGACACAGTAGTATCTATCTAAACCTCTTTAGCTTTTAAGCCTTAGCTTAACATGGCTGCACATGCTAGCTGAAGTACCTAGCTGGCTAACTAGCTAAGCCAGCTTGTGAGCTTAAAATTCTAATATGAAATTAAAATGAAAACGAGTTGAGTTTTAGTAATTTCTTAAGATATTTCTCAAATGCTCAAATTTCAACAAGCAACAAGTTTCATATATGTGATCGAATTTATTCATATGCCTATTTATTTTATAATTACTTATCTATTTAATATTGAACACTTTGGGGTTCCATACCGCTCCGTGATGTTATTAACTGCTTTGTTCCACACAGCCTGCCTCTCCACACCTGCTGTATCTGCCACATTGCTCATGATTCCTCACTTTAAGCTGGTGCTTTGTCTCAGTCACTTAGCGTAACACTGCAATAAAAGCAGAAACATTATTTTATAGGCAGCCTCTCCTCTGGATTTGTCCTTGTCATAGCAGAGATATAAAATTCCACAAAGGAGCGGCAGATACTTGAGTTTGACTGGTTATGTGATTTGTGTTTCTGCTTGTATGTGTGTTTGCATGAGTGCTTGACATTTGCTGTAGCCTTAACTGCCTTTTTTCCTCCGCCAGGCCGCTCCTCCCTCTTCCCTATTGATGACAATCTCCTTGATGATGGCCACGGTAACCAGGGTGTCCCAGGAGTCCTTGGCTCCCCCAACTGTTACCCGCATCAAAACGGGGAACGCATCGAGCGCTTCTCCCGTAAGGTGTTTGTGGGAGGTTTGCCCCCTGACATAGATGAAGGTGAGCACAACTATAACAGTCTTTCAGGATTGCATTATACTGCTGGCCTTTGCTTCTTCTGTTCTATCAGCTGTCTTTCTTTTTCTTCACCTGCCTTTTGTTTCTTTTCCATTTTCCCTCAGATGAAATAACTTCAAGCTTCCGCCGCTTTGGTCACCTGGTGGTGGACTGGCCACACAAAGCAGAGAGCAAATCCTACTTTCCACCTAAAGGTATTGACAAAAGCATTAAATACATTTGTGGTTTAAACTTTACTTCTTTTGAGCTCGGATGCTGTGAAGCTACAATGCTAATAACAAAAAGGCATCATTTGAATACTGTTATAAAGCTTGATGTCTGTAGCGTTATTAGTCTTACACAGCAACACCAAATACATGGGCCTTAATACACATGTGTGCAAATTGAAGTAGAGCTATGGCACTCAACTTCGGCTATCAGAAATAATCAATATTTATATTAAATAACAGAATTTAACTAACATTAAATTCACCTCGGGGCACCACCCTTGAAAAGGGAAAAAGATAGCCAATTAATTCAGTCTAAAGGTTGCTACAGAGCTCTTGACTCATGTACAGTGACCTTAATACACACAAACCACATAATCAAGTTCTTTATGAATGAAAGGTTTATTAAACTACAAACTACACATACAACTATAACTACCAGACAGACAAATAAATGAATAAATGCAACCAAGAATGAATCAAATGAATACATGCGGGACCAAAATAATGTCATAACCATACATAATAAGATTGTATAAATGAAAACAAATAAACTGAATAAATTTAGCTAGAACTAAGAATCAAATCAAATGAATACACAGCGATGAACAATTAATAAACATATGAATGAAATTCTGAATACGACAGACAATACATGAAAAGAGGACTATTTTATACCAGATGACACAGTGAAGGATTATTTTGGCAAGCTGTTAACTCGCGTAAACACAGGGGATCACTAAGTGGATCATTTTAATACTGACCAGTGAAATCACGTTAATGCATCGTTCAGCAGCTGAGAGGTTATTAGGAAGCAGAGTGAAATGTTTTAGGATTATTTATCATAATTATTGAAGTAAGATCCCATTCCTGATATAACGCTAAATTACTTTAGGTAATCTATAGCATCAACCCCAATATCACAGGAAAGTAAAGTTTCACCTGGTGCTTCAGATAGCCAGGTCAGACGTCTCTCCAGAGGGGAGGACGGAGACGTTTCTCGTGTGGGCCCGTTCTGGAGCTTTCGGGCCTCCTCGGGTGTGTTCGTTCCCACGCGGCAACTCAGCTCGAGACGCCGGCCTCTACGTCAGGCATCTTCGGGGTGCGTTCAATCCCTCGTAGCGATTCGGCTTGAATCAGATTTTCTCTCTCTGTCAGCAGGGAGAGGAATGATAACATCTTCACACACCTCCACTTGGCTGGGTGTTCAGGGTTCAGAGTTTCTTCAGTTCTAACTTTGTGGTGTTAGAACACAGAGGTGGGACAATCTTCTTTCAGACAGTTCTTGTTTCCAAAGTTGGCTGGATGAGGCGAGGGCCTTCAGCAAGTTCTGTGCAGTTCGGATACAGCTGACGGGCAATCTTCTGGGCCCGCTCGGTATAGGCCAGAGGTCAGGCTCTAAAGAGCAGAGCTATGCGCAGGTCTCCGGACGAACGGACCAGCAGCCCGCTTGTCCGAGATGAGGCCGATAACACAGAGTATAAGAGTGGAACGGAATACAAGCAAAGAGCATGAACTGAACATAGAAGAGGATGCCGTCTTGTCTTATAGTTTTCTGTTAAAGGGGGCGGCGATGTCCGATGTCAACGGCGCGAAACTTTACTCCACCCACCCTATTTCTATTATATCTTAACTTTTCTTTGTTCCAATTTGTTTCTGAATAATTAATTTAGTTAATAAAGTTGATCACATGTCTAATGCTTCCATATTTAATAGTGTGGCATTCTCTGCTGCAGAACGATACCAAACACCTTATAAAGACAGTTACAGACAGTGTTAAACCAGGTTTAAATGGCAGGTATAAACACGTTATTGTAACAACATACATATTTACTATAAATGTCTGTGTATATATGCATAGGTGTACCTATATGCACAGCAAATTAATGGGTGAATCAGAATAAACTCAATATATACCAGGGTTCCTTTGATCACAGAGATGTCTCTGTCTTTCTCCTCAGAGGAGAAGAAAACAAACACTTGCTGTGTGTGTCACAATTGGGGAATTAGTTAACAATTCAGTGACATATGTATCTCCATAGGTATAGCAAATGAAATAAGTAAAATAGTAAGTGCTACAGGTCATCCAGCTGCTGTCCCACACTTTAGTGGAGGTGAATTCTTTCTCAGTGAAAGATCAAGAATTATTCATTATCAGGCTCCTTATCACGCTACATGTCTATGCTTCAATGCACACACTGAGGCTGTGGATGTGGATGTGTGTTTCCTAGGATACGCATTCCTGCTGTTCCAGGAGGAGAGCTCAGTGCAGGCTCTGATCGAAGCCTGCATGGAGGAGGATGGGAAGCTCTACCTGTGTGTCTCCAGCCCCACCATCAAGGACAAACCTGTGAGTGCAACAGTGCCAGCTCCCACCGAAAAGACGCAGTACGCCAGTTTCGAGAGAGTGGATTTAAAGTTGAATTTGACTTCTGTTTCAGGTGCAAATTCGACCTTGGAACCTGAGCGACAGTGATTTTGTGATGGATGGATCTCAGCCCCTTGATCCCCGCAAGACCATCTTTGTGGGAGGCGTCCCTCGTCCCCTGAGAGCAAGTAATAACGCGTACTTTGTATTTCCTCAAGCAATTTCATATCAGTTTTCTATTAAGACGTTCTTCAGACACGAGTGCGTCTCACCTACTGTAGTGTAACGTCCTCCCACATCTTTTCTTAATCTTTTCACTCATCTGAATATCTTCTTTTCTACCTTTCTTTTCACCCTCTGACTAGTTGAGCTGGCCATGATTATGGATCGTCTCTACGGCGGGGTCTGCTATGCAGGAATTGACACTGATCCAGAGCTCAAGTACCCCAAGGGGGCGGGGCGGGTTGCCTTCTCCAATCAGCAGAGTTACATCGCTGCCATCAGCGCAAGATTCGTCCAGCTGCAGCATGGAGACATTGACAAGCGGGTACAGCATCCCCTTCATTAACTATTACCAAATTCCCTATTTTTCATAAAGTGTATTTGACTCATTCATCATTAGGATTCACACAATTTGTAAATGCAAGTGTGTGTGTGTGTGTGTGTGTGTGTGTGTGTGTGTGTTTGTGTGTGCGCTATCAGCAGCTTGTTGCTATGGTGAGCGAAAGCTTATTAGAGCTGATTGAGTTAGCTTCCCTCCCAGTCTCTACTGCTACAAGCCTCGGCCTTTCATGAACATACACATTATATATTTTACTGTATGTATTTATGCATTTTTCCATGTCTTCTCTAAAATGTGTGTGCGCAGGTGGAGGTGAAGCCCTACGTCCTGGATGATCAGCTGTGCGATGAGTGTCAGGGTGCACGCTGCGGAGGGAAATTTGCTCCCTTTTTCTGTGCTAATGTCACCTGTCTGCAGTACTACTGCGAATTCTGCTGGGCCAACATCCACTCCCGCGCCGGGCGAGAGTTCCACAAGCCCCTGGTCAAAGAGGGAGCCGACCGCCCGCGCCAGATTCACTTCCGCTGGAACTAGAGATGCGACCACAGCCATGGTGACCCAGTCAGAGGGAAGGGGAAATGAAACACTGGCTAACAGGAAAAAGAGCATCGCTCTGTCTCTCCTGCTCTCCTAAGCTATCAGTATAATCGAGTACGTAACACTATACAGTATATACTATATATCTATATATCTTTTGTAGCAGCCAAACACCACAAGCCTCAGTTTTTCACCAAAACCCCCCTCACATCTCAGGCTCTGACAACTCTATGACTCTTTTGTGGTACTTTCATCTTTTCTAAGAGGAGATTTAAAGAGATTGATTTTTGTAGGTTTTTTAATTATTATTATTTTTGTATGTGAGATTTAAAGTAGATACAGGAATGTTTTTTGCATGGGGGCAGCTCGTCTATCTGTCTGTTTGTTTGTCTGCTGCTAGCCACCCTACAGTGCGTGTAGTGCACACTTGTTCTGGGAAAACCTTGATTCTCTAACGTTGACGCTTGCCCCAGGTCATTAACCAAAGGTAGCAAAAAGATAGGATAAAGCATAAAATTGACACATTTTTCTGCCTCAAAACAAACAGTTGTTTTTTAATGTTCCCATGGGCTCTTTCTTCTTTTTAGAAGGTTTAGTAAAAAAAAAAAAAAAAGATAGGGTTATTTCTGCGCTCATACTGACCCAAAAAGTGATACCTCAAAATACTAAATCCGGTTTCTGCTAACTGTATTCAACATTTATACTTATCAAGCTATTTTAGAAGCTTTGCTGCTATATATATATATATACATATATATGAATAAATGTGTAGGTATTACATTTAATGCCATTTATAAACCAGAATCATGTAAAATTAAATTCAGTATGCACTCGACCACTAATGGCCCCCATTGCCAAGGAAAGTGCATGTTATAATAGGCTTAGTTACATGAATAGCATGCAGGATAGATGTGAGAGAGAGAAAACACTGGAAAAAAAACAAAAAACCACTGAAATCATAATTAAAGACAAGACATACAAGTCTATAGTGAGTAGCATGACCATCTATTACAGATGCCTACAAGGGAAAAAAATCTGACTAAATAAGTAAAAAAAAAAAACATATTTAAACTTGCATGCATCGATGTTTATCTGTTTGACCCGTTTACATACTTAAAAACGATACAAACAGTGATATTGGTTTTACTGTATACTTAGTGGACGCCATCATTTTGTGACTTGATGGCTTGTATGGCAAAAAAAAAGAAATCCTGTTGAAAAGCAGAGTGGTGTTCAGTGGATTGTGTTTGTGTCGTCCCTGTGCTGTGTGACTGTTTTTAGTTTAGACTGAGGCTCTAGTTTAGTTACCAACAGATTACGTAGAGGAGAATTCAAACATCGAAATGACTCTGCCTTCACCTTCACCCTTCCTGTCCCGCATCTTTGTATGGTTCCAAAGGTTAATCTAATCTCCCAGACCAAATGCAAACAAAAGGCTCGATCAGCCTGGAAGACTGAACTGGGGGAAGGTCGTGTTCTGAAGCGTCCTTTAGAACATGTTCTCTTCGCTAAACGTGCTTATTTTGTAATGGCTAGTCGAAAGAGTCAGGCGTTCATGCTGCGTGGCTGCAGCTGCGTGAAATCGGGGGAAACTCCGGCTCGGTCACTTAAAGATAAAGTCTCCCCACATCTCCTCAGCACGTTTTCACGACGAGGACGAAGATGCTCGGTTCCTTGGCGCGCTAAAGATGAAACTCTCTTCTATTTGTTTTTCTTTGTCTGTCTGATTCCCACGGTGACCCCTTTGAATTACTATCAAAAAACAAACAATATATAGGGACAATCTTTCTGTAAGGATGGTGGCCCAGCCGTCCGTTTGGTACTGTACAAGTGTGTTGCTCTCGTGTCGTCGTCGTGGTTTTTGTGTTCCATGCCCCGGTGTGTGCTCCTCGGTATCGGTGTTCAGGCGTCAAGTGTGTAGGCCTACTGTTAAAAAACCTTAACGAAACAGAGACTCTACGTTTATTTACTTACACTTGAGTCATATAATTTAATTTGTTTGTGTCAACTACTTACCTATCACTGGCCCTTCGATATGTTTTTTTATAATATATATATTATGCACTACTTTTCTATATACCCACTCATTTGATTTCGTATCCACCCCCCTTATAATTGATTTCAGTGCAGATGTGCATTCTCTGAAACCTCCACCTATTTATAATTCTACAGATGATTTATTAAATTTTATTTTTTCATGGTTACTTATTTAAGATGTAGCGTGAAGCGGTGGTCTTAAGTTCTCTATATTCTGTATGAGTAGAGCAGGAAATCCAATATGTTCTAATATATTCTAATGTAGTCTGGGTGTTGTGAGGGGCCGGGAGAGGAAAGTCGAAGAAGGAGCTCCCGTCGCCCCCCGCCCCCCCCGTGGCTTTAGTTGTCATGACGACACATTGTTTGAATATCGTCACCTGTATCACTTGACTCGTGCTGTTTTTTGTGAGGTTCTATTCTCTATGTTGAACACTGTTACTTTGTTCTGTATGTGTCTTTTGTTTTTGTAAAAATCATATTTATTTCAATATTTTTGTAGACAAAAAAACCGATTTGATTTTGATTGTATTTTTCTATTTGAATAGGACTATTATACAATTATTTCCCCCCGATTGCTAATTATGTCCAAAAGTTCTGTTCAAAGACAAAGAATCATGTCATTAGCAACACATCAAAGTTTTTGATATACTGTCGATTCTTATTTTGATACACATGACACATTTCATTTCAAGGAAGGAAACATGAAGGTTTTATTATATTCTTGGAAGACACTTGAGATTCTCCCCTGTTGCATCGAGGCCCCAGCTGCCTGTCCTCGTAGATGCTCTGAAACTTGAATATAACACATTTTGAAAGGCTGACTAACCTCGAATCTGTGTTGTGACGTGCAATACTGTTTCTAATGTTTGTATAAAAGTAAGAACTACAGTGTAAACCTTTTTAATGCAGATTTATTTTTTTCATTGCATATTTTGCAAATTTCTGATCTCACAGTGTCATTTTTTACTGTCAGAAAAAAGAAACCCCGTTTTTTCATTGCAACTATTTTTAAATCCAGATATCTTTGTACTGATGTAAATGATTGTAGTTATTTTGGATAGTGTTTTGCTAACAAACGGAGAGACTTTTTCATGCATATTTCTATTTCATTTCATCTTGTGTTATCCCACGTTTTATTTTCTTTAATATTCAATAGTAGCAGAATTCTTGGAATAATTTTTCATATTTAAATGTCATTGGTATTATTTTGTATTTTTATGTGGAAATACACTATATATAAATTTAAGATGCTAATTGCTAAGATATTATTTTGAGTTTAATTATTTTTAAAGCTAAATATTTGTAATTTTATTGTTAAAGTGACTAATTTCTTAATCAAGAGTTTGTGTATAGATTCACAAAAGTGGTTTATGAAGTGTTTGGATTGTAATTATTACTGAATGGTTCTTTGATATGCAAAATGAATATCATGTTTTATTTTTGTTTTTGTTTTTTGTATTTAAATGGGGTGTTTACAATCTTTTTCTTTTCTTTCACTTCCTGAATAAAGACCCATTCTGTTTGGACACAACATGGCTGCTGCATGTGTTTTGAAGAAAACACAGAAATTAGAGTAAAAATAAGAGAATGTGCTCTACAAAAAAACAGACATCACGATTGAAGTCCTTTTTATAATCCATTGTTTCATATCGGTCATCACAGACACAGTGTTATGAAGACAAAGTACAAGATAAGTACGTAATACTTAATATTTTTACTTACGCTTCGCCATACAATAAAAAAATCTGGCTTTTAGCATTTTATTAAATCAGTGCAAATCAATGGTGGAATGTACATTTACTCGAGTAGGCTACACAAGTGCAGTGTTGAGGTACTTGTACTTGTGGGTACAAGGGTATTTCCATTTTCTGATTCTCCTACATTTTTCTACGTTATCTAACAGCTGTAGTTACCAGTTACTTTGCAGATTAAGATTTTACATACAAAAACTGATGCTAAGCTAATTAAATACACTGCATTGTTATAGATTAAACCAGTGGCTCCCAACCTGACTTGTGACCTGTCACAACAAAAAGCAGTGTCTATTGGGACCCCTTGTCATGCTGCAGATGTCTGAGTTAGCAGTTCCCACTCTGAACCTCTCAGATGGTTTCTGTTAAATAACTGTCTGAGGCCCAAAGTGGTCAAATGATCTATTTTTAACAAAACACTAGAGAAAGTAGTATTAAGTATTAAAAATCTAATAATCACTCACAAGGGGGCATTTGTTGCATAGTGAGTACTTTTATTTTTGATACTTTGTGTATTTAGCTGATGATACTTCTTCACGATTCCTTAAGTAAGCTTTTGAATGCAGGACTTGTACTTGTAATGGGGTGTTTTTACCCTGTGGCATTGCTACTTTTACTTAAGTAAAGGTTTTAAATACTTCTTTGCATAATAATGTAATATGTAATGTAATAATTAAAATAAAAATCTAGAAAAACATATTTCCTTGGTGCTATTATAATTCTTTAATTCCTTATGATACACATGAGAATCTTTGTCTATGTACCTGTACATTTGCAACCACTAAACAAAATACCCCTCCTTGTGTTATATGAAAAGCGTAAAGGTAAATCAACACTTTAATTAGCTGAAGTAATAACTTCATTAAAATAACTAATCATGGTAATATATCATTTTGATGTTGGAGACATATTTTTCAGCTGGCGTCTATAAAGATGGCCTCAGCCTACCCATATGTGGCAAGGAATAATCCCCAACACACCTCCACACATCAGTTCTGGCCCCATCTAGGGGTGAGTGTCAGAAGAAATACAAGTGAGGTCAACAAGGCACAAATGGCTTCTGCCGTTTATCAACCTGACTCTTCACAGAACAGGACCCAAGCCGCTGACTTGTACACTGGGTGTCTCATATTTAACAAGTCTTCATCCATGACATAATGGAGTTGATTCTGTATGCACACACTGTGTGCTTGGCTGGATGATAGTTGTTTGCCTTGGGAAGTTTATGAGGCAGAGCGAAGGGAGTGGATAAGGGGAGGGGGGGAAGAGTGTGCAGGCTGCTGCTGCTCCACTACAAGACGCTGTCAGCGACGAAGCAGCTGAGCTCGGCACGCAGATGTCTGAGAGCTCTACAGAAAGGAGACGAAGAACATGTTAACCAAGGGGTTGAATCATCACAAAGACCGGAATCTGAACAGATAGGACGAAGACACTCAACACTGGGAATTTTGATCAGCTTTGGGGATGAACAGCTTACTGTGGGGTAAGAACACACATAACTCACATAACTCTGTCTGTACTGTCTGCTGACTCTCACAGAACATCTGTCACCTTTCAAAATATTAACAAATATTATAGAAACACTGTCTTTTAGGGTTTCAATAGAACTTGCATGAGCGAATACCTTGAATAACTTTGCAGTTACCTGCCTGTGTGTGTCAGTGTTTGTGTACAGTTAGGGAACACGCATGCATGGCTTCTAAGTGTGTGTAATTACGTTTATACAAATATATATGGTGAATGATCTCCCTGAGAGAAGTTAGATGTTTAAAAATGTCCTACTTTTGTACTTTTTTTAGTTTTTAAACTTTTTTAACATGATGACCTGGAATTATATACCACCTGCTCCCTGAGGAATCACTGCTAAACTTTATGTCTGACATCAATTACAAACATCCAGAGGCTGCCATTGCTTAAAGTGGACACAGACATTTTCAGTGAAGGATAGCCAAACATAATCTTTTAGTTTGATCTGCAGAATCTGCCTCACTCCACCTGTTCACTGGGAGAAGAACACAATGAGAATCTAAATATTTATTCGTTTTTTAGAGGAATTCCTGATGGAAGACTAGTTTATAATGTAATGAGTCTCATGCACACTTGCACGTGCATATGTGTGTGTAAAAAGAGGCCCAGCCATTTCTTTAATAATAGCCATTTTGCTAATGCTGACATCATTGCTGCAGAGCGGAATTGGCGGGCGAGGTTTCTCTCTCACAGGACCTCAGACTGGCTCTGTGACCAGTTCATTACCAAAACCATGCTACACTAACGACATGGAGGGGGAGCTCAGCTTGTTCATGTCAGGAGTGTGCCTAAGTGTCTGTGTGTCCTTACTGTTTATCTTGTCGTGTTTATTGTTGGCATCTCCCACTGACAGACAAACCGAGTGTGTAACACCAAGGAAAACATGTTGCAATAAAATAAAAAAAACAGGCTTATTTTGAAAGGCAGACAAGGGGATGATCCTTTCGCTGTGAACCTGACACACATGTTCCGACGCCCCCACTGACCAGAGACAGCTAGCCAAAGAGCAGATGCAAAACTCACATTCTCACACCCACATGGGAAAACATGCAAAGAACAAGCATGTGTGTTGATAAGATCCACAAATCTTACTGTGAAACTTTTCTGTGCATTTTGTCAAACTCCCTGAAGAGCACATCTTGTTGGTAAGCTTCCATAGAGGGCTTATTATGGAATGTTTGAAACATGTGAAAGGTTGCCAGAGTGGATTTCAGTGTCTCATTCACCACTGCTGGATCACCATCACTGTTCTTACTTATGAACTCATGGTTAATTTCTGTTAATGAAATACAGTTGATGAGGTCGCGTCTCTGTCTTTCTCTCCGCGTAACATAAATGTATAATGTTTCTGTCCGCTCAAGTGCCATTGCTTCATGATTAGGTTCCCCTGACAGAAATTGTGCGGGATGTTATGTCATGACTTGGGAATGTTTTGGCAGAAAAGATGACTTGGAACCGAGACAAAGGTTTCGTTTGAGGTCTCTCACATGCAATTCTGTGGTGGATGAGAACATCAGCATGTGAGACAGAGTCAAATAGCAATTGCTTCTCATTACAAGAGTCACATCTGGCCTCATGCTGTACTTGATCACAAATTAAATTCGCTGATATGCTTTTGTTCTGTCTGTGCCCATGACAACACCACAGTAAGTGTTTTATTGCTTTGTGAAAACTGATAACAGCTTCCCATTTCTGGCCAGAACCTGTTAAAGAGTCTGGCACCACAACGCTCCCATTCTGTCATATGTTCACTTTTTATCTTTCTCCTTTGCTCTAAATTATCTTTCTATATAATAATCTATGTTGTTCTTCATTTTTGACAAATGATGCTACATATTGAGCATTGAGCTTTTCTAAATTTTACCAAACACATCCTAAAAGCATATTAGATGTTGGTAAAGTTCTCCAAAAATTGTTGTTTTCATTTACAGATGTGAAGATGTGGGTGTTGATGGGAGTAGTCTGTCTATCCCACTGTGTCTTTGGACAGCTGCTTGAGACCAAACTGAAAGGAGCACCACGTCTGATCTGCAGTGTCCCCGGGTCACCGGGCCTGCCTGGCAAACCTGGTCCCAGCGGAACCCCAGGAGCAGATGGGAATGTGGGTATCCCAGGAAGAGATGGCAGAGATGGCAGGAAGGGTGAAAAGGGAGAAAAGGGAGAAACAGGTATAATATAAAACCTAAACAGATGCAGCATCAGTTTATGTGTGCAGATGAATAAATACTACCACTCTGTGCAAGAGAAAAGCTGGCACAGGAAAGGTTCCTCACTTGACAGCTGGCATGAGCAGCAGCTGGCGCGGAGAAGATGAAGTGATGAGTTCCACAGAAAAACGCATTGCCATTAATAGCATGATTATGAAATGAAGTGTCAGACAAACTATGCAGAAGTTGTTTAGAATAGCACCCACTGCAGGCTTAAAGATGAACAACAAATCTAAGTAATCAGGCCTCAGGCCTCCGAATCCCCCAAAAGGACATCATCATGGACAGTACAAAGCAAATGGGTGCTGTACTTGAAAAGTACACCTTCTGTGCATATACGTTCCTAAGAAACAACTGAAAACAACAGAAAACCATTCTAAACTCAAGGGTTCACTGACTAGTTTTTTTTCTGGAGCCTTCAACTGTAAGTGGGGTGCCCCTGTGGCCGAGACACTGACTATGACCCAGCTATGTTGCATGTCCTTCATCTTTTTCTCACTCATTTCCTGTCATCTCTCTACTGTCCCTATCTAATAAAGACATAAAATGCCCCTTTAAAAAAAGCTAGTGTAAATGTAGAATATATCTTAAAACAGATATTGTGTTCCCAAGGTCAAGAATGTAAAACCAGGCCAAGTCTGAGATTTATAATTCTGAGTATTTATACTAAAACACAAGCTAACAGGCGTTTGCCTTTGTCAGAGTTGGCCATTCAAGCTCAGCACTGAGTAGTTGTTTGTACAATACAAACACATTTTCATGGTTGTTGTTGTTCATGGTGAAAGATTTCTTTTCTTTATTCGGATTATTCAGAAGATAAAAATGTCATGTAGGTAAAGCTGCCATAAAGTTGCAGAAATATTTGGAAGGACGGCGCCTGTTCGTCTCATATAGCAGAACTGCTGTACTGATACCATCTATGCAGTCTGAACCACAATAAATCTGTCAGTGATAAATAGACGTCATGCACCTGTGTTTTCCATTATGTGTGGAAACAGGAATTCAGTCACACACCTTGATCTGAGCATGAAACTACATATTCAGAATAGCCCACTGTTGCACAAACATACAGTATGTGATTCAAAGTGTTCCCTAGCTCCAGGGTATTTACTGTGCAGATGTAGTCAACTGGATATAATCTTGATGATTCTTCTGTTTCAGGGTTAAAAGGCAGAGTTGGCCCAACAGGTAAGATTGGAGGCCGAGGTGATCGTGGCCCTGTGGGGAAACGAGGCCCTACAGGAGGTAATGGAGATGGGGGCCCACTTGGTCCTCCAGGCCTCGACGGGAAGAAAGGGGACAAGGGCGAAAGAGGGCCACGTGGAACTGCAGGAATCTGCAAGTGTGGCAGCCTGCTGCCTAAATCTGCCTTCTCTGTGGGAATCACCAGCAGCTACCCTACAGAGAACATCCCCATCAAGTTCAACAAGGTCCTGTTTAATGAGGGCGGACACTACAACCCACAGACGGGCAAGTTCATCTGTGCATACCCAGGCATTTATTATTTCTCCTATGACATTACACTGGCCAACAAACACCTGGCCATTGCTCTGATGCAGAATGGTCAGTATCGCATCAAAACCTTCGATGCCAACACAGGGAACCATGACGTAGCATCTGGGTCCACTGTGATGTACCTGAACCCAGAAGATGAGGTGTGGATGGAGATCTTCTACCACGACCAGAATGGTTTATTTGCAGACCCAGGCTGGGCTGACAGTTTGTTCTCTGGCTTCCTTCTCTATGCAGACACAAACTATTTTGACACACTGGCAGAGGACTATGCATAGACCCTGGAAAACACAAAACAGAAACTGTAGTCACTGTTGGTTTATTACACATATGGTATGGTCAAACTATATTTTTATACAAATGTTTGTACTGCTAGTTATATTATTATTACTATAGAGACATATCTACTGATTTGAAATGATATTATTTGATAAAGCTTGAATAAGTTTCTGATTTATTTGTTTTGTGTGGAAGTTGGACCAATAATAACTTAAATAAATATTGTTGACAGGTACAGCTTGGTTGGGGGTTTTCCTTTACAAAATGGCAAAAGTGAAGCAAATACGAGACAAAGAGTTGCTCAATATAATATGAAAAGTCAAAACGGGTCAGCCGTAATGTTTTTATTGGCAGGAGTGCCAAAAACAACAGCTAAAGAGGAGAATACCGTGCTGGTATTGCGCATTTCTTGCTTCTCGGACTCCGTAGTGGGCGGATCCGTTATTAAACAAAGTGGTTTGATTGACAGTCCATCGGACGAATGGAAATGCAAAACTGCTGAACGAGGGTTCGGATGCATCGGCACTTATTTTCAAGGTAGGTTGAGAAGTAGTTTATCTCGTTACTAGGCAGCGATAACGGCACTCGTTGGCTAAGTATTGAGAGAAAACTATCTCGCTCGGAAAATTACAAACTTGGGCACAAGCAATACGAGCGCAGGGATACATACATTGTTGTGAGTTAGGTGGTTATTATACAGCCTAGACCACAACAGCAGTGGTCATAGTCAGGTCGCTTTCTGCAAAAAATATTAATGTATTAATATATTAAAGGAAACTATCATCGCCACCCTGGCCTCTTCAAGGTAACATAACGTTAACTGTTCCCTTCTTCGTCCCTGCCATTAACCACTTTAATGTGCTTAGCTCTATGCTACGTGTCCGAGGTTCCACTTTTAGCTTTCTAAGCTAACGTTAGCATTATTTGTTTTAAAATGACTGCTTCTGTCTCTGTTCTAGTGACATTAGAGAAAAACTGCGAACGAAAGGGCGTGCCTTGCAAGACACGCTGGTAAAAAACAAAAATGAGGACGACATTCAGGTAAAGTTATACGAGTTATATCCTAAATGAATGTTATTACAGATACAGATATATTGTTTCTGTGGACTACTGGCAGAGTACATCATCCAGCAGAAACTGAACGGCAAGACCTTGACAAGACTCAACATGACCTGGAGGAGGGGCTCACTTTATACACACACAAAGTCAGGAACACAGATAACGCTTTAGTAAATCTAATTATACTCGACAGGCTCTGGTTCCATCTACCAAATTGAGTAAGGGGAAACTACAAACTACAATGAAGGTTGGTGTGTGTTTTGTAGCTTAGCCATAGGCTGTAGTTGCCCTCCTGTGTGTGTGCGCTGCTGGCTGCTCAACACCAATCTCCTACTCTCTTCCCTCTGCCAATGAACCCTTTTCCCGCTGTGCTAAATAGCAGCGTGTGGACAGAAGTACAGTTTGCATATACAGTCTTTTTGTTTTAAGTGTATGCCTGCGTTATACCAGGAACATCAAAGCAGTGAGGAAGACCCAGGAGAGACACTGAAGAGCACGTTAAGGGCTCAGAGACAGAGGAGGAAGAAAAGGGTACAACTTCCGCTTGCACCCTCAGATCACCTTATTTAATATCATTAAACACTGTTGTATAGTACCAATGTACCAAAGCTCTAACAGTATATGTATACATACTTGTTCCTTCCCTTGGCATATATTAGCTTCTTGAACAGTCTTCAGCCCAGGAGTCTCATGATGATGATGTGGAGGAGATCTCCACCATTCAGCACCATAGTGAAGAGGAGGGACCAGCTGAAACGGCAGCTGACCCTGTGGTCTTGTCAAGACCTCCAGCTGGTTCTCTGAGAGGTTAGTGTCCATGTAAACTTGCCTCTCTCCCTTTATGCTTTTTGACTGTTCTATGGCTGGATATCATTAAAAAATACCAATACCAAAGCAGTACTGTATGTTTTAGTGCAGAAAACCTTTTTTTCATTTAACAAAATGACCTTAACTTCTCAAATTAAAGCCATACAACACCTTTACCAAGTTCAATAACTATAAAAAAACAAACTATGATTTAAATATGGAAATATCGTATCAAAGAATAAGTAAACAATACTGAGAGGCTGACCAAGCACTCTGTGCCAACATTTGGTACAAGATAGTCTGTGTCAGTAACAATACAAAAATGTAGTAGTATATGTAATTATTGTTTCATAATGTGCTTTGTCTTCAAGGGTTCTCCTCGAGAATTCAACATCCCGTCGGCTCTCAGCATTTAGACAGATTTGTGACACGGCGATTGGAAGAGAAACTGAGAGCAGCCAGAGTAAACCCTACTTCTTTTTTAGCACAAGCTAGCTTTTGTTTGAATACGATTATGAAAGATATCCAATTCCAAAACCGCCTGTTTTACAAAGATATGTGTTTGCAAATCCTGGATGAAAAGTTTTGAAGTATAAGTAAGTATGGCCTCTTGTGTTCCAGTCTAAAGGAGAGAGCCTTCAGGAGCAGGAGGCCTCTCTTGAGCCAGTCAGTCGCCTACAGACCCTCAGAGACAGAGACACTGTCACAAGGTTTGACCGAGAGGTGAGCGTCTACCTCAACTGTGGCCGCACAGGGACCTCCAGTCATGATTGTATCCATGTAATCCAACCCAGCAGCGTAGGTTTAACTCCCAGTGTTTTACAGGTTGATCCAGACAGAGCTGGAAGACATGATGTCCCTCTGGACCTCAGCACCAGGGTCAAGTTCAGAGAAGCAGCAAGACGGGTAAGGCTGGAAACAAGATTGCAGTCATTTATAAAACAAATTATTTGTGTTGTTGTATTTATTTAT
Source organism: Maccullochella peelii (assembly GCA_002120245.1). NCBI lineage: Eukaryota > Metazoa > Chordata > Actinopteri > Centrarchiformes > Percichthyidae > Maccullochella > Maccullochella peelii. The sequence continues at coordinate 363,191 of LKNJ01000003.1, forward strand.
ATATTTTTATTCTGTGCAAATACAGGCAGGAAAAGGCTTACCGATTGCTGAGGAGGCTTACAATTTCTTTACGTTCGACTTTGAGCCAGATCCACAAGATGGGACTGAGAAAATTTGCAGGAAAAGACAAAAACAGAAAAAAACTGCTGAGGAGGACAGAGATGAAGAAGGAGGAGGAGAAGAAGTTGAAGCGCAGGAAGATGCTGAAGTAGATGCAGATGATCAAGATGAAAATGTGGAGCAGGTAAGACAACATTGTAATAAATAATAATAACATTGTAAGAAATGGTCTGTGTGTATCTATCATGGTTATTTTCACCTGTCCTGTAGCTACAGCTGCATAAGACTGAGTAGATTCCAAATGCCTCATATTGTTCGTCCCGCCTTAGAGTGAAGAAGCTCCTCTTGTGCGAGATGAAGAGGATTTATTCGTCATTGAACAGTCGTCCCAGGACTTCCTGGAAGTGAAGAAAGCAGAGTATGTTGGGTACAAAAAACTTGTTCAGCGAGAAAGTGAGCTCCTCTTCATGCCAAGTTTTCGAACAGGTATTCTGTACAAAACCACCTGATTCACAGCTTTCAAATACTGTAATGTCAGCTTTAATATTCTGTTTCAGGACATTAACTGTCTTTAAAATCTTTGAACTTTATTTGTCACTGCCACAGTCCCAACCTCCATTAAACTGCCTGAGAACATGAAGCCCCGTTATCTGGAGGACGAGGGTCTGTATGTAGGGGAAAGGCCTCTTGTATCCCTGACCAATGAGAACATTCTGGAGAACCGCATTTTGAAAATGGAGGAGGTAATCTCAACCAACATGCTAGACAGCTGTGTCACTCTGACTCCTTTAACCTTTATCCAGGTAAAATATATATTTTTAAAAATTATTTATTAAGGGAAAGAAGTGGTTTGGAGATGACGGCAGGATCATGGCTCTGCCTGACCCCATAAAGGAATCATCCACTAGGCCCCCTCTCTTCCACATGGAGGAGGACCTGGACCCCGCACTGCACACTGTGTACAGGAAGGTCAGACACACGCCCACTGTGACTCTCACTTCGATCACTCCATTCATTTGCCACATCTAAAGCACTGTGCACATCCATACACTGAAAGTGTTGTGGCGCCCTCAGACTTGTGTTCTCTAACCCCTTTGCAATTTTGAAAAAAGCAAAAGGGCAGTTTGGCATTTGGTACAAAGGAACAGGGAGGGGGGCGTTTGTTATCAGGGAATAGAGCATAGGTGGAGGCTGACACATCTGTGATATCATCTCTACACACAATATACAGCTACATCAAAACTCCAACAGGGCATTGTGGGCATTTAAAGAAATACAAGTTACATTTTGACCATTTGAAATAGAATTGTATCTTTTATATGTATTTCCTGTTAAGAAAATGCCAACACACAGTGTACTTAACCCACACTTGATGTGCACTTTTCCTAATACTGCTTCGAAGCATTGGTCAGAGCTGTAGAGTATCCCACAATGCACCAAGGTGTACTGCGCCACCACACCAGTCCAGTTAATGGCAGTAATGCTTCTATAGGCTGGTTTTAGGACATGAAGAAGTTTGAGTTTTTGACATGTTGGATTCAGCGTGAATATTATTTCTCATGTCCAAACACTACAAAATTATGGCAGACCCTCCACAGTTGGTTGCCACTTAATATTAACAATCTCTTCTTCTTGATGGGACTGATAAGAATAATATCTCATATCTGACTCTGTGAAGGTAAATATTAAAGTGTAACTCCACCCTCAGATTCAGCTAGAACCGTCTCTCTCAGCAAATTTAAAAATGCAATGAGTGAGGGAACAACAACTGTAGGAGGCGTGGCCTCGTGGCTACGTAGTGTGTGGGTCAGGAGACACGGGGAGACTGACTGACACTGATTAGAGTCTTTCTTATATAAATTTCATGACGTAAACCGGCTGACTCTATGTCAGCATTGGACTCTGAGGTTTCAGGGCTGATTTAAAACAGTAGATGGCGTGTTGAGCCACTTTCAACCCATGAAATGCAGATTTTTATACATTTGGTAAGAAATGTCAACATTAACACCAGCACTGATGTGTTTCATCACAGTACAGTCATATCATTTAGTTTACAGCTCTAAAAACATGTTTAAGTGTGCAGTACCTCTTTAAATATCATATCGTGCGATCAAAATTTTGAGAAATATGCTGCGTCATTACAAATTTTATCAGGCAGAAACCATCAAAATATTATGTTAGTCTATTTTACGTACAGTAGACCTACGTGCATCTAGATAGCTCGATTTAATTGCTCCTCTCAGCTCCTGAACGTGCGTTTTTTTACTGTATGCTTGATGCTATATATTTGTTCATTATGTAGAAATTAAATGAAACCAACAAAACATCTGAGCTCGATCTGGACATGTATTTGTATTTTTGAGAGTCACGGGACATTACCTTGTTACATTGTTGTCACGCATGACTTTTCATTACAGCACTCCCCAACGGTGCTATTAGTCATGCTAACTGTCATACTTCCTTTAAGCTTACGCCCATAATTACACACAAAGTTTTGAAAGTTTGGAAAATGCTTAATTTCAACAGTATTGTTTTCAAGGTTAGGCAGATGCTTGAATTCGAATATACTCTTTGAAAAATGCTTGATTTTCAACATAATCTGGTGTTTCATCATCTCCACAATCACTCATGTAAACCAAACATATTTGAATATTTGAAATGAAAGGATCCAGTCATCATATTTGTTTGTTGTCTCCTGGTATTTATAGAAACAATTTAGATGTGGTGATAAAGGCTTCGAGAGTCTGGAAATGTTTGGTTTAGGTACCTTGAAAGTGCTTGAAAAGCGCTTGAACCCTGTACTTGCAAGCAAAGCACAGAGTGTATTTTCCTTGTGGTTATTATTTTCCAGAACATTGCATGGTGGATGATGTTGTTCTGTCCCACAGGCGCTGAAGTCTAAGTATGCAAATTTGTATATTGCCGGTTCAGCGGACCCTGAGGGAGACTACCAGCTTGATGTTGATGTCTCTGGGCTGATCTTCTCCCATCACCCACTCTTCAGTCGCGAACATGTCCTGGGGGCCCGTCTAGCTCAGCTGTATGATCAGTACCTCACCAGGCAGCACAATAATCTTACAGGACACCTCACTGACAAGGTAAACTTCAGCCGACTGTCTCAGCTGTCAGTTTATATTATTCAAATAAGCCACATATATATCAGGTGTGTTTTGTGTTATCCGTGTGCTGTAGTTGAATGGATTGAGGAGTGCACTGCGGAATATGCTTGAGGTCCACGGCGGGCAGAGCCTCACTCAAGCCATGCAGCAGAGGATATCTGAGTACAGTCTGGAGGTTAGGTGAGTTCCCCAGGTTGTGTTCCATCCAAGTCCTGTTCAGTTTACAAACAGGTGCCCTCAAGCACCATGTTTTCCCCCCTGAATATCATAGGAACACTCGGCAGCTGCGAGACAGCGAGCAGGAGAAAGACAGGACTCTGCTGAAGAACATAGTTAAAGTGTGGAAGGAGATGAAGGCCCTCAGAGACTTTCAGAAGTTCACCAACACACCCTACAAGCTCTACCTCAGGAGGTAAATCTCTTTGGCCCATGTCTGCGATAATACATTTGCTGGTGCTGCTCCATAGAAGTTTAATAAAATACTATGTGCAGAGATGTGCTTTCAGAGGAAACTCATTTACTCCCCCAGCCTAAATGTAAATCTTGTTTAAGGGTCAGAAAGACTGCATATTCACCAAAGCCCCTAATACATGCTTGCTGTGTGTATTTTGTGGTTATAGTGTTCTACAGATTCTTGTACCCTTGTCACTGATGTGCTGTGTTTTCTTTTTTCAACCCTGCTCCAGAGAGAATGTGGACCGGGCATCAGATGAGCGAGAGTATGAAGATGAAATCTTGGCAGAGGTTGTGGAACTGGAGGCAGAGAGCGAGGAGGACTACCAGAGAAAGCTGGTGGAGTACAGGAAACAGCTGGAGGAGTGGAAGCTCTGGAGAAGGAAACAGGTACCTACTAGAGCTAGACTGATAAATCGGCCAGGCTGATATCAGCCGATATTAGCTTACTGCAGACTGTAGGAACTGTGTCACCTCATAAGGTACAATAAATTGCAGGGCAAACATGCTAAACTAGGTTTGAAGTAATTTGGAAACAGTGTCACCATTACATAGTTTTTCCACAAGAGAGGACTGACACAGTGATTTTTCAACTGTAAAATGTTCTGCTCTGTATGTATCTTGGTCACAATAAAAAAAAAAAATCGAAGGGATCTGTATCAAGTTTGTTTATTTATGTTATGTGTTTATGTTTTTAAAAAAATCACCCGATATATATATGTACATACAGTGTGTGTGTGTGTGTATATATATCGGATTTTTTAACTTCCCAAAAATTCAGTATCAGTCGGGCTATAGTATCTACCTATTTGATATTTATTTAGCTTAGCTTAGTCAGTGGTAGTTAGTCCCTTTCTTACACCTGAACATATAGCATATTACTGTACAAGCAAAACCTGTATCTATAATATTGTCTCTCATGACTAATAATAAATAAATTAAGCCTTGTACTTTGTGTGAATATACACATGTACATTAATACACACACACATCCTATGTTCCCTGTTTTCAGAAAGCCAAAAAGAAGAAGAGAAAAAAGAAGAAGAAAGGCCAGGCACAGGATGACACAGAAGAAGAAGACGAAGACCAGGAGGTGAGCGAGTCAGAAGGGCCCGTTGAAGAAGGCCCCCCAAAGCCGGAGCCCCCTGAGAGGCCAGCCTTTGACTCTATAGAGCAGTGGGTCAGAGAGAAAGCCTCCAGGATACGCAGGAGACCAGGAGAGTCCGTCCTGATCCCGGAGCTGTCTGCATCGGGAAATATCACCGCCAGTGAACTCTGCCCCAGGTAAGAGCCGTAGAGTAAGAAATGGCAAGTAAGGGGAAGAGACTTGAACTTATGTTGATATATAGAAAATCCACTTATGTTACCCGCTGGCAGATTTTTCACTTGTTTTGAGAAAAATAAGATGATAACCCTAAATCTCAAATGAATGATGGACTACACTGTTATTGTGTTACTGTGGACGTTTTTCATCATGTTTGTTTACTCCACATTGTAGGGCTGAAATAGCTCGAAGAGAGGATGTTGCAAGGCGCTCTCTTTTCACCAAGATCCTATACAACGACAAAGAAGTTTCCAGAACAGACAGCCGCTCCCTGAACACTGATTTCAGAGTCCACTTTGGCCAGATTTTCAATCTCAAGATAGTTAACTGTCCCCAGAGCATCAATTTGCAGGTACAGTACAGAAACATTTAGCGTGCTGCCACTTTGTCCAATCCACACATCTGCTTGATAGATTACTAAATGAACTGTATTCTTTCCTCATTTCTGCCTGTGTGTGTGTGTGTGTGTGTGTGTGTGTGTGTGTGTGTGTGTGGACTGTGTATGGGTAGGTGTTTGAGGAAATTGGCTCATCGTGCTCTGTCCTGGCTCAAGTGTTTGTTCCAGTGCCAGAGCCCTCAGTTCTGACGGGCAACGTCCCTCTTGAGGAATTTGAGTTCAGCAGCAACCAGAGAGTGATGTTCGACCACGAGGGTGTAGGAAGTGGTAAATGCCTTCATTTGACTCTAGCTCAATCAATCAATCACTCAAACTTTATTTATATAGCACCTTTCATACAGGTTAGTGCAGTTCAAAGACCTGAAACACTCACCCACAAATCTATTCCCACTCCAAGGATAACATCTATATTTGAATGTGATTCATAACCCTTACATTTGTTGGACGGGGATTTGTCATTTCTGTTATCTCAGTCTCTGTCTTCCTGTCTCTCATCCTCTCTGTGTGCTTCGTCAGACGTGCCCCTCTCCTTTGAGGCTGACGGCAGTAACAAACAGACCCTGTTGACCTCTGGGAAGCTGTCGTGCTGCGTTTGTTGGGGGATTGGGGAGGATGGCGTACTGCTCGCCCCTCCTGTGTCTCAGCAACCTGGTGGCATACACAGGTAATGTCACCTAAAGGATCGTACTGGTGGTTTTGCATGTTTTAGCCCATGAATTACTTCTCCTGTAGGATTTACATCACTGCTGGCCATTTTCCAAACCAAACCACAGGTGATTATATTCATGAATTCATTTTCCTACCCTCCAGGCAGCCGGTGGTTTCAGTTTATGTCAGCGTGATATAAACTTGAAACTAAGACTTGAAACTTGTTTAAAATAGGTAATCATCATTATGCAGCAAGGGAAGTTTCTGAAAAGTCCTCTCTGTTTATGCTGTCGACAGCTCATGGGAAATGCTGAACAACGACATTAATCTCAAATTCAAATTGCCATGCCGCAAACATTCCCATGTTTGCTTATTGTTTGTATTTTCTGATAACATAGCTCATAAAGGAATCTCCAGGCTCATTCATTTTTTATGCAAATTCCCAAAACATTGATGTCAGAGCTTCCTACAAAAACCTGAATGCATCTGTCTGAAGGAAGGTTCAAGTCTCTGCAAGTTAAGTGTCACATCACATTAAAATAAGCTGCAGCCAGGGGCTGAAATAAGTCTAAAAACTTATAGTATGCTCAGGAAAATAGTCCATAGTAATGTATTGTGTATGCAGTTTATGTGCTACAACATGGCAAAACACTTTAAGTCCCTACACTTTGTATCTTGTACAAACTGCCCAGTGGTAATTGGTTTTTAGTAGTATTAATCACTTCCTGTCTGTGTTTTAGTGGCTTGGGCCGTCTTGATGCTGTCACATATATTGGGGCGTCTGGACTATATGACATGAAAAAAGTTGGAGAGTGGGCCACACAGTCTCGATTGGACCCCAACGATCCCAAAAATGCCTCCATCATGCAGCTGCTAAAAGTGGGTATCAGAATACAGTACTGTGCAAAAGCAATAGGTTTCAGCAATCCCGTTTCTAATTTTTGCGATGAAAACATGGCTTCTTTCTTTGTACCTGTGGTTCCCCAGGTGGCCAGCAGCGGAGAGGTAACAGCTCCAGAGTACTTTCGTCTAGAACAGCTGCAAGAGGAGTTTAACTTTGTGACTGATGAAGAATTGGACAGGTCCAAAAGGTTCCGCCTGCTCAGGCTCAGGAACCAGGAAGTTGCAGAGTTTCGAAATTACAAGTGTGTTCCTGCTCTGGAGAGGGAGATCACTGATAAGGTGTTCCAGGTCAGCCTTCCAAATATTTACTATATTGCGGAGTATTGTGGATATGGCAGAATGAGGATGCATTAGCTCTGTGTGCAGCTTATTTTTTTTTTGGTTCTTTTGGTTTAAAATGATTTCAGGAATATGAGAAGAGACTGAAAGAGGGAGATATAATTGACACTAAAGAACATCTGGATTCACACCGAGCCTTAGTAGCCAAATATCTTCAGAAGGTGAGTGGCCCATCTGATGTAAGCATGTTTGCATTACATGTTTACAAGTGTTGTATAATCTTGGCATTTTCCCACAGATCCGAGAGTCTGTCATCAACAGATTTCTTCTCGCCAAGCATCACTACCTTCTGTCCGACTTGGTGATAGAGGAGGAGATACCAAGCATTGGGTAAACACTCCCCCAGGCATTATTAACTGACTAAATAGCCTGTCTCACTTTTAACTCCCATCTTTCACAACTGACATTCTTTCATGTTTGTGTTATGCCTGGTACCAAATATTTCTTTTGTACTAGTAATTTAAGCATGTATACCGAGTGCTACTTTCTGTATTGGAATTTTTCATTTCTGTATATATTCTACGCTTGTTTCTCTTGTCAAGAAGAATTGAAAAATGACAAAGAGTGCCTGAACTCCCTGCTCAAGTTGTAACGGAAAGGTTTGATAACTTGGATTACTTTGAGCTGTGGGATCAACAGCCAAATCAGCCTATCAAGAAAGAGTGACAGGGCCTATATAACTCACAGGCTGATGGAAGTATGTTTCTTGGCCCGGTGCTGCTTCGGCCTATTTGATCTTGAACTCAACACTACATTCCCCTGGCTGAGTAATACTCTTCTCTGGAACCATTCAAAGCGGTGTTTTAGAGCAGGTTTCCCAACATGTGGACCTAATAACAGAAAATCAGAAATTAATTTTAAGCCTTTGATGGCATTTGTGCAGATTCACACATAATAATGTACGCTGATGCCAATCACGCTGCTGGCTGTTACCTTGCGCCTTTTTTTCATTATTGAAAGTGAATGTTATAATCTTTTCTGTTCCATTTTTCTGTTATTCTTCAGTGGTGCAGGTCCAGGGTATGTGCTTAGAGTTTCTTTCTTTTTCTCCCACCCTCTGTGCCTCTGTTTCTCCATTTAGTTTGAACCCTGAGTACCAGTACAGTAGTGACGATAGATCTTGTGTAGTACTCAGTCCTTTCAGGATTTTGCAGAGATGATTTCACCAAAACAGTTTGATTTTGTTTTGTGGGTGTTTTCTCAAAAATTAAGGTGAATTTAAGTTTTTGTTTGTTTGTTTTTTTGCTGTAAAATTGCAATAATCTGTAAAACGTACTAATTCTACACATGTTCCTGATATATTAACACACTAATCATTTATAATATTGTTATACTATTTACTTAGTATAACAATATCATATATTTACAACTGCACAGAACTAAAGGAAGTTATTAATCTAGCTTTGCTTGCTATAATACTGAAAGACAGCTTACTGCAAAGTGTAACAGCACAGTAGAGTGGATCTATTCCTCATGAAATAACACTGTTAATAATGTGCTTATCCTGATTTTACTAACTTCAACTACAGCAACACATGCTTAAACACTTTGCAAGGCACCATGGGACTTTTGCCTATAATATGTTGTTTCCTTTGTTCAAACAAGTGAAGCAATCCTCTTCCTGGTAGCCCTCTGTGCCTCAATTTAATCCTGCATATTTCTGCTAGTAGTACACAGTCGATACATAATAAGCAACACAGTATCAATCACTTTTTACCTTAGTGGTCCCATTTTTCCGTTGAGTTAGTATTGTGATCATAAAATCGTAAATACCTGGAAGGACTGAGTACTGTTGGTGGTAATAATCCTATCCCTTACTTTGAAACTACAAAAATGTTTTTGATCTCTCAGTGATTTGCATTCAGTATGATATCAGCAGTCCCTTCTAGTTATGTTAACTAAATAATAACAGCTGTTTGTTGTGACAATCAGGATTCTGGGAATAAACCTTTTCAAGCTGGCTGAGCCCAAGCGGCCGCTGAAACCTCAGAGGATAGAAAGAAAGAAGGTGACGGCTCAGAATCTGTCCGACGGAGACATTAAACTGCTGATCAACATCATCCGGGCCTACGACGTCCCCATCCGCAGGCCCCAGAGCAAGTGAGTGTCGAGTGTGCCCAGTCGAATTCAGAATAGTTTAGAAAAGAGTCAAAATCCTCATTTTCTCTCAGAAACAAGAATTAAGCGTGCTTTTACCTGACAGAACGTCAATGGGTTTTTATTTCAGTAAACCAGGACAGTCGTCTCAGAGCGCTAGCCAGGGCAGTGATTGGCTCCTCAGCCAGGTACAACACACATTAACTGTACTTTACAGCTGATTGGCAGCCCGATCTTTATTGGCGTGTTATCCATATTGTGTGTGTGTTTGTTATTGGTGTGATGTAGGTTCAAGTGAGGCCCTTTGTGGAGGTTTCCTTCCAGCGCACAGTGCTCCAAACAACCACCGCTGATGGACCAAACCCCTGCTGGAACGAGGAGCTGCAGCTGCCATTTAGGTGACAATTGATTATTTCATGGCTTGACTTTTGTCTTTTATGGTGAATGTTTACTTTGCATGTGTTTCTACCTACCTGAGACAGCTTTAATCAGAAATATTGAATGAAGCTGACTTATGAAATAGCTCCCAGCTCATAGTAACTGCACCACTGTTACGCTTCAACATTGGGGAAGTGTAAGCACACTGTAAAATATTGGAAATAGCTCCTGGAAAAATAATTCTATTCCAAAATTGCTGTCTGTGTTTTACTTGTTTTACCTGGTGCACCTGGTGCTGCTTGTGGCCAATTCCAAATCAGCTTCATCTACTTACATACATTCAAACACACAGCTCTTTCCAGACACCGGCGCTAAGTGCACTTAACACAGTTACACTGTTTTTAGTGCAACAAATTAGCTGAAATGTAAAACTGTTCTTCTTCTCTGCAGTGCCCCGAATGGTGACTACAGCGCTGCTAACTTGCAATCAGTCAAAGACGAAGTCTTCATCAACATATTTGATGAGGTGGTTTATGAAACGGGAGTGGTGAGTAAAACACTGTTCAGTTCCTCTCATCTCACTCACAATAGTTATATCAAAACATGTTGAATTGCATTATTTGTTCTAACACCTTTTGCTCCTCAGAATGACAAAGACAAAGGGAAAACAATACACACTCGAGTAGAGAAGCACTGGCTGGGCTCTGTCAAGATTCCTTTCAGCACCATTTATTCTCAGTCCAGGGTGAGAGTCTTTGTCGTTGTGTATTAACAGGTGTAACAGGTGGCCTTGCTAACAGAAAAGCACACTGACTGTCTTTTATTTTATTCCATTGGGTAGATTGATGGAACATTCAAGGTGAATACACCAGCAGTGTTGCTGGGGTACAGTAAGGAGCGGAGCCACGGCACTATTGGTGGTTATGATACTCTGCGGAGCCTGAGTGAGGGAGCATTTATCACACTGTTCATCACCATTGAACCTCAGCTGGTGCCTGGGGAGTCCATTAGGGAAAAGGTAAGCCATGTTAAGGATGGATCCTGTCTGCTAATTAGTGCCCCGGCCTGCATCACTGTGTGCTAGTTTGTCTTAGTTCATGTGTGTGTTTACATCCAGTTCATTTCATACAAGTTATCTATGTCAATATTCTATCAGATATGTTCATTTCATAAACGTTTGTATTGCCATATTGTACCAAAACAAGGGACCGTTTGCATAAGAGACTGGACAATATGGATCATGTCTAGTGACAGAGGACAACAGAGTATGTAAAGTGGTTTAATTAAGTGGTAAATTATGGCGTTAGTCACTTGAATATTCAGAGAAACAAACTTTAAGCCAGTTTAAGCCAACTTCTACTCACCCTGTAGCAGAAAAGGGGTCCCTTGTTTTGAAACAATAAGTTGTCCATGCTCTTGTAAGTAGGTGGTTATGCATCAGTGTATTCATTTATTCTTATGTTTGTTATCCTTTTGTGTCATTTATTTGCCTTTGCTCTTCTGCATGTGCTAGTTAAAGGAAGTGAAGGTAACACTCTGCCTTTTATTCACCTAATTCACCTGTTCATGACTGCATCTTTCTGAGTTAAGGCATATTGATGACCTGTATTCCTCTGCTGTAACCTTTGACCTTTTTATGCAGTTTGACAGCCAAGAGGATGAGCGTTTACTGCAGGCTTCAGAGAGATTTGAGAAGGACGCAACACAGGGCTACCCGGACCGGCCCTGCATTACCACCATCATAGACCTCAATGGGAAGACGGTTTTCATCACGCGTTACATTCGACCACTCAACCCCCCGCAGGAATTACTGGATGCATTCCCCAATAACCCCCAGGAGGCCACGGTCAGTCACTGCTCAATTACTCCCATCAACTTCAGTAGTAATCGCTTGTATTTCTTATTTGATTGGATTTACTGTAGTGACACACTGACTGTATCCTCACGCAGGCCCTGGTTGCCCGATTTGTCTCGCTCATCCCCTCTCTGCCAGACAGAGTTTCGTTTTCTGGTGCCTGTGACTTGTGGAGCACCTGTGATGTGAGTGAACCCTTCCTGATGTATTGCGATTGCGAGAGGAGGGAGATGCCCGTCTTACAGTACCACGTGTTTCCTCTTCTTGTTTTTAGCAATTCCTCACCCTCCTAGCAGGAGATGAAGAAGAACACGCCATACTGTTGTGCAACTACTTCCTGTTCATGGGCAAGAAAGCCTGGCTTATAATTGGCACTGCTATACCAGAGGTGTGTAACAATCCCTTGTAAACCTGGGGAGATTTAGATTAGTTAATCTCATGGACATATACATATAAAAAAAAATAATGAAGAGCTTTTGAGTCTTTCTGCAGCAGTGCTATGATTTTGGCTCTCTTTACTTCTTAGGGGCCCACAGCATATGTCTTGACTTATGAGCAGAGCCGCTACCTGATCTGGAATCCCAGCAGTGGTCAGTACTATGGACAGTATGACACCTTCTGCCCACTGCAAACAGTTGGTTGCCTGGTCAACGCTGACAACGTGAGTGAAGAGAGAGCAACTGCATGAAATCAAATGACCAGTTCATGATGTGGCATTTAATTCTTCATTTTTGTGACTGATTATTTAATTCTCCCTGAATCTTTATCCAGGTGTGGTTCAACATTCAAGAACATACGTCACCGATGACAATGAGTTTTGACATCACAAAAGTCAACTTGTGGAAGCCATTTTTCTCCCGATCTTTCGCTCACCCTGGCCTGTCAAGTGTACAAGTGAGTGTTCAACATTTCTGTATAATCTTGTTGTATGTTCGGTGGTATTTTAATATTTTCTTCTTCTACATCTAATTTTCTTTAGCCAGAGGAGCTGGTATATCGGCGCACAGACAAAGCAACTGCAGCCGAGCTTCAGGACAGGCAAGTTGCTTCTAACACTGTCATGTTGATTTGTTAGGCTGCTGTTGTTCCACACTAGACGAAACACATATACCATCTCACTCTCCGTAGGATTGAGAAGATCCTGAAGGAGAAGATCATGGAGTGGCGCCCTCGTCACCCGACCCGCTGGAACCGCTACTGCACCACCACCCTGAAACAGTTCCTGCCCAAACTGGAGCTGAGCGGGGGGCGGGATGTGGCTGAGGGGCACCGCCACGAGTTGCAGAGTCTGCTGGGAGACAACAGGGTAAGTCTGAAATGGGAGTGCCTGGAAAAAAAGTTAGTAGACTGAGTCACTGAATAATGTCATCAGTCATCAATCTTATCATTTCAATGATATAATATTCTCTGCTCTGAAAAAAATGTCTGGCAGAAAGCACATGGTGTCACATTAATAAATTCTTATCATAAATTACAGCTTTTTTCCCTTTCTTTTTAGATTTCAGGATTCCCCCTGCATCTGCCATTCTCCGAGATCCGGCCCATTGTAGAGGCCGTGTACAGCACTGGGGTTCACAATGTTCAGGTATCGAATGTGGAGTTTGCCCTGGCCGTGTATGTGCACCCCTACCCTAATAATGTCCTGTCTGTGTGGGTATACCTGGCCTCACTCGTACACACATGATACAAGGCACACTCATCTGACTGTATATCACTGTGTGTGCTTTAGCTTTATTTAAGCTGATCACTTTATGTAATTACATTACTCACACACTGTTTGCACACATATAATGTATATAATGTTTATCAGGTAAATCTTGATAATATAGTTACCAGTTTCATATTTGTACATTGAATACAACAAACCTGCTTTAAAGCCCACCTTTCTGAACCTTATAATGTTCAGTTGTGTTTTCAATATTTTGTTCATTTATGTTGGACATATATGGGAGAGCAGGACAGTAAAAATGTATAGAAACGCCTTACACTACAATTAAACACTACTACTAGAAACTGCCCAAACCCTACCATACAGTTAAAAATCTACACCAACAAAAACAGAATTACAATCTTCACAAAAATAGGATTTATTGCAAGGCTGTGTTGGGCAAATGTATGTAAATAACTGATAGCTCAGTTCACTGGGCTCTTGAAATGTTTCCTACTAATATTTTTAATAAAATGTCACATTTGTAAGCTTTTCAGTTTCTATTTTGCTTAATTTTGTTCAGAAAATAAAATGACCAACAACAGAGCTTTTAACCCCAAGATATTTTATTGTTCTGTTGATGAATTTAACATTTCCAGTAGAACTCCGTATGCAAGACTTTTGAACAAGCAAATAAATCCTGCTGCAGAATGATTAAAGATGAAGTCCCCAGTAGGCTTCTCCCAATCTGAGGGTTATTATTCTTAATCCCCTTTCAGCTTCTCTAAAAGCTCTTCAGTGTTGGGCGTATTAAAATCCCTCTCATATGAACATTGGTCCATTTCTTTGCCCACAACATTGGCGTGCATAAAGAAAAATAAAAGCAAAAAGCTTGTTTTGGTGACTTAACATCTGGTATCACAAAGTCGGACAAAGTAGTTAAGACTTCACTGCAACATAATGTACCAATTCCTGTCTGTACATCCTTTACTGGTGTCTCAGTAACTTCATGGTGGCTGTGCCAGCATCAACAGTGAACTGAACATCAAGGTAAGATAACACAGGAGGAGTCAAAAAGTCCTCCATGTACAGTGGGCTATATGTAGATCATTCTGACCCATAACCATCAACATGACCGACATCCACAACAGTCACTTCAATGTAAGGGGAGGCAGAGATCAACTCCTGTATCGGTTTCCACATCACCCTCTCCAATAAATGACAATACTTGTTTATGGTAAACAGCCTACACTATGCTGATTATCAACTAAACACAGCAGGGGGAGAAGACTTGTGTAAATCAGTATAGTTTTTGTGACAAAAAACTTTAACTACAGAAAACACAAAGTACTTGATGTTTACACTTCTCTAGTTTTTTTAATTTTTCAAAACAAAAAAAGGAACCAGAATGTACATTTTCAAACACTTCAAATCCATTATCACCTCTTTAGGTTTTCCTTTTCTGAAAGATTATTTCCATTTAATATAGATGGAAATGGAAATAACAGAAGCAAAATTACAGTTTCATTCAGAAACATTTTGAAGTGACACAAAATACAGCAACCGGTATTCCCAGGATAAAGTGCAATAAAAAAGGAGACGTGACATTTTAGGAGAGCGTTGCTTGGCACCATCACTCTCCAGAGCGACAGCAGGCCCTGAAACCACACTGCAGGTTCTGGCAGCCGCTGGCCGTGTCTGCGTGAGGACCTGGGGAGAAGCACCACACAGTGGTAATTTACTCAACTGCATGACAAGACACAGTTTATACATACACAATCTACACCAATACTTTAAAAACTAATTATTACTTTTAAACAAATACAAATGAATGAATAAAATGAAGGCATCATACCGGCTACTGTAATGCCTACTTACCTTCCACCTCAGTAGTATCTGTTACTTACACTAGGACACATGCTATGCAGGTGGGGTTAGTAATGTTTGTAACAGTTGCCACACATTGCAATAGATCTGCTCACAAAATATTTTATATTCACTGCGACACATTCACATACAGTTTAACATAACACAGCCCATTTCCAAAGCACCTTGCTAGATCACGAGCACATACAATGTTGTGTTTCACTAACAGCTTCACTTGTGAGTGTTACCGTTGATGTTGTCGCAGTAATAGAAGTGCTCGTCGTTGAGGGAAGGACAGGCTGACACCAGCTCCTGCAGTCCCTTCTCAGTGATGAAGAGGCAGCCAGACAGGTTGAGATGCTCCAAGACAGGAAGCCCTCCACGCTGCGACAGAGCCCTGAAACACACACAGTGCAACCCTCATTACAGGTACAACAACATATGTCTATATGAACACTGATAAACCAATACTGATGACTATAGCAAATGTAATGTAAATGCCTTTCTCTAATAGACAGTATTTAGGTAATAACTAATGGAAGCATAACTTAATGAGCACGCCTGCATTACTACTTTTCCATTTATGTAGTCATGTGAATAACCACTCATGCTGGATCTCACCCAAACTGTACGTGAGAGAGGTTGTGAGGAGTTTACCAAGTGGCAGTGCTTGCACGGATGACAACACCCACATGTTATTATACCATCTTCTGCTTTCAGCTAGCACTGAAAATATTTACACTTGCCACTTACTCTACTTACTTACACTACATGTTGTTTTGAAACTGCATCAATGCTATCTGACCACATGTTGTGGTATTTTTAAGCTGACCGAAGGCGACTCATTCATCTCACTGCATCGCATCTGTTTCTGAAGATACTAACCTCTCTCTTTGTATGTGAAAGCATGCTATTGCAAGTATGAAAGGGGTGTGTTGTTTTAGTTGGTTTGAAAAACAGCAATGCATAATCTTTACCTCAAGCCCAAATCTGTGACTTGATAACATCCAGAGAGGCTGAGAAATCTCAGCGAGCGTTTTGCCTCTGACTGGTCAGTCCTGTTTTCACGCTCCAGACACTGCAGGCCCCTAAATGAGGAGCATTTAGTCCGAAACTCTGCAGCACTGCTTCTGGTGGTGCCTGCCTCGCACTGAGGCCCGGTAAAAGTCCTGAGGGCCATGTCACTAGTGCAGCAGGTGGAGTGACCACAAAACATTTCCCCAGACATGGCATACTGCTGATGCAAATAGGAGGCATTAGAGCCAGTCCTGTGCCCCCGCCTCCTGCTCCTCCTGCAACAGCACGAGCCTCCCACAAGCTGTGTCTCTACAAAGCTTTCCGCTTCAGGGAGCGACATCCCACCACGACGGCTCCATTCTGCAGCATCTTCGATATCAGCAAGGTCTGAGGGGTCCAGGACCCACACTTGCGTGGGGGTGATGGCAGCGCCCCAGTGGCCAGTCCCCTGCTTGAAAATGATGGCCTGCCGCTTCTGCCCCACTGGATGTAGGTTTCTCTCTTCCACGAGCGTGATGGGTATTGGGGAACTTTTAAGAAGTTTGGCTCGTCGGTCTGAGCGTTTGTCGAAGCAGGTGGAGGACGTGAGGTCACCCAGCCCAACAGACAGTTTCTTCAGGGTGTGATCAGTAATCTTCTCACACCCCGACAGATCCAGGTGCTCCAGAGAGAGACAGGCTCCGAGAGATGACCAGCTGAAAGAGGGAGGAGAACAGGAACATAGTGCTCAGTACTGAGTTTCCTTTAGATTAAAACTAACTAATCTTAATCCATTGTGGATCCCCGTACATAAACTTTGTCAATGATACCCCATGACCTCTCTCCATAATAAGAACTGACTTGATGATATTTTAGTAATGACTTTAAATATTAACCTGTCAAATGCAAAATCTGTAACATCAGTCTGGGTCAGGTCCAGGTGAGTAATATTGGGGCAGAGACTGAGGATCTGGCGCACCTGAAGAGAGGACAAAAGTATGTCAGGTCAGACATAATCAGGTATTGCACAATTCCAGTGTCAAAATAAAGATTCTGCACTGCATACCATTTTACTAGAAACTGTAGAACTGTACGCCAGAACAATGGACTTGACAGATGGACCCACAGCTGGCAGGAGGTTCTGGATGATCCCATTCAGAAGCCTCTTCTCTCGCTGAGCAGTGCTAATTGCCAGGGATCCCCGAGTATGGCCAGACACATCTAAAACAACAATAAACAAGAACTAGGATGACACAATTTACTCAGTTTAGATATAGAACTCATCATCACCTTCAAAGAATGGCCTGCTAGGCACAGCCTATGGCTACACTGCAGGCCTCTTTACTACCTTTATGCCAGCATGCAGCCTGAGATCTGGAGGGAATGCCTTCCTGACTTCAGTGCAAACTCTTAAAAAGGTGGATAAAGGTGACTGGTTTCACCACAAGACCATGTGAGTGAATGTGGAGTGCCCTGCCCTCTTGGGCAAACACATTTAGATTTTATCACGCTATACTTTTATTATCCTATATCAACGACCAATCAAACCATTGTGCACATTTTTAACTTGACTATCAAAACCAAATATTAGAAATGTCAATGCCACCCAGGCCTTTTTATGTTAATGATTCATTTTTGTAGACTTTTTTTAGGTGCCTAATCTGCTTAAGAATGTATAACCAGTGTAAATAAATACTTAAGTGTATTACACTGCAGAGCATTACAAACAGTGGTCACAATGTTTGTGCACACACTGGCGATTTTTGCCAAAAGCAGGTTGAAGGGGTATGAAACTTGCAATAACACACTCCCGATTATACCTTTTTGTTAGCTTCTTTCTGAAATGATCATACATAATGACAGTGCTACTGTTTATCACTAACTGAGGTACGCACTTTCACTTAAGACAAAGCCTCACCAGACTCATCAACATCAGCATCCTCATCCCATTCCTGATAGGCCCGACCCTCGTTCTGTCGACTCTTCACCCACTCATCATTTGGCTCCTGGTCCAGATCCCCAGGGGGGCCCCGATAATA
Source organism: Maccullochella peelii (assembly GCA_002120245.1). Lineage (NCBI taxonomy): Eukaryota > Metazoa > Chordata > Actinopteri > Centrarchiformes > Percichthyidae > Maccullochella > Maccullochella peelii. The sequence goes on from LKNJ01000003.1 coordinate 381,313, forward strand.
ATCACCTACATTAGAGACACACAAACATTTATCAGCAGTGCAGGGAAAATTAAGCTAAGTAAACAATATTTTGTTCGCTATCAGCAGCCTACCTCTGGCCCAGCGTACAGGGTAGAGGTGCCTCCACAGAGAGCCGGTCTTGGCCAGCTCTGACCAAGAGCTGCATACTTGACTACAGCGACACAGATCTTCAGGGCCCAAATAGTGGAACAGCCTCAGCATGATTTCTGTAGGAAGCTGGGAGATGTGGGTTGAAGAATTGCCACTCTTTTCCAGTTCTGAGGAAGAGGACAAAACAGCTTTGCTTGTAAGTGACTCAAATACCAAAATTATGAAATGCACCTTTTATACTTTCCAAGACAATGTGTCCTTTCATGAAGATAATGACTTAAATAGTTAAGCATGAGGCATTTTTCACAGAAGACATTTTGACATGTCACAGTAGGAAAACCACAGGTGTAAATAATAAAATCAATGATGGCTGAATTCCATTTAGTTGCCCTGGTTTCAAGGTCTTTGCTATTGTACATGCTGGTACTGACACTGTCATGACTTACTATAGGACAGAGCCATTGTTAATGTTATTACTAACACCTGTGCTTTTCTATGACATGTCAAGATGTCTGTTGTGAAAAAAGGCTATTGCACTGCAGATGCTAGACTATACTGTTGTGCTAATATTTTTAATCAATCAACGTTTTTTAATTGTTTGTTTTGTTTATAAAATGACCAAAATATTCCAAATGCCCGTCACAAATAACCCGAGTGATGTCCTTTTTGCCTGACCCCCACTCAAAAAACTCAGGTATTAAGAAAAAATCTAACACATCTTCACATTTTAGAAGCTGGTACTAGTGCATTTGGTGTATTTACTTGTTATATGACACAATTAAGTATCAAATTTGTCATTAATTTCTATTGCCACACTACTGTTTGCATTAGTGTGACAAACTTTTCTATGTACCTATATTTGAAAAGTGGTACAGACTTGTGGCTTTCCTCTTCAGGCCTGCTGTACAGCTGGACACACATACTGGGAGAACTAGTCATTCATGTACTGGCTGTGACCACTGCACTGAATATGTATTGAACTTCGACCAGGTATGAGAAACATGCAGAAGTATTTCTTCAAATTACGCATAAAAACCGTTGGAACATTTAGGAATATACTCACCATAATCTGTCTTCTCATGATCGGCATATTTAAAGGCTTTTTGCAGCTCCTCTGCCTGGCTCCAAAAAGTGAAGCCCTTCAGCACCTCAGCAGCACAGTCCCATTGCTGTTGGCTGCAGTGCTGCGCTATCACCTGTTTCTTGATGTCCTTGAGCTCCTCATAAGTGAAGTACTGCATAAGCATAGGCTGAAACACCTGCAACAAATCTCCATAGTTTATAAACAGCTTGCAACAGTGCAGTTCACAGCAGACACATTTAAAGTATGTTTTCTTGGGCTTCATTTTGTATGTCTTTGCTTTTGTACATAATTTGGTCTTACCCATTTTTTGGGGAATCAATTCATTCAAATTATATTTATATTAACAATTGAAAGAAATTTGAACATCCAATACCTCTTCTTCTTCCTTCATGTGGGGCAGAAAGTCTTGTGTGAAAGCTTCTAGTCTCTCCTTCAGCTGCTGGGCATAGTTAAGCTGCTCATATTCACTCTAAAAGCACATAACAATTATTCATTCATGGAATACCTTAAAAAAAAACATGGCATTTGAGACTTCTTTACAATCCCATCTGCAAGATCTAGTAGTTCAGTCTTTTCATGACTTATTTACCAAATGTGTGTTTTTTTCAGTAGCTAGATTATTAGACATGGCAATCATGATTTATATCCTTCTCAGACCTAATATTCTGCAGTCTCATCAACAACTGAGGAAAATTCAAAATAAGACCCTCCAGCACAATATTATTTATCTCAGTAGAAACATCTTTCCCCTAGGACAGAGTGCAGTATCGCAGTGCAAAGCAACAGAACGTTCCTTTCCGTTTTACAAACTGACTGGGAGCGGAAGTTAAGATTTACACAATTGCATCATTCTGGAAAGCCCATTTATTTGATTTGCCCATGGCTTGCGAGAGAACAATAACTCTTCTCTCTTGTTAAGCAGATCACAAAAACAACTCTGCCTTCTTTTAAACAATTCAGCCCACTTCTTTCTGCATCTGGCCTTTTTCTCAAGTTCTATTTTTATGCAAATGGTTGCTACAATTTGTCAAATGACTTTAATATAAATTACTCTACATTTAAAAAGAGAATAATCTTACAATTACATGTATACATGAAAATAACAATTCTGATGTTGTTGTTGGTGGTTCTGCAATCTTTGTGTGGCTAACATTATAGTTATTCTAATGACAGTGTGTTACCCCACCATCGACTATCAGCTGAGCTCTGCACAACTCATGCATGTTTTCCCTTTAGTAAAGACTAAAGTAAAGACTAGGTTTTTTCTGCTGAGCCAAAAAAAAGTGCAATTTAGGGCCATGGCATGACAATCAACTATTCTTTAAAACATCAGTGCATATTCACCTTAACGTTGTGCAACCCTTTTTCAAAGAGGGACAACATCTCTGAGAGTTTGTTGTCAGAGTGCACATTGTACACAGTGCAGCAGCGTTGTTGCAACAGGCCGATAATGCACTCATTCTCAATTTGTTCGTGCATCTTGAACTCCTTAAAGGTGGCGCACAGTGACTGGAGAAATGAGCGGAAATCATTGTTGTTGGAGAAGTTGGTTTTTGACAGCTGTGGAAAACAAAAAAACAACAACACATTTATTAGTAAATGTAACGTCATTTGATTTTATACTGAGATCCATGATATACATATAATCATTAGATCATAATAACTGGTAGTTCCTATACGAACCTCTGCGGTACGGCAAAGAATGTAAACTCAGACAGCTAACAGTATACTGTATCCGTAGTTAGCTTACGTTAGCACACCCCCGTAGCCTACATTAGGTAGTGGCACATAACAAGCTATCATGCAAGTTAGGTAACCTATCTAAACCAGTTAGCAAGCCTGAACTAGGTAGAGGATGGATTAACGTATTGTAAGTTTAGTAAGAGCAACCCAATACATGCTTCAAACTAGGCCTACTGGACAAGTAAACACCTCTATGCAACGCTAACTTGACGTTCATAATTCGAACCATGGAGCTACCAAACGGTCCCAATGTAGTCGTGAGACAATCATCTAATAGTTCATCTGCTTCGACTGAGTCAATCCTGAGTGCTATAACGGACACAAGCTAGCTGACGTGCTAGCTTGCGTTCACTCATCCGTTGGCCATACACCGTCACATATTCCTTTGTATAACTCCAAATTAACGACCAACATTTATTTATACTCACCTTTTCGCAGTATAAGCCCACCAGCTGCTTCATTCGCCAGTGTGGGCCAGTAAAAACATCCACCTCGTCCGGAAAGGGAGCCATCTTCACACACACTGAACCTCAGTGCGTCATTTGCGCAGTCGGCTACAAGGCAAGGAGGCGTGAGCGAGCGAGTCATGTGACCACAAATTATAAATGTATCCAAGGGCCAGCAGTACAAGCACTGATCTGGGATCAATCAATGTTGAATAAAAGCGTATCTAATTTCACTGTAACTCGAGAGGATATAGCAGACATGTTTTTATATATATATATATATATGCACAACTTCATTTTACTTTTCATGCATACATTCTATTAAACTTCAACATGCTTCATTAATTTAATCTATTTTATTCTTACTATTCTTACTCTGTTGACTCTTTTCTACGTTAAAGTACTATTTGTTTCTTAGATATTTCATATTTGTTTTATTGTCTAAAACTAGAAGTTTAACACTGAACATTGCTTTCACAAAATCCTATTTGCCTATTAGCCATTAGTCTGATACTCATTCAAGTAAAATAAAGTTATGTTTGGGCAAATTAAATATTGGCAGAAGGCGGTGCGAACCGCTCTACCTAAATTACGAATAAAGTGTGTTTGGTTGGCAAAAAACACGGTGCAAAGGCTTCCATGATCGATAATACGTACACTGTTGGCTTGTGGTTGCTATGGAAAATGTCCACAGCAACAGTCCCATTGGAGGTGGAGACTACATGCATTCACCGTGATGATGGACAGCTGTATAAACCAATTGACCATCGAGAAATATGAAGGTGGCCAATGAAAATGCAGCAAAAAGAGAGCTGTAGTTAGATAGAGAGCGCGAGGGCAGCTATCAGAACCAGAGCCCCTGTGAGACAGCAGCGAAAAACACTAATGGTAAGCCAAGCATCAGCCACCTAACCCTATTTACATACCGCTACCTAGTGAGCTACGTTAATTATATTGCTCACTGTTGCGTATAATCACGGGACATATATTTTGGTCTTCCATTTTCGTCTAGCTACTATGTAACGGTAACGTTAGCTATCTTGCTAACGTTACCAGCTGTGTTGTCTCAGCATCACAGCTCGTCTGAGGCACGATATCTTTTTCCGTCTGACAGCACTCCTTGATGGAGCTAACATTACTTTACATTTACAGAATCAGGATTACTGAAGTCAACAATAGTGGACCAAAGTATTGCCTCTTGCAAAACTACCGTCATTAAACCTTAAGCTTTATGACCAAATCCTAATCAGCTCGAGCATAGCTTTGCAATATGTCCCTTGGTCTCTTTGCAGACCCAGCATGAGGAGCCAGTCATTCCACTGACATGGACAAGTACGAAAAGGTGAAGAAAATTGGAGAAGGTTCATTTGGAAAGGCCATCCTTGTGAAATCCAAAGAGGATGGACACCAATATGTCATCAAGGAGATTGGCATATCTGGAGTAAGCTCCATTGCATAATATTCCACAAGCTTCGCATTTCACTGTTCATGTGAGCTCTCTTTTTACTACCTTGCTCTTTCATGTTCTCTGTTTCTTATTTTGACAGATGTCAAGTAAAGAGAGGCAGGAATCTCGAAAAGAGGTTGCAGTTCTTGCCAACATGAGTCATCCCAACATTGTTCAGTATAAGGAGTCTTTTGAAGGTATTCACACAATCCAAAGATCTTCAGCATTAGTGGAAAGAACCACAGAGTCCATCTCTTGCAGTTATATCCTGATGGACGCAATACATTGTGATTATTGTGACTTTTCTTAACGCCACATAAAATTCTTTTTAGAGGGGGGATGCCTGTATATTGTAATGGACTACTGTGAGGGAGGAGACCTCTTCAAGAAAATCAACTCTCAGAAAGGAGTACTGTTCTCAGAAGAGCAAGTAAGCCACTAACTCTTTGAGACAATCATGAATGTTTAGGACATACCTGTTGACAGAGTGAATCAGTGTGCAACATGTGGGTTGAATTGATCATATATCTTTTAGTGTTTTTTTTCCCCCTTGTTTTTTGTTCATCCTTCAGAATTACAAATGATGTAGTTCGGAAGTTCATACTGAATAACGTGGGTTTACCATCTTCTCCCTTTCCTAGATCTTGGATTGGTTCGTGCAGATTTGCCTGGCACTGAAGCATGTGCACGATCAAAAAATCCTCCACAGGGACATCAAATCACAGGTATTCCTTCGCCACAAGTTCAGAGCTCAAAGTTTTATTCGTCACGTGCAGTCAAACAAGTTTAACAACAGTGAAATGTTTTTCCTGGAAGGTTCCAAGCCTGTGCTAACACAACAAAATAACAATAATAAATATAGATTAAAAAATAGACATGTGAAGGTGCATGGTTGAGATAGCAAAAAATATATGTATATACATTTACATTTAAGTGGTACTGTACAAGATCTTCCCTCAGTGATAATACGCTGTTTATTTGCCATGTAGTGACATTTCTTTTCATAATGTCCACATAGAACATATTTCTGACAAAAGATGGGACTGTACAACTTGGAGATTTTGGAATTGCCAGGGTGCTGAACAGGTATGTAAAATATCATCTGAGAAGATGTGTCGATCTCCTATAAAGCCAATGTTTGGGAATAGTAAAGCATATAATGCAATTAGCTTTCCATTCTCTTCTCATTTTCAGCACTGTAGAACTGGCAAGAACATGTATAGGAACACCATATTACCTATCACCAGAGATCTGTGAAAATAAACCGTACAACAACAAAAGGTACTAACCTGATGTTCTGGAATACCATGATTTTAGTGTTTGTCTCATTTGTGGTGTAAATTCATAATTAATCGAAATCCAGGGGACAAGTCCTGCCCCGCCAAATTGTGAGTCATGCAGGATTAGGTGGTGGCTTCTGGGTGATGTAAAGGTATCATGTCTCCTCTTCATTGAGTGAAACTGCTTGTCTGTAGCTACAGCAGGAAGCTAGTATTGATTTCCTCTTTAACTATTTTAAGCATGCATGTAATCTGATCCATTTAATTACAACCAATGAAGTACATTTAGCAGTATCTCAATGTTCCATATGGGGTTTTCTCTGTAATTAAGTCCTTTTTTTTTCCTCCAGTTAATGTTAAAGAAAGGAAAAGCTTTGCAAGTGACTGTTGATACCTTATTGAATGAATGTAAAGCTACCCCAGAACCTATCCCTGCCTGCCCATTTGTATGCTCTCTCCTTTCACTTTGCCTATTTTCCCTCCCTCTGCAGTGATATTTGGGCCCTAGGGTGTGTCCTATATGAAATGTGCACTCTTAAGCATGCAGTAAGTATTATGTGTGTGAGCTGTTTACTAATGAATGTAGATTTAATGTATCTCATGCAGCATTACGACGCTCTTTCCCATACTGATTTTGAGCTCTTCCCTGTATGTACTGTATGTATAATGGTTGACAAATTAAGTTTCAAAAAATGAGTCATTTTTCCGCAGAGTCTCATAATCAAATCTGGAACTCTTCATAGTCTCAACCACTCCCTTAATAACCCCTTCAGTACTCCATCATCGCTTATGATCCTGTATGATTGCCTTCTGAAGTTGTTACAAACGTGTTCTATATGTATTTCTCCTCAGTTTGAGGCCGGCAACATGAAGAACCTAGTTCTGAAGATCATCCGTGGCTCATACCCTCCCGTGTCTGTTCACTACTCCCAAGGACTTCGCTCTCTCTTGGCTCAGCTGTTTAAACGCAACCCTCGAGAGAGGCCCTCAGTCAGCAGCATACTGGACAAACCTTTCCTGACCTGTAGGATAGAGAGGTTTCTCACACCACAGGTAGAGCACACAGCTGGGTGTCTTTGATACAGACTGAATTTACATAAACCAGACTGTGTTCAGTTAAAAAAAAAAAAACATTTATTCTCCACTGATTCCAGATCATTGCTCAGGAATTCCGCCATAATTTTCTTCACAAGCAGCCTAAAGTGGGTGTGGTGCAGGGGCCACCAGGTAAGCCAATAGGGTTTTTCCATAGGAGGGGAGGTGGTCACACCGAGCCAATGCTGTGAACGTCTGCGAGCAGTTGAGCCTCGCTGGTCTAGTGTGTTTTTCCACTGCACGGCACAGTAGGGTAAAGTTGTTCACCTAAATGACATGTTGGAGGTGTACTAGTGACAGACCACAGTAAGAGCCTGTCGCCTACAGCCCTTGTCAGCTCACTGTGGCTTTTTCTGTTTGTACTATTCCTCCTTGCAATATTTAAAACTGATCTGCTGACCAAATAGTGCAGAATTTGTCTATATCTGGTTCGTTAGACCAGTTTTTATTCAAGAATAGCACCACAAATGATGCTCCGTTAATTTGGTGACAAACGCATTGCATTTCCTATAACTTATTCACAATAAAAGCATCCTGCCTCTTCGCCAGTGCCCCTGCTGTGAGGCAGTAGTAGAAATGCATGTCATCATGGCTTGGCTTGGCTTGGCATGGCACAGCTAAAGTGAACTGACCCGGGCCTATGGAAAAACCCTTAAACTCTTAGCTTTGTGCAATGCTGTCTGCCACAGTTTCCTTTTTAGTTACTACCACCAGGAGTCACCCAATCCAAAATGTTTTCATCTTACACATAGGTGCTTTAATCCTCCCATTATGTTGAAAGAAAAGGGCATCCATTATGTTTAAATATACTGACAAACGGACAAAGAATGAGTTCAAATGAGTAAAACTTGATTATTTCATACATGCACTGTTAAAGTCCCAGTTAAACAGCAGTTAGAGCATCTTTATCTTTCGTGTCATGACATATTTCTGTGTGAAATAGAATAAGTGTATAGTTATGAGAGAGATTTGTTGAAATTGTTCAGATTTGATTCGATGACTTAACAGCTTAGGCGTAGCTGTATAGCGATTCAGAGCTGTAAAGGACTGTTGGCCTCGACCCACACCTTCCCTCACCCGCATTGTTGGATCAGGAGGTGGAGGATGAGAGAGAAATGAATGAACCAGACCTAAACCACACTCTTTTGGAAGTGTACTAAAACTAATATCCAAACACTCGTCCTTCTATGATATCACTCTGCTAGCTGCTACATCCCGCGAGCTAACAGTGAAGTGCAGGTTAATATAATGGGCTGGGTTAGCTAGTTGCCCCAAATCACATTTGATTGGATAGCGAGTGCAGAATGAGTCATCAAAAATATTTTTCAGTCCAGTCCAGTTTTACTGGATGAGAAAAGAGAGAGATTTTGATCAAATTACTATAACGCACATTATTTTTACATATTTGGAGAGATAAGTGAATCATTAACACAGGGACACAGGAATATAACTTAGTTTTAGATTAAATATTTTAAAGTGTACCACTCTATGACATAGGTGATTTACATTTACAGTTGGTGTTACTAAGGCCTAAATTGAGAGGGAGAAATCAACGGCCTCATTTGCTTCATTTGGTGCCCCTAATTTAATGCATTGTTGGTGCAATGCAGGCCAGAGGTTTGAATCATCAAGTGCATTTCAACTATAGTGTGAATTACCACTATAGATTGCATAAATTGCACTTTCATGATCAAATGTTCCTGTGGAGACCAGTGAGTAGACCTGCTAGAAAATATACAGTGTTTTTTACGTCTTGTTTCTTTGTTTGCATTGCACATTCGCACTCTGTCTTTGCTATTGAATACTGACTTGGATAAATGTTTTTATATTTTTTTTACTTGTGTGACTAGTCAAGCGTTCGGCCCCTGGCTCCATACCACTCGCCCCAGCCCAGAAGATTACCAAACCAGCCAGCAAATATGGAGTGCCTTTAACTGTGAGGAAGGTGTCGGATGCAGCAAAAAATCCTGCAGAGAGGAAACCAGCTGTAAAGCATAAAGCGGTTAGTAGACTGTTGATGCTGATGACAAGTTGCTCTGGGTGTAAAAGAGCTCTATTTGATGTTGAGCTCCTAATCTGGCATGTCGGAGGCCTCTCCCATCTGTGTGTGTGTGTGTGAGGTTGTGTGTGTGTGTTTTTACATCACAGTGTGTGGGCAACCTCTGAACCCCAGTGTCATATGTTGCTCAGGCCCCTCTCCCAGCAGCCCCCCAGAGAAGAGTGAGTCAAGTGGAGGAAGAGAGGAAAAAACACGAGGTACAGCTGAGAGCCCCACATAACTTGAATGTACTATTAGATTTCCCTCCCTTTTCTCTCCGCATTTACTCACACATGAAGGTCCCTTCCTACCAGCATTTTTACTTTTCCTCCCTCTCATTACGCTTGATCCCTCTTTTCGCCTGTTTCCCGCTCCCGGCCCATTCGGAGTGTTGTGCCTGATTTTAGCTTTCTCTGTTAACCGGCCTTTCCCTCCTCACCTACCTGCCCAGCGACAGAGCAGTCCTGCTGCCTCTTGCCTCAAAGCGGGTTTCTTTAAGATGTCTCTTTTTGATTGAGATGCTTTTGCCTTATACTGCAGGACGGCATCAGAAAGAAAAGGATGGAGCTGATTGAGAAAGAAAGGAAACAGAGAGAGCAGGTGGGTGCATTGTTAAGTCACTCTGTAAAGTTTCTGATAGTTGTTACACTTTCAGTAGTTTCCTGATCTGTGTTGCTTTCAGATGTTCCTGCTGAAAGCCGACCAAATGAAGAGATATGAAAAGGAAAAGGTGGGTGTTAAATTTGTTCCTTGTGGGTATAGTTATTTCTCTTCTTTTATGTATCAAGTCATTACTGTAGTCAGTGGGAAAAGCATTGGAAAGGGTCAATGTACTGTTTCCATCCTAAAACTGAACCTTTAATCTATAACAGATCAATCGTATAAACCAAGCCAGAGAACAAGGCTGGAGGCATATCTTGAGTTCGAGTGGAGGTAGCAGCCCAGAGAGGAAGGTACTGGATGCCCATTTCCTTGTTTATGATACAAAGTATTTCCACATTTTATGATTGCATTGTTATAACACAACGAATCTGTTGTACTCCGTGCCATACAGCTCCTCCTTCTAACTCACAACCACCTTTTGTCCTCTTCACTCAGTGTTTTGTCGGTGGCGCAAAGAGGGCTGTCCTAAGTTCTGTTCAGGGTCCTACTCCAGCCCCTGTCCCAAGTAAAAGCTCATATGAACAGTACCACGTTGCTCTGGACCAAATGGCTAAACCACAGCCTAAAGTCGTCAGCAGGGACGGATCCTCAGCAGGACCAGGCAGTCCCCTTCGGTAAGTTCAGATGTCTCTGTATTTTAGGTGATTTAGGTGTGTTAAATAATTGTTTTAATTGCGTTGCCTCTTTGTGTATTAAGTGTAACGGCTGCTGCTGGCCCTGCGCTGCCCAACGGCCCTGCCCGACTCCTAAACTCTGATGCAATCAAGAGAGAACTACAGAGGCTGCAGCACGTTTCTAAACAAGCCCATTTTAGTCGGTCAGTCAAGCAGCTTCTCTCTAATCAGCAAGTGACACCACACATCACCGTGTGAGAAGTAGTTAGAGTATTAATTACCATACTCTGTTTACAGGCACCGTGGTCAGATGGCTGGTGAACGCGCCTATCAGGTTGAGGAGTTTTTACAGCGGAAGAGAGAAGCCATGCTCAACAAAGTTCGTGCTGAGGGACAGCTGGTACGTGGTGTGACTTTATGCTGTCATTTTAAGGGTAACCTATTGAGTATTTAGTCCTGTTACTGAAATATTGAACCTCTTCCATCATAGTGATTATGACCCCTCGCATACTGGATACGATTTTCTATGACACTGATGTCTTTCTAGCAAATATTTTGAATCTTAAAGCTCCATTAAGCATTTTTTACGTAAACACTGAATCAAATGGCTCCATGTTTTATGAAAGGGTTGCTAGTACTACCAAAGCCACTAAGCATCAACCAGCTTTCAGCTCATTGTTTTGGTTTGCTGGTTTGTAACCGAACCGCTCTCACTGCCAACCCCATGTAAAACCAGGAACAGCTCACCCAAGCTAGCATTGAGTGACTGGTGAAGAAAGTTGAACATATGAGAGGCCAAAAAGGTAGGAGAACCCCAGAAGTCCAATATTTACTGGCCTGGTTTGGTCTTTACCAGCTGGACTCGAAGAATAAATCTGTAAGCAAAACAATGAGCTAAAGTAGTCTAAAATACCATGTAGAGGTGCAGAGTTGGGTGATATTCTCTGTGTGTTCATTATTATGAATAGCTACTTTCAATTTACATGTAGTCATTTGATTCAATGTTACAGTAATATAAAAAATATTGAGCAATGCAACTTTACCTCCTGGCCCCCACTCATGACTGTTGCAGCAGTTAGACATTAGGGCCTGCGTCCTTCTAAAATGTGGTTAAATTGAACGGTAAACAGGGTACTCGGCAAAACCTGGCTGCAATCTATGGAAGCCGGGCTGGTTCGGTTCGGTGCAGGAGACCCAAAGCCAACAAAGAGGAGGAGGTAGGAGCCCAGGCCTGAACACCGAGCCTCACACTCCACCTCACTCATAGCACGCCTGGCTTGGCTCGTCTTCCTCCATATGTCTGCACAAAACTCACTGTGACACACCCATAATTCAACCCAGCGGCTCACACCCATGCCCACTTCTTGCACAACGTGTGGTGATCCACTGTCCAGTGTGGGCTGTTCTACTCTTTATTTTGCCTCCCAGTAATGGCTGTTATTCACAACAATGAATACCATTGTTTTTGTTTGTTTATTGTGCATAATGTCCCATTTCAAATAACCACACCACTTCAGTTTTGAGTTGTGTATTGCAGCTTTTTTGCTTTGAATGGAATACATAAATATATGCAGTACATGTATATTGCGCTATTAACTACAAAATGTATTATTTTTATTCTGGCTGAATGGCTGATGTGTTAATGTACAGATGCTAACATCATACTGTGTTGTGGGTAAAACTTTGTCTTTTACAAGTGCTACCTATGTATGCAATTTCTTTTCTGTATGATTGTGACCACAGGTATCACTGCTCTATTCTATTTTGTCTGTGTGTGTCTGTGCAGGTATGTCTAGCATACGGTATGTAACATTTCTGCATTTGTTCTCAGGAGTACTTGTCAAGACTGAGGCAGATCCGCTTGCAGAACTTCAATGAGCGTCAGCAGATCAAAGCCCGACTCAGAGGAGAGAAGGTACAGTCCCCCGCTCTCCAATTCTGAAAGCACAGTTTTTAATGTGAGTGTTTTCAGTTTCCTCTGACTGATTTCGTCTCCGGGCTGTTTGTTGGTGTGTGTGTTTCAGTATGACAGTGATGGTTCTGACAGCCAGGAGTCCAGTGAGGAGGCTGAGCTCAGGAGAAAGAAGATAGAGGCTTTAAAAGTGAGTCTGCCTGGAAAATTTAAGTATTACAGTTTCATAATATGCAACATTTAGATGATAACAAGAAATACGTAGACTAATATAATAAAATGACAGCAAAAGAGAAAGAGGATGTCAGTCAATCTAAGCCTGAATTTTTGGAATGACCAACAGCATCCTTCCAGGCTACCTCAGCCTGCAAGCCAAGCTTGTTCTCTTGGTTGTTTTAATGAGGATTAGAAGGTCAGAGGTGTAGCTAGATGCTCCACCAGCATGAGCCCTGTAGGCGAGCAGTACAATCCTATAATCAATTCTATAATTACCTGGCAACCAGCGTAGAGAAAATGAAACGGGGCTGTTATTGTCACACTCAAAGCCTCGCTGCTGCATTCTGCTCTACGTGCAAAGTGTGAATTCTGAGTGAGACCGGAATAAAAACAGTCAGTTATTTTAATGAGATGACATAATTGCATCTCATCTGTTATCCTTTGCTGACCTTTCAGAAGTCCATAAACCGTGAAATCCAGAAATTGGATGGAACTCTTATTTTGATGGCCCCAAAAATGTTTGGCCACATCTACATTCTTCTTTGTTTGTGTGTATGCATGTACCTGCCAGGCCCAGGCAAATGCCCGTGCTGCTGTGCTGAAAGAGCAACTAGAGAAGAAGAGGAAAGAAGCATATGAGAGAGAAAAGAGAGTTTGGGAGGACCATGTAAGCTCAATCATTCTTTGCTCCACTCCTCAGCCAATACCTTTACTTGGCCTTACTGGTGCATTGGTTTAAGTGAAGTCTAAGCTTGGGTATTGTGTACTGTGGAAGCTTGCAGCTCGGGGGTTGAAGGTTGGCGTGGCAGCAGGAAGCGTAGCGTCGTCAGCAGCAGCAGCAGCAGTAGCAGTATCCTCTACCTCTGACAGTCCTCTTCCACAGCCCAGTCCCTCTCAGCCAGACCCAGCTGCCAAAGCTCCAGCCCTTCCTGCATCCAAACCCTCCACCCCAGCTATATCCATGACTGCTGCCCTGAAGAATGTTGGAGCAGTCAGTAGACATTTGCAAAGCCTATCACACCCTATGTCATAGTATCGTTTGAGTATGTATTCCTAAGATATATCAATTTTGCATTCTGTGTTTGGCAGACTACTCCACTAAAAGAAAGCTTGCCTGAGCCAGAGACTGCTACGGGCATCCAGGTGAGTGTATGAGATGTCAATAATAATTTGTTAAAGTAACGGTGTGCAGGAATTCTAAATCCTCCCTGGTTCAATATTTAGAAAGATAATACAACTTGACGCTTTTCATGTAACAGAGTGAGAAAAAGCTGATTCTGCGCAGACTTAACCAGAACCTAAAAGCCCAGAGCCCAGTGGAGGAGGTGGAGGAGTCTCTTCCACCCGCTGCGGAACCAAGCCCTGCCCCCCAACAGAACCAGTCTGACACAGAGAAACATCCCTCTTCGAACGGAGACCGGAAGACATGGGATGCAGCAGAACTGCCTGCCCTTCCCGTGGCTCAGCAAACCTTGGAGGAAATCTGTGCCACAACAACCAGTAAGTCGAGCCCTCGCAAGACAAAACTCTCAAGTCCCATATATTAAGAAGTTAAATTTACAAGATGATATTATTGTTACTATTTTGTGTGCACATGCTGGTACACTTGCAGTATCTTCATAGTGTAGTCTTTTGTAGTGTTTGTTGATTTATAATTGAAAGAGCCATCAATTATTTAGCTTGCCTTAATATAATAAGTAGTAGTAATAATAATACCACATGCCAATAACCTTAAATTTGTTTTGCAAGGAATTTATACACATTAGTGCTTCTATTTAAATGTTTTGGAAGAAATTTTGCACAGTGGGATGATTTTGTCCCCAACATTCTCTCACCAGCTGCCTCAGTGTCTCCAGAAGATCGACCGTCTTCTGTTGGAGACAGGAAAAAGTGGGAGGCAGGAGTTCCACTTGTCCTCTCTGTTGCCCAGCAAACTCTAGAGCAGACATGCATCGCGACCATTGGTGAGTTACCTTCTCCCCAAATGACAACACGCATGCAGATTTCCGGAAAATCGCAAACAATCTGCAGCGGGCACCTAATAAAAATGTAAGTGTCCTTTCTCTCTCGTTTTCCCTCTCTGTGTCTCAGAGCAAACAGCGGGTGAAGTTATACAGATGGGTGGCCTACAGGAAGAAGCTCCTAGGAAAGTGTGGGGAGCAAGTCCAGACTCTCAGGTGCTGAGAGTACTTCAGGAGGCCGAGCTTCAGCCTCTCACCCAGCAGCTGGAGAATGTCACCATCTGTGAGGAAGAGTTTTCTAGCCCTGGTTAGTCTTCAGCCTTCATCTTTTTATATGGGGCTTTTTTCCTATCTTTAATCAAGAGCGTGAACTTAAAATTTCTCCCTCAAATAGCCCCTGCTTACACTTTGATTTGCTCTGCTTCTGCTCAAACTGTATGCTTGCACTCAGATATAATGTGCAACAACCCTGTCTAAATTACCAATAGAATGCCAGCTGTGGTGTTAACCAATGAAATGATTGCTGCCGGTGAGAGAGTTGTGCACAAAAAATCCAAGAGCAGAGCAGAAATGTGAGAGCAGACGTCTCACGAGCGCACAGAAGAAGCCTGAGTGCGAGGAGAAGGGCTGAAGCTGGAGCAACAATATATCTGAGTGCAAGCATACAGTTTGAGCAGAAGCAGAGCAAATCCAAGTGCAAGCAGGAGCTATTTGAGTGTGAAAGCAGGGTTTTGAGGGAGAGTATTACAAAATGTGAACATCATGCTCTCAAATTGAAAGCTGTTGAAAGTCTTGATTAAAGATAGGAAAAAAGGCCCATATTCTTACCATCCAAAGTACAAGCAGTACTCTGACATGCAAACAGTGTAAAGCATAAAGCATTATTCAACTATTTTCAACCTGGTCTTTGTTTCAAAGTTTGACATTATAATTGTAAGTATTGATAGTTTTGCCACTCTTCTCTGCATTTGATGGAAGATACTATCAAGCAAAGTTAGATTAAAACATACCAGATGTTTTGTGTAACTTAGTTCATCAGTTGGTCACATCGGCCATCTTGAGGACATACAGAACTATGCCATTATGTGGACATGAAGGACCCTTGTTCGATGCTTTCATTTTTACTCTGTGTGTTGTTCCAGAGAATGCATGGATGCTATAATGTACTCGGTGTATATTCATGTACTGATGATGCCATATTATCCCCAGATAAGCCCGACCAGACAGCAGCAGCTGAGTTTGTGAAGACACCTAAAGAAGTGTTGCCCTTTAAGCCAACGCCATCTGCTGCGGTTCAGAGCCCAGAGGTTCAGAAGGAGAGTGCAGAGGCCTCACGTCGGGGAACATCTGTGGCCGGCGCAGTAGAAAGAGTGACACTGCCACCCAACCTTACTGAGACTCAGGGTTAGTACGACACTCAACCTAATATTGATTGGATATCTCAGCTCCTCATTTTAAAGTATATTTTCAGCACAATGTGATCCTATCTGGTCTGAATTCTTCCAGATTCAGCAGATGTGGAGTCAGTGGTTTTGGAAGAGACCCCTAAACAGGCCTCACGTCCCCCAGCTGGTGTGCAGCAGGCATGGGAGCAGGAAGCCCAGCAGCCAATGTGACTATTCATCTTTACAGCTATTTATATTAAGAAGAAATATGCCCTGTCACATGTAAATTAAGTGTCAGTCATTGTTTACTCACCCCAATATGAGTTCAAACTTGATGTACACAATGTGTTTAAGGTAACAAGATCATTGCGTTAGTTACAGCTCCAATAGAAGCATAGCATTGAATTTTCTTTAATAGATTTAAAGACATCATACATGTTTGTGAAGCTAAAGTGTCTTTTTCTTGTAGGCCACCAGAGGGCATCACAAGACCAGCAGGCACTAAGGAAGTTGAGAAGAGTCCAGAGAAACCCACTGAATCTTCTGGTGAGGGTTGGGTTGACACTTTTGGGGGGTTTTTTTCAGCGTGATTACTATCTCAATTGAGTCCGCTCCCCCATCCCCCCCCCCCCCTTTTCTCAGGTATAGCACAGTGTGAGGAGCCCCTGTTTATGAAGTTATGTTCCCCGGCCCACCGACGCACTGCTGCCCTTGCAATCCTCTCAGCCCAGTCCTCCATGGATGAATCATCCTCCTCTCTAGCCTCTCGCTCACGCTCTGTCTCACCTCTGCGCTCCAAACACCATGACGCCCTCCTCATTGGTCTCTCTACGGGCATGTTTGACGCCAACAACCCCAAGGTGATTACTAGCTGAACTTGAATTAAAAAACACACTCTTTTTTGTTTTGTTTTTTTACTGGAACGACGTAGCATTATGAGGAAAGTTCTAATGGTAATTATCACATGACAGTATGGGACCTATGACATTCTTTGATGCGATCAGGGAAACTGTTGCAGGGGTTGAGGGAATTCACACTTGTTCTTGTGCCTGGTGTGATGTGGAGGCTTGTGTGGTATTTTTAGGTAGGATTGTTTTTTTTTTATTAATGAGGGGGTCTGGAATAGAGTCAGAGCCATTAATCATGTAATCTGAACCTGCAGTGGGTCTGATAGGACAGAAAGAGCATCCATCAACCTATATCTTTCATAACCTTCATCAGGGACATTGGGATCTGCAGAACCCAGCTCAACATTTTGTACGCACAAAGAGCTACATAGAATATGAATGTGGTAGGTTTAACAAACAACGAGAGCACTTAGAATGCTTAATAGTTTACAAGTAATACATTTATGTAGGCCTATTATATTATTTACACTGCCAAAATTCAGCCCCCCACCCATATCTATTGTTTGCTAATTCTGAGACACTTCAAATTTATTGTGGTTACATCTTTGGGTCACTGGATGGTGCCCTAGAAAGCACGTGCTTGTATTAACAACAGGGACCATTTTGCTGTGGAGAGTAGGATTTTGGCAGGCCCAGTGTTATGCTGACAAAATTAAACCCCTCTTCTATCTATTGTTTGCAAAGTCTGAGACACTTCATATTTATTGTGGTTAAATCTTTGGGTCACTGGATGGTACCCTAGACTTCATCATGTAGAAAATGCAGCGGCCAAATACGTTTTGACTTACAGAAAACGTTGTCTCGTTACACTCTTAAACCAATTATTGTAAAATTAAAGTATTCACAATAAATACATATATACAAACCAATAAAATATGAATTAACTAAAGAAAGGTGGTATACAATGTTTATTAATAATTAATTATACTCATTACAAATACCAATAACAGTCACTCTTATCAACACCATTGTGATGGGGGGTGGGGGTGCGGGTGGGGGAGTTGGCAGCATAAAACAGGGCCTGCCAAATTCCTACTCTCCACAGCAAAATGGTCCCTGTTGTTACTAAGCACGTGCTTTCTAGGGCACCATCCAGTGACCCAAAGATGTAACCACAATAAATATGAAGTGTCTCAGAATTAGCAAACAATAGATACCGGTGGGGGGCTGAATTTTGGCAGTGTAAATAATATAATAGGCCTACATAAATGTTTTACTTGTAAACTATTAAGCATTCTAAGTGCTCTCGTAGTTTGTTATTGTGGATGTTATGGCGTACATTATGGATCGTCTATCACTAGTGCAATTCTGACAAAAAAAAAAAGAGGTGTTCATCTTAAAACCTTAAATATAGGATCGCTTTTTTGTGATAAGTTGCTCCTCTTGTGATGGTCTGGTCTTTGTTGAGTGGTAGAAAGTGTATAAACACTCATTTTGTTGGAAGGAAGAGAGCAGATGTAAAACTAAGAGGCAGATCGAACTAAATGAAAATTAGCGGCACTGAGAACAAGCGAATGCGTGTTCATGCGAAGGAGAGTAGGATTCTGCCGGGGAGTGGGAAAACGGCTGTGTTACCAAAGTTACTTACTATAAAGAATTACTGCTAGTTAATTGTTCTAAATGTCCTCTCCATTGCGGATTTGATTTTTCATTTATTGGTAGTCACAAGAATTTCTGAACACAGCTTATTATGTTTTTGTTCTTGCAATTGATCAATGTGTTGTCAATCAAGACTTCATGTTGGAGCCCCACCAAAATATTGTACATGTCACTCTGTGTGAATTGTACTGTCAGATGCTGCGGACATGCTCTCTACCAGACCTCAGTCGTCTCTTCAGCTCTCAGCAGGACTCTGCAGTGACTGGGGATGCTAATGTTGCCCTAGACAACAACCTGGAAATTGAGGACCTGGATGAGGCCGCTAAAGATGCCGACCAGTCAGAGACTGAAGAGTAAGACAAACGCAGATGAAATCTAACGAGCAAAATATTGAAACGCTTAGGCTACCATTGAATGATTTTGGCAAATTATAAACTGCTGCCATCTAAAGATGGCTGGTCATTTTAACAGTGGCCAATACCTTGCCTTACCCTGATTCTGTCATTATACCCTGATCATTTTCTAGGTATGAGAGACAACATTAGAAAATGACGCAGGTTTTGTTTTGCTAAGAAACTTTAAATACAGCCAGCTGATGGCATACTGCATGTAATAACAATATTCCCTGTGCTGTAGTGCATATGAGGATGAAGACCTGCGGGACATCCGGGCCTCCATGGAGAGACTTCTGCAAGAAGAGGCTGGTGCAGGAGACTATAATGGAAACCCCCCAGAGGGCGAAGACCAAGAGCTTTTCAGCAGGATAGCAGCTGAGATCAATCAGGACAACAATCGAATGGCTGTAGATGATGACGACGATGATGAAGATGATGATGATGATGATGATGAAGAAGAGGAGGAAGAAGAAGGCGAGGAGGAGGAATGCTCGAATGGGAGTCCTGGTGATGAGGAAGCAGGGGAGCTGCTCACCAATGGTGTGGGAGAGGAGAACCACAGTAATGACAGCCAGCTCAATGAAGAGTGGCATTCAGGTACGAGGAATGTCACAAGTTTGTGAACAGGTTAAACTTTTAATTCCGTTAGTATTAATGGAAGAACAAACATTAATTTACCATTTTTGCTGACATCCCATGGTAGTTAGTCGTGCTACACAATACTGTGGAGAAAACTTGCAAACTACGTCAGCTTGTGGAAAAAATTTATCATCCTGAATTAATATTTTATGTCAGATGAGTCATGCCTTTAATAAGTGGCCATGTAATAAATAGGATATTTTTGCAAACTTAGCACCTTCAGAGTGATCAAGGCCCACAGTCTAACAGTATTATGAGAGCTGATGAATCCTGCTGCACTGTAGATGGCAGTGGAGAGGACCAGGGCGGAGAGGCTGTGCATCACGACAGCATCTTCAGTCGCCTGGAAGAACTTCGCTTCGACCTGGAGCAGCAGATGGGCTTTGAGAAGTTCATTGAGGCCTACAATAAGATTAAGGTATGAAATGTTGTGTATCTCTCTAAATGTTAAATGCATAAGACGGATTGAACAGGTGGATTAAACAGATGATGTTGGGGGTTTTTTGGGGCATTTAAGGCTATACATGAAGATGAAGATGAGAATATTGACCTGGGCTCCAGTTTGGTCTTCAGCATTTTAGGAACTGAGCACCAGCATCTGTATCCCAACATCCTTCATCTAGTGATGGCAGATGGCGCCTACCAAGAAGGTTAGTGACGGTTTCATCATTTCCACTGTCTCTAAAAAGCATGGACCTTTTCTATTTCATTTTATTCACACCATAACAACCGGTTAGATTTTTTGGTCCGTTTTTCCTCCTCCCTTTATTCTATTAATCACCATTTTCCACAGCACACTCTCCTGCTAAGTGTTTAGGTCACTTGTGTAAACTACAGAAATACATGTCAGCAACAGTGTTGAATTGTCCTCGGTGGTTTTCCGACAGCACAGAGCTGTGTCAGAGTACAGTGATCTGTAAAAACCGATCCTCTTTTCTCATACTGCTACCAAGTCGAGAAGGGACTAAGTAGATGTTGAAACACACCCATAACACTGTCTGTCTGCTTGTTCTTGCTCTGCACCAAGTCCGTTGTCAGACTGGGGCCACAGCAGATACAGAACAAGGTGGGGGGGATTCTGTCTTTTGAGTTTTGACAGGTTTCCCTCAGGATGGGAGCAGTCTTCAGATAAATTCTCTCACTGAACATCTCTATTTGACAATTCTTTTGTTTTCTATTTTTACTGGCTTTAGTAAAAGACATAGAGGGTGCAAAAGTCAAACATCTCCCTCGAGGTCCTATCTCAAGATCTGTGAAAGATGTATCTTATGGCTCCCATCCATACAGCAATAACACTGTTTGATGCTTCCAAAGTATTTCAAAATATACCCAGATAACAAACCCATGTACTACAGTCACAGACAAATGATCCATCACATCCAAGCCCCAAGTTTGAGTAAACTTTGCTGTGGGTTTTAGGTCAACTCTGATGCCTGTTGTTCCCATTAAACGTCAGGTTGCATTTATGTTTTGGGAAATGAGCATAAAGAAGTAAGCAAAGTCAGCTGAACAGATATGAATCCCATCTCTGTTATAGACGGAAGTCATTGGTTCGCCATGTTGGTGGCTCTGTGCGGCTATACTTAGGCGCAGCGGTGCTTTGAGCTAAATGCTAACATCAGCATAGTTAAGCTTTTTAGAATGCTAACATTTGCTGATTAGCAATAAACACAAAGTACAGCTGGGGATGAATGTCATTCATTTTGCAGGTAATTGGTTATAAACCAAAGTATTGGACAAATAAAAAATTTGACTTGATGATGGTGATATATGTGTGTGTGTGTGTGTGTGTGTGTATAGAGATGGATAGATAGATAGATAGATAGATAGATAGATAGATAGATAGATAGATAGAAAATGAGATCGCCAAAGTTGTTACAATTCGTCCTTAGGGGGACATGAATTTCATGGCAATCCATCCAAAAGCTGTTGAGATATTTCTTCTCTTTTTGTCTAGAGGAAAGTTCAGTGAATCACCAAGGTCATACGGATGCATCATCTGGGAACCATGAATGTCTGCACCAATTTTTGTTCCAATCCACCAATTAGATGTTGAGAGATTTCACAGGATAAAGGAAAATTTGGACCTGCTAGTGGTTACAAGTTCGTAGGATTCACCCTCGGGGGCCATGAATGTCTGAACACAATCATGGCAATCTATCCAATAGTCTATATTTTAGTCTGGACCAACTGACCGTCCAACCGACATTGCCATCCTTAGAGCCATGCCACTTGCATGGCTAAAAATTGTTATATTAAAATGTATGTTAAATGTGGTAAATTAAGTTAAAGGTTTGGTGTGACTGACACTACAACAACAGTGTGATTTCCAGCATTTTGGAGTCATCGACTTCTCTTCTTTCATTTCATATTAAGAGACATGGTCTAACCAAAGACCTCTGCCACTCTAATGCATTATCTGTCCCAACATGATTCTCTCGCATGTCTCTTTTAGATAATGAAGAAGAATAATGTTTCGTGCAGTGGAGCTGCTGGCAGCCATGACAACGTGCTAGCTATCTGATGTCTTCCCATGACACACATCATTGGCAGAAGGATCTATGCATGAAGTGTGCAGCCACATCTCACAGTGTTTCAGGCACACTTGCATGATGAATTTCTAGTACACTCTAGGCTGCATTTGATTATTTTGACTATCAGCACCTGACACTATTTTCTCACCAGTGGTCATTCAGAAGTGCATTATCAAATACATGTTCTTATTAACCAAAGTTAACTTCAAGGTTCTGTCAAATGTTTATGATAGTCTGTGTCTGCAGATGAATGAAACACACGTATTGTCACGTTGATTAATAACATAAGCCCTGTTGAGTTTCAGTTTGTTGTTGGTTCGGTTAAAAACCGCGTTTCATTTTGGTGGGCAAAGATCTGGTCCTCTCAGGGGCTCTCTTTCTAATCGTCACATACTCAACCATAGCTTCAAAACATAAACCAGGTCACCCTCAAAACAAATGTACCATGACTTATTCAGAACCAGTTGAACCTCCTTTTCTTACAACTCTTTTCACCCAACAAGTTGAATATAATCTAATACATTTTCCACATTTCTTACTGTTTCAGTTTACCCAAATTAAATACAAGATTTCTGTGAGACTGTTGTATGTTGCCAAGGTACTGTAGCAAGACTGTGGCATTAAGAGTGGTGAGTGTGATGTAGGGGGCCAGGTCAGTTGGATGTTCTGTGCAGAGAGTTGTACTGATGATGTAAGCAATGGTACAGATGTTAACAATAATTCCTATTTGATTATAAATTAAATATTGTAAATCTTTATATTAAATAAACACTTTTTTAAGAACCTGAGGACTTTTTATTTTCCATTTCTTTCTACCTCACAACCAAGTAGACTGCAAGGTATGGCTAAGTGTGGACACATCAGTGCTTGCAAATTAGCTGTCCTACATGATAAAAGATGCTTTATTAAAAGTCTTTGATTGAAAATGTGATTCTAAAGGTTTAAAAGACATCATTCTGCTTTTCTCGGGTCATAAGACTGAGGTGCCACTGGTGAGTACACAGGACTATTTTCATCCACAGCCCTTCAACAGACCACTCAGCCTTCTGTCAGCTAGCAAGATTTATTTGTAGTTGCAATCCCTGTGGAATAATATAACAGGAGCCTGCAGTGTTCTAACACCATGTCAGATTTAGTGTGACAGAAGAAGAGGGTGTGTTTCCTCTGAGTTGGAGCATAACCAACCAAGTAATTGACTTTAGCATCCTCCCAATAAGAATAAACAAACCAATTTGATAATGGGGCTTTGCAGCCTTTTTATGACTTGAATGCTGTAGTAATTTTAAGAATTTATAATGGTTTCACTCTATTCTTTAAAAGTCCAAATAATTCAGTCAAATTGAAATTCATTTTGCGTATGTGTGGTCATGTGTGACAAAAATTAAATGTAAGGTGCAGATTTTTGTTGAAATTTCCACGTTTGTCTTCACTTTAACAGTTACATCAAGTACAAACTAGTCAGCACTAAATTCATAGCTGTAAGTTTTCATTAGAAAGCAATGATTGGATCCTGGGAGTCATTATAATTACAACATTTAGATCGTATCCTTGGCATTGGAGGTAATAGGGAGCAGAAGTTAGCTCAGAAATGGGGACAGGAATCTTCTGTTAGGTGTTTAGCTCACAACGACCAATTTAGATCTCGCCTACTAGCTTTAATGGATGACACTGGCAGATTTCAAACACCAACCCCAGCATTACTGACATTAAACTGTCAACTAGAAGATGCCTTTTGTCATGTGTGCTAAAATGATGGCATAATTAAATTCAAACGTAAACGCCCAGCATGCATTTTCAAGCTGAGGTTGCACGTTGTAGGCCATATTGAATATGCAAATGCTAAGTCAGTTTCACATTAGATTTCATTTTTCAAACATGGCAGGGTTATGTATTGGATTACATTGTAAAATGCATTTAGATCTTTTTAATTTAAAAAATGGTAGGAATTTAATTAGAATTTTGTCGTACAAAATACACACAAATGGGTTCTGGCTGGTTCTGGCCTTCCATACTATCCACTCTAACTTTATTTAGGCTGTTAGTCAAAGGCCCGAGAGGAACAGCACTTAAAGCTGTTATGTGCCATACACAACAGAGCAATTCATTCAATATTTATGCTGCACGAGGCGGTGTGTTTGTTTGCTGTTTCGTTTCATATTTAGTAATTCTGTTTTATGTCCTGCTGTATGACTTGTGTTATGCATGGGTGGTAGTAGTGATTTGCATTTGTCTTGTTCGGAGGCATAAGCAGCACATGAAGCTAGGCAACTGCCTGTTCAAATACGGTGATAAGAGCATGAGGGATTCTGACAAAATGCTTATGGCTTTCTATGAAGTATTTAATGAGGAGAGGATATTGCAGGCTCAGTTTGGAATCATGGTATAGCGTCACTGTTGGTTGTGTTCATGTCTGTCTGTTTCATAACAATGTTCAATTTTTTCACTTTGTC
The DNA here is from genome assembly GCA_002120245.1 of Maccullochella peelii. NCBI lineage: Eukaryota > Metazoa > Chordata > Actinopteri > Centrarchiformes > Percichthyidae > Maccullochella > Maccullochella peelii. The sequence continues at coordinate 405,833 of LKNJ01000003.1, forward strand.
TTTGATTTGCCAAAATATATCTACTCGGTTCTTGTGCCTATACGGCAGTTTACTAGGTAAACACAAAAGAAAGACAAACAGCGGTGCACTTAATTTCATCTTAATAAACCAAATGCAACAGATCTCTTCGCTTCTTTGTTCATGAATTGTGTTAGATATGATAACTGCACTAAAAATGGACTGGGCTATGAGGAAAACAAAAAGACAGATCATATTATGACTTAGGGTACAGTCTCTCACACTCTAACCCATTATCTTTCTCTGTTTGACATTATAAATGAATTCAATTCTTGGTTTGGACTTTCCATAAGGCCTGTGTTTGGCTTCATCCCTCTTGAAGGGAAACATCCCACAGAGAAATATATGCACTCAACCGTTATCAGGCAGCACTCATTGACATTCAGCTATGGTCCCCAATCTAATTTGAAAGCAGGTTGCCTCAGGCTGAGTTAGTAAGTTCGAAAGCCTTATTAAAGTAATACAAATGGAGATCACTGGACGTGACTGTCCTGATCTTAATAGCATATTAAGCCCTAGAGATTTTGGTCTGGATTCAGATGTAAGAAAAAGTGTATTATGTAGTATTGTCAACTTGTAAAACACTACAATAGCTCTGTAATCTGCACTTTGCTTTTTAAAAACGGCCTTCTGCTTCTGAACATCTATTTACAGTAATGAACTGTACAAGAGAGGGCAATATTTCTGTCAAGGTTTATCCCTTTCATGGAAATGAGGACATATGTCTTGTCATGCCGCTCCTGCTTTCCTTGTCCCCATTTATATGCAGTAACACAGCTGTCACCTCCATCATATGAGGGTGTGTGTGTTTTTGAGCGTCTGAGTGTGTGTGCGCAGTGATCTTGTTTTTGCCCTCAGGTGCAGTAATTATGAAAGATTATTGCCTTTCAATGTTTACCTATCATTCCTGTTGTCTTTCCGAATAACATTAAGTAATGTCTGCTGAAGCCTTTTCACAAAACAACTCTGAATGCGTGCAGAATATGAGCGTGTGGTAATACATCGGGGTCAAGCAGAAAAGGAGGGCAGGGGCCATTGTCTCAGCTGAGGTAGTGGGGCGGATCCGCTGCCTCTTCACAGTGAGGAAATATGACCTGAGGGCTCCTGCCAGCCCCCATGGGATTGCATGTGACAGAAGAGAGCCACCTCCATATAAATCTCCTTCTTTATTGCTCTTTTCTTCCTCTCCTTCATTTCTCTGCCTCTTGCTCAATATGCAGTGTCCTCCGAATGAGATAAAAATAAATCACGTTTATTGTCTGCCTGAGTCTCACTCACTCTCCTCTCCGTCAAGTAGTTTTGTGCTTTTGCCATTGCTGTGAAGGTTATAAGGAGTCAAAGGTCTATTCCAAATGTATTTTTTGTAATAAAAGCAGCGTCTTTGAAAAAGTGCTGCCCCTCTCCCTGTGGACCTTTTGTTTATTTTTATATCAGCCAATGACAGGTCCATCCGTTTGCTTCTGCCTCAAAAGATACAGGATAGTATAATCCAAAGCAGGGTACTTGTTTGTTACAACTTATATATTAGAATAATCACATTTTTGCAATATAAAGTTCATATTGACAAGATAAGAACAGTTTATTCATAGCTGTCACAATAACATGAAATGTTGTCAAATAGGACTAAAACTACAGACTACTATAGAATCAACATCCTGTATGTGTAACTTTGGCATTAGTTTGTTGGCCCAGGACTGAAACGTAGGCCTAGTTATATTGTTGCTGAAGAAAAAGTGAGAGGTATGGAAAATCAGCTTGCTTTCACTACAAAATACGGGAAAATTTGACCACCAGGTGTCCCTATTCACTCTCCAGTGCTTATTTACCTACGGTATGTTGCAAAAATTAAAAGCCTACCTTAGAAAGTATAAGTAGACCACTTGGTATTGGTATCTATTATGTCCACACTTTACTGCATCTGAGGGTTAGAACGCTGTAACTGAACAGAGTAGCCTATGCTGCTGAAATGCAACAGAAATAAAATCCATATTTTGGAAATAATTTAAGTTGCTATGTCATTTAACTAGAGTTCCAAGAGTGCTTACTTTCAGAAACCGCATAACATGTCGATATGTGTCCCAATAATGTAATTGGGACACATATCCCAAGTTATTTTCCACTGCGCCTGGGAAAAGACGCTGCTTTTTGACACATCATTACAAATCATTAAACGATTCAGTCCGTTTGACAACGTTAGACGCCGCCTTCTATGGGCCTCGGTATTCCTAATTTTCCGCTGTGGTAGTACCGTTTGACTTTCAAGTAGTTTTGGTGGGAAATATGATATATAAATATTAATAATGACATAAAGTAACTGTTTGTAGAAGTTGTTGGTTTCCATTATGACGAAATGATGGCAAGTCACAGTGATGTCCAGTCCTGAAGTGTCAGAACACAGAGGACATTCGTGCCGGTTCGGTAATGTATTTGTTGTTTTATTAACCTGTCAAACTTTTTAAATGTAATCAGTTATTGTGCTTTGTATCTGCAAACGTTACAGCTCAGGTAATTTGGTGGCTCGTTCGTTTATGTGTACTTACTACTTAGCCCCATAATTTGCGCCTTTCCCGACAGCACTTGAAGCCCACATACTCCCTCCCCCTCTCCGCTTGTTTCCAGCAACACAGTCCAGCAGAACAGAAGTAGCGTACTAGCATGGCGCTCGGTGCAGTTGGAGTTCCGTTGTCTCGCCTGTGTCCTTTTCATGTTAGGTTTTGCTTAAGTATCTGACAGATCTGTATTTATACTATACGTTATACGCATCTAAAGAAACCCTATCAAGGAAACACAATAGTATTTGTCTGGCGAATACTCCAGATAAGTGGCTAGTATATTCCAGGTAGCTTGCTAACTAGTAACGTTAGCAGGAAAGCAAAAATTGGGAGATACGGGGCAACAAGAGGAGGAGTCGTGTTTTGGAAGAGGTAAGCTGAATAGTGGGAGAATGATTTTAAAGTGTTATAGATAAATTACTTTCGTCCGAGAAGTTAGAGAAAACATTTTTTTTTAAGTACGAATGCTGTAAAAACTTCTAATTGTTAGTTACTTCAAATGTGGCAACATTAAAGTAGCCCCCTCGCTAGCGAGTTATCTTTGCTGGGAAACTTTCTGTAATTTGCACATTGGTAGTTTTAATTTCTCGCGTTACCGAGAAAACACTACAGTGCTGAGACCTACTGTCATAAAAAGTCGCATAAGTATCATTACAAGTCTTTCGTGCTGTTGAATGTTACGTAATATTGATATTTTTTCCGGTGTAACGTTACACTATTGCTGTACTGGCTTGGAAGATTAGGAGCATTGAGATGTCTTCTTGTAATGTGAGCATTTAAAAGATAGGTTACATCCGGCTGATATGCGTGTATTATTTTTTTTATTAATCGCCAGACAAAGTAAGTTGATAACATCCTTGCTAGATTTCTCTCCATGTTTTCGCTCATGAAAGGCAAATCACAGCGTTTCACTCCTGCATCGTTGGTGTAGGTTTCTCTCTTTTGTCGCGGTCATGGCGTGTTGACCGTCCAAGTTCCACGGAGCCAGGATCACAGTTGCCAGGTGTAGTTATCCGCTGTCAAGTAAATTAGATTAACTTGGCCTTCAATCCCATATGCGTTAATTTAGTGACAGACAATAGGACAGCAGCTTTGTGTTTTACCAGCGTTGGCAGCTCATCACTTATCTACAGTATTAAATGTGCCGTGAATGTGTCAGTCTTTCAGTGTGACAACTGAAATGTATAATTTCCTATGCTTAATAAATGAAGCAACACTACACTGTTTCAGCTATATCTGATGTCTGCTGTATGCATACTGTGACCTATTTCAGTTGATTCATTTGCATGTCTTGACCCTGTTTTACAGCTGATGCAGATGCCATGGCCACAGCCGAGGTATGGGAGTGACGTGACAGTACTGGTCCTGCTTCCAAACAAAAACCTTATCATCAGCATCATGTTTTTTCTGCTGAAGTAGTGGCAGAACACACAGAATGGACGAGTCAGTGTTGTTGGATTTGCTTGAGTGCCCTGTTTGTCTGGAGCGACTTGATGCCTCGGCAAAGGTTCTTCCCTGTCAGCACACCTTCTGCCGCCGATGCCTCCAAGGCATCCTAGGCTCACGTGGGGAGTTGCGCTGCCCAGAGTGCCGGACGTTGGTGGAGTGTGCTGTGGATGAACTCCCCAGCAACATCCTCCTCGTGCGCCTGTTGGATGGCATCAAGCAGAGGCCTCGAAGGGCTGGTCCTGGGGCAGGAGTCTCAAATGGTACGTCTGGAGCCGTGGCCAGAGCACACAGCAGTGGAACCAGGGACCAGGGCACCCCAGGAGCACAACCCCAGCGAGCTCAGGCTAAGAGCACCCTTGTCCGGGTTAGTATACTCACTGTGGCTAAACATGGATCAGTGAGCATGAATCTGTGTTTGCCATTGTTAGGGTCAAGCAGAAACAAAACGGAGAAAATCTGTGTGGATTAAAAGCAGCATGTTGCATTACTGGCTCTCTAATCTTTGCTGCGGATTAACTGTTATCATGGTGATCCGAAAGCCAGCCAGTTGACTAGTAGCCCAGCATTACTAATGGCAGTGATTGAGAGCAATCAATAGTTGAGCCAACAAATGATTGTGCTCTCTGTGCCGACTGCAGCCGGGCTTTTCCCGTAAGAAGGGTTCTCAGTTCTTTCTTAGTTGTTGACAATGCCGTGTGCCAAAGTCTTTCTTGCACTCGAGATCCCTGCCGTAGTGTTGCGTGTGAATGTACTTGAGAAATGCAGGGTGAGACTACAGAGTAGTTGTTTTATCTGCAGTATCGAGGGGAGTTGTAAAGTATAGTTAGGAAGCAGTTCAGCACTTCAGTTTTATTTAAACAACTGAGAAAGAGATGAGCTTTTAAATACAGGGAAATGGGAAAATAATACTGTACATTTCTCTTTCTAAAAGCTTCTGTAACATGGGTTAACTTTTGATTTTGACTGATTGTGATTGATTTTATAGTTTTTGTCCTAATGGTTATGTGGAAACACTTAAAAGATGAAAGCAGGTGCTGAGGCCAACAAATGTTATGGTATGTTTTGCTTTAGTGTTTTGGTGCCATTTTAATGTAATTTCCTGAACTTGTACCTCTAACAAATACTGCTTTTTTCTTTATTATTTATACTCCTCTCTGGAAAAGTAAATACCCAGTGTTTTATTGCTGCTATGTGTTAGGTATAAAACTCAAAATCACACTTGTGTGTGAATGTGCTATTTTCTCTGAGCTGCCCAGACTATTTGGTGTGGAATTATAATATGGGCACACACCAGAAAATCTAACATGTTAACATTAGAAACAAATTCAAGTTAATAATATTGTCCTTACTCTTGAATTATCAATATTCTTAACATTTGGTGCCGTAAATATACCCAAATCACACACATGACAGTATTTGTGATGGTATTGCTTTAACTTTATTGCATGTTTAAAAACCTCACTCCAAAAAATGTGAGCAGGGCAAACAAAAAAGTGGAAAACGTGTGGGCCCCTCTTTGAGCAGCTCTGGTCTCCACGTAGGGAGGATAGTTGAGATGAAAAGATGTCAAGGTCCTGTGTAGAATCACTGGAATGTCAAAGCAGTGATTATGTATCTGCCTAGCCATGCAGGTACGAAGATCAGAGGCCTTGCTGTAAATTGCTACTGGGGGACCCGCCTCATTTGCCATAGTATCACTTCAGAGGAGTCGTGCACATTTCAAAGCTGTTTGTGCATTGTGGAATTTCCCTTGATTCTGAAAAGCCTGTTCGTTGGAGATAAAGAGGTGGACACCTGAAACTACCACATTATTTCACCCCTCTATGTTTTTAAGATTGACAGTTGATTATAACCCCTCACTGTAGGCATGGAGAGAACAAACCTCCTCCATGCACACAGTGTATGAAATTGTTTTGTCTGAGTGTGTATAATTGTGAAGTGTATTCAAAAGCTGTTTCCTATTTTCCTTGCACTACCAACTATTTTGTAGAATGTCATGATACTGACTAATACTGTCTAAAGTCTATTCTGACATACTAAGGCATTCTGCTGATGACAGAGAACAAGAAAAGACATGGCTGTGCAGGTGTAACGTTGTTAGAAGACAGAAGGCAGAGATCAAAGCTCTTGCTGATTGCCCAGTCTGGTCTCTGACCAGTGCTCCATGGGGACTGAGCGCTTCACTGCCCCTGGGTGACACCCTCAGTCCCACTTCTTCATTGTTTGTCGTCTGTCCCCCGATTTTTGGGGGTATCTCGAGGCTTGAAGCAGCTCCTCTGGTGCCGTGCCCCTGTCCAAGCAGAGCTCCACCTCCAGTTCTTATATGGCTGGGAGTGGAGGGCGGTGGGAACTGCCTGACAAATGCACAACAGGGTTTTGTTTCAGGTCCCCTCTGATCTTACTGACGGGCCGACACGTGCAGAGCGGCCAAGAGAGATTGTGTGCGTATGGAAGGCTTCTAGCAACAGAAGCGGATGAGTGTTAAGTGAAGGCGTCAGTACCAAAAGGGACAAATGTTTAGTGAGTAACCTTGCACAGTCAGCTTTCTGCCCCTCCTCTTACCATCTCCAGGGTTGCAGCAGTTGTTTGACACTCTGCCCTGGCATTTCTTTGATGAGGGGAATGAAAAGGCTCGTCTTGAATGTAGAGCTGCCTGTGGTTGTCTGGCCCTTCACAGTTGGGTTGATGACTCACCTCCATGGTGCTCCGTTACATGGATGTTTTGTCGTCCTCTTGCCCTCTTTGACTCATATAACGCAGTATTTCGTTCACACAGATTGAGAACAGATAGCTCAGTGGTATTTTTGTGTTCGAGCAAGTAAAGCCATCTGAGCTGTCTGGAAGTCAAAGGTCAGGATTCAGGAGTCGAAGCCAATGAGGAAGAGGGGAGAAGAAGTAGAGAGAGATTTCTGTCGATGTCTTCATTATGGTCCTCTGGAGATTTGAGCCGGTACTGCCACAGACTCAAAACAGAATGTCTTTTATGATCATTTCTGTCTTTGTCATATAAAGCTTTAGTGTTAATTTTTAATGGTGTGCATTAGCCACAGTTTAGAGTTTAGGTTACATTTAGAACTCTATATGTGCAAAGCTTATATAATAAGGCTTTAATTAACCATAATAATTTCACTCAACTACCTATTGGATGTGAGTGTGTTGGTATGTGTGTCTGTCTTTGTGTGTTTAGTTGATGGGAAATGAGACCCTATTCTTTCCTAAGCTCTTGGGGATGTAATTAGGTCATTGTCTCTTATTTGGTAATGAGAGCTTAATACAAGGAATTTTTTTTATAGGCCTCTTACGTTTGATGGCCCCCTCTGCCTGCCATTATTTCTCCTTATCTTCAAATCCACTGAATTGATTCTAAACAAACAGGAAGCAAAACACAGCCTTTTAATTTGGTATTATTTGATGCTGATTGAAATTGTCTAATATCTTGTTTCCCACAAGACATTGCAAAGTTTTTTTGTTTCCCAGTTATTTTTATAGTAAAGTTGTGTTGTGTTTTTGTCCTCTTTGTAGTTCTTCAGAGAAAAAGAATGCTGTTTATGGGTTTATGTAGAGATATCTCATTAAAATTCCTGCGCAACTCCCTTGTCTGAGGTCGATGAGTCACACTGGCCCTCTTTGATGACATCATATTGTTGTTGAAGCCTTTCCTCTTGGCCGGCTGGCTGACCTCTGCCTGTGCGACAGAACCCCGTCATTACACCCTCAAACTGCCCACATACTGGCAAGCACATACTTACTGCTTTCCACTGGGAATTTTTCAAGAGGGCTTTGGTCTATTCAGTCCTGCTCTCTCAACACGCTCACACTTTTCTCTTGCCTCCTCTGTATTTCCCACGGAGGTCTACAAGTTGCGGTGACCTTCTGGACAGTGCGTGTCAGGGATTTTGGAGCCACCTGTAATTTTCTCTTATGAGACACAAGCTGTATTTTTTCCCCATATTTCTGCCGTGTACCTCCTCCCTCCTTGCTGTCTAAATTCAGGCTGGACCCTGTTAAAGGTCTAATGAGATTAGTTTATTAGACAGTGAGTCGGCACTACTCCCCGTTCTCCTCTTACTGCTGACTGGTGACTCTCATTCTGAGGAAACACAACACTTGTAATTTAGTGAAGCAACCTGTGTGTCTGCATCTCTGATCAGTTTGTTTCTTGTTGACCAGTGCAGTTTTCAGTGGCAGATTATAAATATAATGAATATTTTTAAATGGATATCTGACTATGTTGTCAACTAAAGTATCCAGAAAGCAGGAAGATAATGATAGATTTGCACACCGCCAATTTGTGAGTGGAACTTAACAATGTGGAACTCAGAAGGCTGTAAATCCATCCATTTATCTGTTTCCTAAACCGCCCATCCTGTACAAGCTCACAGTGGTGTGGAGCCTATCCCATCATGCATTGGGCAAGAGGAGGGGTACCTGGACAGGCACCTTGAACAGGTCAGCAGTCTATCACACTGCTAACGCAGTGCATAGATGAACACATTCATCATCACTTTCACATCTATTTGCAATTCTCACATTCCTTACCATTCTTACCATGTTTTAGAAAACATACAGTGAATGAGCAGGTGGCCAGTTATTCTGTGGGAAATTACTGTCCTCCATGTATGGGTTTACATAATTCCCAAGGAGAAGCTCAAAAGACCTAATCATGTGGTTAAGATGCAGCCATGGCCTCCTCATTGTAGTGTAACACTGCCCCCCTGACGAAGGGTGTGTGCCTATCTTTGTCTTTTTGGGCTTTCAGGATTTTCCAGACACATAGAGGGACGGACCTCTTTTCCCCAGACAGAGTAGGATGTTTTGTGTTTGTGTGTGTGTGTGTGTCTGTCTGAGGAATGCCATGAGTAGTTACAGGTCACTGTTTCTCCTCTAAACATTGGGCTTGTCTAATCTCATCCCACTTGCTAGCTCACGTTCACCTCCTTCAGTAAACCTTCCTTAACTGTCAACATGTATTTATGTGTACTTTCTGACTGTTTTTTGATATGCTGTTCTTGACTTCCAAGTAAATGTAGTGATTTGAAAGGATGGTAGAGGCCAGTGTCTGTCATATGCATGAAGTCTGTAGTTTCGTTGATAATCATGCATACATGCAGTGACGTGCCTCTGCACCTGAAAGCCCCAAGGCAGACTCAGCTGTTGTAGTTGTATCTTGTTGCAAGACATCTTTTCATATTCTTCCAAAGTGCTAGCCATCTGGCCATCATTTTCTGGACAGGTTGGATTGTCTAGCTCCCCATGTGAACTCATTGTGCAGGTTTTGTTAACAGACATGTGTTCATGTTTGTTGTTATTTCCAGCGGTTTTACCACTAAATTCTGGGTGGTCCACCAACCAAAAATGCCACAAGGCCCACGCCCCCCTGCTTCTTCCGTCCATATCTCATCTCTTGCCTAGTCTGTCAGCATGACAGTAGTAAGGGAAGCAGCCGTGACCTCCTTTAGCACTGTCCTGTCACACCTGTGGGGGCCAATGAAAGGCTTTCTTTAGCACTTGTTTTGTATGTGTGGTCCAGTGGTCAAGGTTCCTTGTGAAAATTTCTTTGTGGACCATCTCTTATCAGTATTTGTTTTACAGAGCACTTTGAGCATGCTTGCCGTCTTGTAATGCAGTTTATAGCAGTAATTCCAGTCATTTTATGCCAGCTAGTCTCCTGGCTTGGGTGTTATGTGTTGACACCAAATTGTTTAACAAGTGTTTTCAGTGGAATTTATTCTTTGGCTGTTTTAGCAGCTGTTTGACCAAATGTGTCCCATTGTGACACTCCTTTATTCCCAAGGTGCCCCTAATACCTGACTGGCCTTAACAGAGCAGTTTGACCTCTCACCCTGTGTTGTGATTGGTGGGCCAGGATTGGTCATCCATGGGCCGTTTGACTTCTGGCATGTTAAGTGTTCAGTTCCCATCCCTAAGGCAGAATCACGATTTGCTGGGAGTTTCGTTTTCAGTTGTTTGACCTCTGACCCAAGAGCTATTACTGGCTCTTGATATATCTTCATGCAGCAGCAGATGCCTCTGGCTCACCTTGCTGCTGCATGAAAAATGTATGGTCCCAGACCTCCTTCTGAGATGGAGAGAAAGAACGATTCTATCAAACATTTTAAATGTTTTCCTCAGATCTCTGGCCTTTCTCCTTTCTCTCGTGTGTTTGCTGTTCTGCTATGTGCTGAAAAGTTTCCTGTTTTTCTTTGAGGCCCAGAGGTGCAGTTAATCTGCATTTGTCCCCAGAGTGACATCTATGTCCCAGCTGTGAGAAGGCACTGGGTTTCTGGTACTGAGTCCCGAGGATGAAGTGATGCGTACTTTAATTCAAAGCAAGTATGTTTTGTTTTTTTTGTATATCTGCTGTAATAAGGACCGTGTCAGCTGTGTCGCTGCCCAGCCACATCTTATGCACCTGCACCATGGGGCAATAACAAATTTATTTGCAGTCAGAACAGTAGTCACAATCAAAAGAGACCTGGAAACTGTAGGCCGCTCCCAAAACCATACGTTTATAGTTGTTTGTCGCAAGTGATTTGGATATAAACAAAGTGCAACTGAACTAATATTTGAAATTGAATTGCAGGATTCTTTATGTTTGAAGAGAATATTTTACCACCACCAGCACTGACTAGAGAATTACCTTCACACTTGTATTCCTTCAGGAGTGTTCTGATTATGAGCAAATGCACTTTGAGCCCAGTTGTTTTACATAAAAACAAACCTAGCCCTCTGTGAGTTTGGTCTGACCAAGCCAGGGCAATGTTTGTTTGAATGAGTCACAGACTGATTTTAGATCTGCGAGGGGCCTTGTACAGTGCACACCCACAAAAACACAGGTGTGCATTCAGTACACAAACAGATCTGTGACAGCACTATGTTGAAATGTCAGCGCAGGTTTGAACCAACCAGCCTGTATTTCTATTGTCCATAGTAGAAAGGTGTGATCCTAATGCCGATCATGTCAAGGAGAGACCCATTAGCTTCCATGTATATGGACATTCTGATTAGTTTTAGAGGCACCAGCATCTGTCTCTCCTTTCTCCCCAGTGCTTAATGGCATTATTGTGTGCTGAGTAACCACAGTAACTTGGGATTTTTGTAATGGAGTGAGTCTGTGCCAGCAGAATTGTCTGCTTGTCAAATTGCTCTACCCATGTGTTTGCCTCTATGGCCAGTCAACACCGAGAGAGGCATGAAAAGCATAGATTCTTTACTAATACTTTCTTTTGTACTCACAGGGCTGAAAAATTATTTGCTGCTATAATAATGTAGTCCCGTTAAGGACTAACCACTCAGCACACAATTGCAGAAGAACAAGAATCTAGTGAGGGCCCCAAACTCTGAGGTCCTCAGATTTTCTCCTTGATACTCGCTCCAGTACGTGATGCCTCACTTAGCATTCAGAAGAGATAGAGGAAAGCCAGCAGCTACATCTGTTACATCTGAGTTGAGGCGAGGGTGGAATGGACAAACGCACTCACACACTTTCTTAAGAAACTGAAAAATGGTCGGTGCTTGAGTCAGAGAACAGATGCAGTGTTTGTGCCTTGGCCCTTTGCCAGTACTGTGTCAATATCCTGGCTTTGTTTGTCCACTGTAGAGGCGTACAAATACCAACCAATGCAAGCAAATGTTCTTCAGTTGCCCACTAGTCTGACATGCAACACTGGACAATTGAAAGATAAGCAGGCAAATGAGAAACAGTCAGACATATTAGAAAGATAACTGGGAGACAACATAGCAGGGACTAAAGCAGGTTTCATTTGAGATTCAGCAGCATACAGAGTAGGTAGCTGTCCAGTTCCTTGTCAAATTTCCCCTCGACTTGCAACTCCCTGCATAAATCAAAGTCAGCCAAAGCAGAGCAGAGCAGGTGGCTAACCCTGAATGACTAAGAGGAACAAAAGGCCACAGACACTGCACGCTTTCACCAGAGTAATGTGAGGAAATGCTTAGTATTCAGCCCATATTGACCGCTACTCAATACACAGATACTGTGACATTTGTGAACTAATCTCTCTGTAGCTTGGATACAAGCAAACTTCCTATGTGCAACTCCTCCCTTAGTGCTGATCCAGGTTATTAAATACCTGACAAATCAAGGTACCTCTGATTTTATGACTCTCTTTGATTACAATTGTGGAAGGCAACATTAACTCGTCTTCCGTCCAGCGTATGTAAATAGTTCTACAGTATGGTCAGAGGTTGTTACATATAAAAATGAACATCAGGTGGACACTGTCCCAATTGTTCTTGCTTTACTAGATTAGTTAGGGCTACTGACCCAATGTCTGCATGTCTATGGCACAGAACCATATTATAGGTTCAGGGTGGCAAGCCTTGCTTCCTCTGCCTGCCTCATTTTCTTTTCAGTCTTTTGATCTCACACTGTTTCTCTCCCCTTCTCTTTCTAGTTTGCATCAAGCTTCCTTGCTCTCTCCGTCTGCTCTGAAATGTGAGTGGGTTCCTGTGAGAACAGTCGTTAAGCTCAGTGTATGAACTGGCACAGAGTTAAAGAGTTCTGTTCTTTCAGTTTTTAGTCCCACAAGCAGACTGGGTAATCCCAGGGCCACCCAGAACCAGCCCTCATCTGAGGCCAGTCAGGTAAAGAAACCAGCCCATACACATAAGGCCTACACAAAGAGATGTGCCAGCTCATGTGTAAGTGGTTTCATGCAATTGCATTTTCATTTTAGAGCCCACACATGAGCCCAAACACACAAGAGCTTCATGAAAACCGCATGTGTGACAGCTCTACGCTCTCCCATAAATCCATACTCCCTTCCTGCTAAAATGCTTTTTCTGATGACTAATCTATAGCTTACTAAGTGCACTCAGCTCAGAAATATCTTGATTGTATGTCCATGTGTTGAACGTTTTTATAGACCCCACCACCACCTTAAGACAGAAATCTCAATGCAGTTCCTGGTTTTGCACATGGCAGCCTTATGGGGCCTGTATGATCAAAGCCATTCTTTTTAGAGTTTGGATATTCTAGCACCCAGATTCCCATGAGCCTCCCAAGGTCAGGAACTGTCATTTAAACTGTAGATTTCTGGGGTCAGTGAGTGGTTACCCCTGACATGTGTTTCACAACTGGCACTCAGGGGAGTAGAGGACATTGTCTCTCTTAGTGTGTAAGTATTAGGTTAACTGAGAGATGATTTCACTAACCTAGGAACATAGAAGAACACAAGGAGGAACAGGAGGAGAGTTCCCAGGGCTTTTGAAAACGTCCTGTTCTTCGCACATGCGATCCAAGCTTCCATCTGGCATCCAGACTGCTCTGAGTGTTTTCGTGCCTGTAGACTAATGTGTGGGACCTCATTTGCTATGTAGTGAGGGAAACAAACAAGCACAGTGAGTTGTAAAGCTCTTGGAAAGCTTGAATGGTTTATTGCCTCTTTCCCTCCTTACAAAATGCAGTCAAGTAGATAAATGATTCCCACTACACTAGGGCTGCTTAGATTTCATTGATTCTGATTTCTGCTTGTTGATTCCGTTGATTGAATTCTGGTGCTGGCATAGTGGAGAGTGATCTAACAAATACCCTGGCTCAACACTAGGCAATGTCTATTTTTTGCCAGTGATATCAGTACCTGGCAAATTAAGGTAATTTATCACATTGACGCACAAATCCTGTAAATCCAATATTGTCATAACACAACGATAATTTCATTAATTCACAAAATTTCCTGCAATGGCTTAAATACAACCAAATCATTGTTGGAAAAGCCCCCTCAGTATATTATGCTGATTCTGGGATATTATGGCTTTGCTTAATATAGGACATAAAAATGGTACATTCTATACCGTGCTGCAGTAAAGGTTTGTATGATGTTAGAAGGACTTCCTCCTTTCCATGAAATATTTTTTATTGAGCTTTGGTGGTGCCGGTAGGCGGATTTTGTTTCCTTTGGACAGAGCCAGGCTAGCTGTATCCCCCTGTTTCTAGTCTTTATGCTAAGCTAACCAGCAGTTCGCTGTAGTCTCACATTTAGCGCACAGACATGAGTGGTACTGATATTCTCATCTAACTCTTGGCTAGAAAGCAAATTGAGCAATTCCCAAAATATCAAACTATTTCTTTGAGGTGATAGCCCATTAACTTCACAGCTGCCCTGGGCCCCATCACTACTCTCTCTCCCAGAACTGGACACTGGATGGATTCTGAATGACTCCTTTTCCTAAGATTCACTGCACTGTCAAGAGACCCATAAATAGCCAAAAAAGTGCTCCTGTGTGGAGTTTCCATAGAAACCAGAGAATGGAAGTTTTTCTTTTGTCTCCAAGTGAGAGGGAGACAACAGCTCCAGATGAGTAAGCTGTGTCAGGAGGTTCTGCTGTGACAAGAGCTGCTCATCTGAAGGTCCCTGTGTGACAGCATTATTGGAATGTCAATGAGAAAGTTTGGCATATCCCATTTATTTATATTTTTTTATATATATATATATATATACACACACACACACACACACACACACACACATACATATATTGTTTCCCTTGATTGAATCATTCTTGGTAATCCTTTACTGGATACACCACATTTAGTTCTGAGGAGGCACTTTCAAAATTGGATCCAGAGAGATGTTTGACCAATTTGTTTCAAAGTGCAGCCAAAATATGCCATAAATACAGACATATATAGTATTAATATATTCTCAATACATTGCAACAACAAATGTATCCACAACCATATATTGAATAGGCCTTGAAAAAGACACAGTTAATAGAGAACTATGTACATGAAAAAATACAAATATAGAATATTTAAAAATTGCTAGAAGGCAAACTACATAAAAAACACATTCTTAAAAATACAACTACATGCACAATTTCAGCCTCTGCTCTGATTTTTGTGTACGTGATCAATCACCCAGTTGTGTGGTTGGTTAGTTTTGTTGGAAACATCTAAAACAGTCTCTCTGGCTTTCATGAGTAGCTGTAACCCAGTTCGTGCATTTTCCACCAAGAAACCCTCAGGTTTTTAGACGGTCAGTGTGGTGGAGGCAGTGAAAGATGCCTGCTCTACCGTCGTCATTAAAAAGACCATTAGGAATCAATTTAAGCTAATGCAGCTCTAATGGAACCAAGATGGCCCTTGCCTTCAGAATTCCTCTCTCGAATCGTGTGTCAATGCTTGTGCCACGATGTTGGTGGCATGATCTTCAGTAAACAGTAACTTCGTGATGAACAGCAAGTGTCCTATGACCACCTGGTCAGTGTGGCAGATGCTGCTTGTGCTCCCTCTGGTAGAATGTCTGACATGTCAAATGGGCAAACCAGACAGACTTTCCCACACACACACTGTTTAGGCAGTATTGCCCCCTGCTTATTCTCCACCCCCTGCAGAGCTCCTGGAGGTATCCATATGGAGCTGTGTCTCAATTCAGGGGCCGCATCCTTTGTCGAAAGCCGAACCGAGCGTTGTTAAATGAGACCGTCTGGTCTACGGAGGATTTCATATTTGCGTCACCAGCATCATGAAACGCCGCTCCTATTGCCTAGCAACCTTAATAGCTGCTGTTGAGGTTTGAGGTTTTTAAGCTGGTGGAGTCATGTCTGGCACTTACACAGAGAGTGTAAAGGTTTCTGTCTACTGTGGTTACACACAACCCTTGAACTGCTAACAGAGTAAATGTTACCTGTAACAGTTATGTCATAATTTCTTGTGATTCTGCTGCTGATTGATTGTCTGAACCATAGCATAACAGTTCAACCGTGTGTTCAAACTGCGTCTGTAACAGACCTACAGGACGCCCATTTCTTTGTCTTTATAACGTCTCTTGCAAACATTACTGTGTAAAGGCTAGCTGTTAGTGTAATTATCCCCATTTGACTTAGTCTTCCCTCTGTAGCACTACATGCATGCATTGTGTTTTTATGCCTGGCTGCTCTCTGGTTGTTGACATTTGGCTGTGTTGTAGAGCAGAACACTTTAGTAATTTAGTTATAATCTAGCGCTGTGGAATAGAACACTATAACAGCCAAATCCCTTTAGAAAATAGGTCTAATTGCATCTGTCTGGCTATCACTCATTCACACACATGTACGTTAACAGCATTAGCACTCTCTACTGCAAGTACAACTGTAATAAAGTAAGTGTGCAGGGGCTAATGTTTGAATACTGATTTCCAACCAATCATTGTCCTGAACACAACCCAGTTGTCTAGCCCCTAAAGGCAAATGAGTTCTAAAACTTTCTGACTTTGCTTTCAGAAATATCCAGGTTGTTGTTAAAAGGTAAAGTTGACATTGGTTTTAGATGTTTCAGTTAAAAACACATGAAATTACAGTAGATTTCTCTTTTGACAGATGTACTCCTTACTGCTATTAACAACTCAAAATGTGGTGTGAGGAGGTTGTGAAAGCAGCTGCCTGGTGTAACCTATTTAATTAACTGTTTACAGTCATTCTCTGTTTATCCAGCTGATAAAGAGTAATACATTACATCCTCAAAACATTCATTTTAACTGGCAATATGCTTTACTGATCAGCATATTTATGTCAAGCAGTCTGCGAACCAAATATTTGTGTCAGTGTCTGCTATCTTAGTTGAAAGTCCACATGCTACCAGTTTGAGAAAGTTGGGCTGCTGGATGTACTTTTTAATATTATTGTTAGTATAAGGATGAGAATAAGTAAAAGTGCAGTATAAGATTTAATTTTACATTGATTTGCTTATATACTTACTGTATATACTAATAAATATGAATTATAATCAGGCCATTGTTGGGGGGCCTCAAAATAAAGAACCACAAGTCTCTTGTGGCCGCAGACTGCTTTTTGGTTACCTGGGGTCTAAGTGGGGGGTTGCTGTTGTTGTCATGTGCTTTTTAAATCTTTAAAGAGTCTAGAAGTCTGATACAGCAACCTAACAGAGGCCTTTGCTGTATAATTACTTCCATAAACTTTCACCGCAGATGTTGAGAACAATTAGAGAGGTGGATTGATGAAAAAACCATGCTTGTCCCTCTTTAGACCAGAAAAATTCTATCTTGATGTCTTTTGGCTTTTTGGTGTTAGAGCCTGAAGTCAGGACCAGGCTTTTTTCGTGGCAGAGATTCATGCGGAGATGTACCTTAATGCAGTCTTGCCCTGCCACTGGGGAGGGTTTAAAACCAGTTAAGGCAAGGAGAATCTGTGTGTATGTTTATGTGATGTGTGTGTGTTTGTGTTGCAGACGGCCTGAGATATGACTTTTCTTATTGCATTTATGTGATAGCAGCTCTCTGCTGTACATTCCTGTTAGAAGCACAGTCCCCTCTCTTCTCCAGAGGGTTTGTTTGGTCAGGACTGATGTTGCTCCTTTATGCAGGCCCACTGCAGACACAACAGCAATGTCTCCATGGACGCAAACCGGATATTAACAACCCCCCCCCAGCCATCACCCGTCCCCAGTTTAGCTCTGGCTTACACACACCACCTCTCACATCCAGAGGCCCCTTTAGTCAATCTCTCTTGATTTTCTCTCTCTCCCTCTCACTGTGTTAGTCGAGTGAAACATGGAAATGTACCTCTGCTGACAACCCCTTTTTTTTTTTTTTTTTTTAATCAAAAACCAGCTGAGAAGTAGGCAATAAGAGTGCACGACCAAAACATATTACCCTGTCAGGATTGAGTTGGTCTGTGTTGTCCAGTTCAGAACTCCATCAGGAAAAACCTTAATTGCTAAACTAATTCTGTAGAAATCAGTAGTGAAATCTCACCAGTGTCACCTAGCCATTCTAGCTAATAGAAAGGACATATTGTTCTAATAGTGTTTTGTACATGCAAGACTATATATACTAATACCTTTTATGAGTGCAATCCCTTTTACCATGTGCAAAAGCAATTGCATAACAATGCTGACTTTGGACACTGTGCTACTACTAAAGGTTTTATTAAGTCTTGGCCTTGGTGTCCAAACAAGTGCTTACAAACTTCACAGTTCAAGGGGACAAGCATTTCATATTTACCATGTAATTAGATCCCATTGGCTTTGTGTAGCTTGAGCCCGATCTGTCATTTGCAACAAAAATGGCAGAGCTTCCACTTTCATTTGCATTTTCATCACAAAACTCCCTGCCAGGCCTGGGTGGGCTCAAAAGCCCTGTTTTCCCCTGAAAGGAGGCCCAGTTCCAGTGCAGTGTGCAGGGGGCTGCAGTACCCCTCCTCCCACTTCTCTCTCCCCACAGGCTGGACCAGCAGAGCCAGAGACCGATTGGCTCTGTGCTTTAGGCTGTGTGATTCTCTGCAGCAGGGTAATGTCACCCTGGCTCACCACCACGGCTCATTCTGTACTTATATTCTCCTCTGAGCCTTTAAACGGTTCATTAGCCTTTAACAAGACTGCAGAGCCTGCTCCAAACTCTGCTTTAACCCCTCTCTCTCTAGCTCGCTTCCTCACACTGCCAGGATCTGCCTGAGATGCAGCCATTTTTCTTATCACTGCCTATATTCCTTGTCGACTCTGCAGTTTCAGTTCTAGAGTTGAGATCCAGTCAGTTTGTAGTGTTTGTGATTCTGATCACTGCGAAAGATGTCTAACAGCAGTGGGATAAATGGTGGGGGGTTGGTTTGGACTGAAGCCTTCCTCATGGACACCCACCCTGAATGGAGTACATTGACGCTTCTCTATCCTGCTACCCCCCCCCACTCGCTGTCCCTCTTTCCCTGGATTGTCATTCCCTGAATGGGCCTTTCAGGACTCTAGGCTAGCAGGCTGAGATACAAAACCTTCCTCTGCAGGATAAAGGGACAGAGCCTTGGGCCTTCTGAAGGCGTTAGTCAGCTAGTCACAACCAGCCAGGCTCATCACACTTAAACTTGTGAACACACAACATAGACCTTTTCACTATCAGGGAACAAACAGGACAGTTAACTGTCTCTGTTGAAATGTACACTCACAGATTTCTGTACCCTTTTTGTTTAGTGTCCAAAATGTCATTTCCCATCGGGCCTGCTTTCCAGTTGTTTCAGGAGTGACAAGACTGACTGTGAACACTGTTTTGAAATTTGGTGTGCTTTCAGTTTGTAATTAATTTTGTATGAATCCTACAACAAAAACTGAACTAACTTCACAAAGAGAAAGCAAAATCTTTTTCCAAAGTCATGATAGTTAATTGTTTTTAGATTATTTTTGAGATTATTTATTTTATTCATTCTTGCATTATTTTTTGGTATATTTTTTCCTAGAGCTCTTTCCACCACTGTCCAGATTTTTAAAAAGCTGTGAACAACTCCTTCATTTCTGTTTCACAAGCAAATTTAGTTTGCATATCGACTACACTTAATTTTGTCCCCTTTTCACTGTGAATCCACTAAAACTTACTACCGGTAAGAATTAGTATGTACTACAGAATTGGAATACAGTGTAACTCTTAGCCTTTATTCTTGTCATCTCTCTCGCTCAACCCTATCTCCATCTTACTCTCAATCTCTGTTTGTAGGGTGTACCCCAGCTCCCTTGTGCCAAGGCGCTCTACAACTATGATGGCAAGGAACCAGGAGACCTCAAGTTCAGCAAGGGTGACATTATCATCCTACGCCGGCAAGTGGACGAGAACTGGTACCACGGGGAGATGGGTGGAGTTCATGGCTTCTTCCCCACCAACTTTGTCCAGGTCATCAAACCGCTGCCACAACCGCCACCTCAGTGCAAAGCTCTCTATGACTTTGAGCTCAAAGACAAGGAGGCAGACAAGGACTGTCTGCCCTTCTCCAAGGTGAGACACAGTAAAACTGCAACACCCACAGTTCTGCCGTGTGGTCACTGTAGTAAAACAAAAATACCTCTCATTACAGTGACACCGTCTCCTAGGCATTTATTTTCTCCAGTTATGTGTGTGTTAGAACATAAGGGCTGTTAACTGAAACGCCCAGAGAAATGGTTTAGATTTTGAGCCAGACTTCTTGATGAACAGCTGTAATTAGGCTGGATAGAATGAATGCCATACAGAGCAAGGCACAGCTTAACTACAGTAATTGAGTGGTTATGTCTGTCCAGCTGTTTGGGTCATACTTTGATGTTTTTGTATTCTGTCATCAGTTGTTTTTATGCCACATGAGGAAAAACAGAAACAAGCTTACTAAGTAGTTTTCCAAACAGAATGCCATACCTTACACTCCAATGTTTTTACTCTTGGGCATGTCCCTTTTTAATAAAACATTCTCTTCCTCATTATTTCTGCTCAGTGTTTGTTCCTCGAGGATGAGAAACGCTCTTACTTAGCAGTATCCTTAATTAGCTTCTTCCTAATGCAGCGCCCCTATCTGTCTTGAATTTCAGGATGATATCCTGACTGTGATCCGCAGAGTGGATGAAAACTGGGCAGAGGGAATGCTGGGAGATAAAATTGGAATTTTCCCCATCTCATATGTTGAGGTAAGAAACCTAAATAGATTCCAGGCCGGGCCCTTTGCTGCATGTCATCCCCCCTCTCGCTCTCCCCTGCCTTTCCTGTCTCTCAGCAGAAATGCCAAAAAATAATAATTCACCAATAATTAGTGCTAGTCTAAAGAAGAGCACTTTTTTTCAAAAGCAGTTTTTTATTTGATTTTATTCCTTTCATATGGATTCTATCCTTTTAATATTCATTTGTATTATTATATGTATTTGTATACACTGATGGAGGGATTTGCAGTAACAGAAGCAGACTAGCAGAATGGAATATTTAGTTGTCCTCTGACTAGATGGCGTTCAACATCACAAACATATAGAGCGTCCCAAACTGTTCTTTTGGTTGTGGACAACCACTGAATATCTAGGTCATTGTATTTTCATTGCCTTAGGAGCTTTTGTTGCCTTTTCAGTTGTTCATATACAATAATCTACAATTGCTGTTAAAGGTGGTCTTAAATTTAATGAGGATAACTGACTTGCTGTGCTGACATGTCAGTGATGAACCTGCACAGGCTCTCTCCTGGATTGGAGTGAAATGCTTAGCTTTTATGTCCCAAGTAGAGGGAGCTGCTTGGGGCGACATGTGACAGCAAGTGAGAGCACCCTGTGATTAACTGAAACCTTTTTAGTGTTCGTCCTTTGATTCTTACCTTTTAGTTGCGCGTTACGGTGTCTGAAAGGGTCCCAAAGCCTGCACTTTCAGAGCTGGCTTAGAACCATCAACTCCCCAGCCCATACTAATATGTTCAGTGTCAAGACCTGATAGATCACTCTGCTGCTCACCATCTCTGCTGACTAGATAAAGATAGAGGTCTTGCATGACAATCAACTTGATCATAGAGAGTGACAGTTTTCATGATCGTTTTAATACTCTCAGTTGCATCACCCCTTCCTCTATCTGTTATTTCCACCTTACTACTCTCTCTTCATTGCCCCCCCCCCCCCCGCCTTTCTTCCTATCTCATAGTTCAACTCGGCAGCTCGGCAGCTTATAGAGTTGGACAAGCCGTCAGACTCCAATGGAGACTCTGGTGAGGGGGCCGCCTCAGGGCCCCAGAGCAACGGTGCTCAGCGGGCAGGGGAGAAGAAGAACAGCAAGAAGCGACATTCCTTCACCTCACTCACCATGTCCCACAAACCCATGCTAGCTCCTCCCCCCCAGCGCCACTCCATGGAGATCAGCGGGCCTGTCCTCATCAGCTCCAGCAACCCCACAGCCGCTGCCCGGATTGGAGAGATCAGCGGGGGGCTTTCCTGCAGCGCACCTTCACAGGTAAGATACTCCACAGCAAAGGAGAGGGTGACGGAGAGTGGCTGCAGCATTGCAGGTCCCTTCCTAGAAGTTGTACAATGTGTTGGCTAAACGCAGAAAGCTCATTCGCAGAAACGTGCAGTACAACAAATAAGCTCCATTTAGCCTTTTATGTTTGTTTTCTTCACAATTTACAGCAGTACAGAGAAGGATAAACACAAAATGGAGAAATGTGCAACACTTACAACATTATTATGTACCCTCAGTATGTTGCTTATGACCGTTTAGCATGCATCTCGTGGCATTTTCTTAATCCAATTTACTGGATAAGATGGCCAGCTGATTTGTCAACATCCTGTTCAGTGGTATTTAATTGCAAAACTGTAAAACACAGTACACAATCATGCAACTGTAAAACCAAGTCCAGCGTCAGCTCTTTTTGTTTTCTCAAGATGTTTGTTGCTTTTCAAAGGCTCCGCTTTCCTTCTGTCAGCAATTAGGCTGACTTCCCTTTTCCCCATCATACCAAACAGGCCATTGCTCCATCCAAGCGTTTGAAATCATGGATGCGTGACTCCACTCGTCCACAAAAACGACTCCAGCTCAGCCCTTAAGGTTTCCACACCGATCCCGACATGACAGGAACTCACAGCTGCTTTATGGTTGCCAGCCGCTGGAGATTGACTCTGACTTGGTGCTAGACAGTCAGAACAGCAGACAAGCAGATTTACAAGACAAGTGTCCTGCTGATTTATCTTAGTCTGAGGCTCTCTGTGACTTAAACTAAAATGTGCAACTAATAATAATACAACGGAGTATGGAATACATCAAATAATCGTTGCCCATTATATGGTTATTTTGTGTTACCAGTCATATCGAGAACAAACAGTCTAATCGAGTGAAGGTGATCTATCTCAGGATTTCAAAATTATTATTTTGTTTTTATTATCTTAACGTTGACTGCTATGTTTACACAATAGACACAATAGCTGGCTTTTTTCTTTGTTAATCTAAACAATATAAAGACAGACATTTTTAAAGATTAGTGGTTTGACAATATTCTGAGACAGATTTCATATTGTATGCACCGGCATCCCCATTGTTGTCCCACTTCGAGGTTCTGGGAGCTTGTAGCTAACTCAGTTTTTCTATTATTTTCTGCCTTTTTGTTAGTTTTTTTCTCTTGAACGCACTTTGTGTATTGTCTGGATACTGCAGACTCTCTGAAATGCTATATTCCAAAACTCTCTATTAAGCTCAATCATTAATCTTTCACCTACACTGTGTTTATGTGCTTCTCTCTAAGAGGGAGACGAGGTGAGTGCTTGTCTACAGTAAAGTGGGATCTTCTGTCCTTTTTTTCAAACCAAAACCTTTCATGTAGATATGATTTATGGATCATCAAAGACTTTTATCCATGCGTAAGGTCTAATCATCTTTTTAATGACTCCAGACTTTTCCCACAAATCATTATCAGGATACTTTTAGAAGAAAAGAAACATATATTTGCTCCTGTAAACTGATCCTCCCCAGTGACAACGGAGCTAACAATACATTTGATTTACAGATCACTGTGTTTAATAAAAACACAATAGAATCTCTCCAGGCACTGTATGCACAGCCTCTTTCCTCTCGTTGCTCCCCCTTCACCTCTACTCATCTTCTCTCCTTCCAACACCCAGACAAAAAACAACAAAGGTAAGCCCCAGTGGCCTAGGGGGCTGAGTAGTCCGTGTTGGAAATGAACACACCTCTCGTCTACCAATGTACTAGAGAAGGCGAGGTAGAAAAGGGGCTGCTGTTGATGGCATTCTTCCTAAATTCTAAATGAAATGTATTTATTTAAATTAGCATGCCTGCCCTGTTCTTCAGTGTATTTATTTGTTTCCAGGCATCCATTTCACTAACAGTGGCACGTTTGATCACACTGTTACATTTGGCTTTCCCTTGGCACACCCAGTGCGCAACAGATAAGGAAGCAGTGAAGACTGAATCTGAGGTTGGTCTGCTTTCTGAAAGGTTCACCTTAAGAGGCGGCCCTGTCTGGTGCAGTCATGCATGCAGAGAGACCGCAGGCTACAGGGAGATATTGTGTGTCCAACAGTATGGCCTTGTTACCAGGACACTACTATGACTCACGTGGTTGGAGAAGCCACCTCTCTTTACATGCCCAGTGACATGTCCTGCTGGGCGGTCAGTTGGCCAATCACATCATCAGACCACCATTGTAGTTGCAGCTAAGTCACCAGTGTGCATCATTGTTCAGTGAGAGTCATTCACATACAATGTGACAGGAGAGTATTTTTAGCACATTTTTATTCTTCACGAGTGAGTGGAGCTTGCCTTATACATCGATTCATTATGGTATATTTTATGGTCCGTGTTTCCCTTTTGTTGACAGGTACACATTTGCACAACTGGACTAATCGTGACCCCACCCCCTAGTAGTCCTGTTACTACAGCAACAGTTTTCACATTTCCCTCGGAGACGAGCTACACATCCATCCCTGTGGTAGGTGAAATCCTCTACAGGTCTTATAAATCTTACAAACACTATGCTAAAGCAACAAAAAAACAACAAAAAAACAGTTCAACATTATGGAGTAATGGATTCATAGTATTTTGCTATTTTTGGAATACTAAACAGATAAAACGTATGGCTTATTACTATGACTAAAGAAAATACTGCAGTTTTTTCTACAAACAGTTAAGACAACTTTCACATTATTTTGTTTAGTCAGTTGACTCATTTGTGTGTGTATGTGTCATTCTGTGGCATTGTTTGGATTGTATTGTAGCTGTATTATTTCACAATTTGACAACTAACTCCATAAAGATAGCAGCATGGAGAAATCTTTTAAGCAGAAATGAACTTCTTAACATGTTTCTGACACGTTCCTGCTGAGGGGGAAAAAATCATTACAACTAAAAATCAGTCAAGAAATCTCTTCAGCCCACACAAAACGGCAGGCATACTTCCTATCCGTCTATGTGTATGCTCTGGCATGTGGAGTTTCTGAATGAGCAGGAATGTGTACACAAAAGGTTGAGCTCTCCGCTTCACTTGGGAACCCTACATGATGTTTTTGTACAGATGATTTCTCTGGCCTGCAGGCAACCTAATTATCTCAGCTCAAGCGTCAGCAGTGAACCGAAACGCACATCGCCACTCACACATACACATAAGCCTATACACATTCCACAGTCTGAGTGCCACTCTCCCTCCACCATTGAGTCATAGAAGCTATTACTCTGCTGCTCAGTGTTGAGTTGTCTTCACCATCATTCTAACACACTGTGCGCTCATTTTGGCTTTTAGTTTTTCCCAGTTTCTAAAAATGTGTCTAGTGTTATTGTGTTTTCATGTTCTAAGCAGGTTGGTGACTTCATTTTAATTTTGTAATCTAGTAGCACACAAAAGCTACAAAGATGTTAGGGCTCTCCTGAAAGCATGCTGCCATCATTAGCCAGTCAAAAGCTGGAGTCTCTTTTGACACGACAGACGATCAACGAGGGAAAACAAGCTCGTCAAGATGAATCCGCTCATGCTTGGTTTGAGGGTTGCTCTGAAGTGTGTCTACAGACATGTTCTTCATTTCATATGGTCCCAATTAAATACTGCAATGGATTTAACATCTAACTATGTGGTCTCCTAGCAACAAACAAACATGCATAAGAGGAGATTCTCGGTTGCAAGGGGAAGACGGGGGCAAGACTGTAATGTCTGCCAAACCAGACTCTCCCTTGTTATGTCGGCAAACCGGAGGGAATATCCCAGATGACAGATGATCTCTCATTCTCTTTCCCTCAGTGTTGCTCATAAACAAACTGGTTCCTCCACTTACACAACTTGTACTGTCTGTTTTTTGAGGCTCGTGTTACTTGTTTTTGTCTTTCTGCTTCACACGGAGAGGAAAATAAATGAGCAATTTGTCATTAAATTGTAATTAAACGTTAATCCTATCTAACTACTAATATGCTTTTCTATTCTTCTTTTACAGGATGCTCTTCCACCGCCCCCACCTCCTCCCCCACAGTCCTCCGTTGATGGAGCAGCATATTCATTGGCTGCTGGACAGAGACCCTCCCCCAGCATAAGCGACCAAAGTGGGAGACAAAGACCCACAGTGTGAGTTATAAAAACTCACACAAAAATATGCAGTCTTCTTAAATGTGCAGTGAAATGTCAGAAGCGTTTTGCGCACCGATGGCCCAGGGCCTTAATACAAATGCTCAGTGCAGAGTGGGAAGTCTATCTGTGGCCCCCTCAGCTGTCAGCGTGAGGCTGCAAAGTGTCAGCATGTGCACAGGTGAAGGGGTTAAAACCTGTGGATGACCGTCTCCTGGGTCACATTGGAGATCCTCTCTGTCACCCCTGACTCTTGACCCCCTCACCTTTACCCTCATTACTCCTCCAAGACACCACACACCTGATAAAAATTAGATCCACTCATGCCTGCTCTCTTGCCGTCATCTGTGTCTGCCTGTGCGTGCATGTCAGACTGAGGCATTTATGTTCCCTCCCCCTGACGACATTGAAATCTGACTGAAAACATCCCAGCTGAGACTCCCTATCTTCTTGGCTGCCGTTCCAGGCCTGTTCTTGCACTGCTGCAGAGAGATGACCCGTAAATTGCTTTGTCCTCCAGTGCTGATTTTCCCTGGGTCAGAGGGCACAGTCTCTGCTGGAGGGTCTCAGAAGAGATGCCAGACAGATGCACAGCTAGGCAGCAGGATAAATCCAGAACAAATGGCACACTGTACAAAATGTTAAACTGCTTTTATTTCCACATGGGAGAAAATCCTCCATGTTGGCACATGTTAGCTCCATGTTGATTTGTGTGGGTGTGTGTATCTGTGTTTGTTAAATTCCTCATCCTTGTTTACTGTTTGTTCTGGTTCTAGCTATGTGGCCATGTTCCCCTATACTCCCCGTAAGGAGGACGAGCTGGAACTAAGGAAGGGAGAGATGTTTCTGGTGCTGGAACGCTGTCAGGACGGCTGGTTCAAGGGCACCTCCATGCACACGGGCAAGATTGGAGTCTTCCCTGGGAACTACATGAGCCCAGTCAGCAGGTCAGTCGTTTATTATTGTCAACATACTGTACACTCAGCCACACATATACATGGCTGGTTTCACACCCATTTGTCTGGGTTGCATAGCCGTAAGTTAATAATTCCACCTGTTTGTGATTTTTAAGAAAACTTGTATAATATATTTATTGTGATTTTATTGATAAAGCAATATTTGGATATGTACTTTTATTACCCTGAGTACATTTCTGAATTGTTGTGTCAATACAGTAACTTAAGCTCTGGGAACTTCCAGTAGACACTGGTTAGCTGACCTGAGGGAGTTTGACTTGAAATGAAGGGAGCCTGAGCATTTACTGTCTTGGCCCCAAACTTTGGAATGGTTTACCTCTTACTATTAGATCATCCAATTGAACTCCTCAAGACTCACTTATAGTCCCTCTTGCTTTTTTTGTTGATGTTTTGAAGCTATTTAACCAAAGAAACCTTCCAACTGTGCAAATAATTCCCATTAGGCATAGCTGTTGGTTGCCATGCAGATTTCTCATAGTAACGTGTAACTAGGTCATTTATTTTCTTGATTTTAGCTTTCAGTGTCTGTTAGTGGGTTATGTTTAATACATATGTGTGATCCCTCACTGCTTCAACTGTTGTCAACCCTGAAATATTGTGCCACAGCAGCAGTTTTGGTAGAAAAGCAGAAAAACTATTAGATTTAGAAACAATTATAATTACACATTAGAAGAGTCCCCTCATTTTTTTTTTTTTTTTTACATGAAAACCTAATATATTTTATGAGGTATAAAAGCATCCTGTCTTACCCGTCTTTATATCCTCTCCCTTCAGGACAGCGTCAGGGAGCACCCAGCCCAAAGTGCCCATGAGTCTGTGCACTCAGGCTGGCAGAGGGGTCACCATCGTCAGCCCCTCTTCTGCTCCCATTGGGGCCATTGTTTCAGGTCCTGATTTCAACAAACCCCTCACCGTGTGCTCTAGCGCTGTCCCTGCCAACTCCCAACCTGCAGCTGTGGTGACGGCAGCTCAAACAGCCACGGGTCAACAGCCAAAAGTCCCTTTGCACGTCAACTCCCAGATGACTGTGAATCAGGCCCGCAATGCGGTCAGGACAGGTAAATATACTTGGAGGAAAATGGATATGGATTGTTGCATGAAAGGGTTTTTAAATGTGTAATATTGTTTTATATTCCATTTACAGCTGCATGTCACAGTCAGGACCGGCCCACAGCAGCAGTGACACCCATCCAGTCTGCAACACCTGTGACCTATCTCCCACACCTTGCAGTGTGCTCGCAGCCTTCCTCTGGTCCTGCTCAAGGCTGTACCCGGGCTGGAGTGGCGATGGGCTGTGCCGCTGCCTCTCTGACCCCACCCAATGTTAGCGCTGCATCCTTGGAGGGTGATGCTTTGAGACCTGTCGGCCCTGTGAACAGCTCTGCTCTCAATCCCACGTCTAACAGCACAGCACTCGCTTGCCGACTGGACAAGGATGTCAAGGTTGGATATGTCTAAATATTTTCAGAGCTTCCAATTAATTCACAGTGGAGAATTTGTCTTCAGTTCATGACATCTGTTAGGATGCTAATCACAGTGATAGGATTCACCAATAGTAATCATCAAGGAGAGGATATTATTATGAACTGTTTGTTTCTGTCTTTCGCAACAGACAGTGGCCATGTTTTTCCAAACTCCTAACCTACAGTTTAAAACTTGTCTGTGCTAAAAATAGAAATTTCTCCTACCACATTTGTGTGTGCCAGTGGTAAAGAACCAGCCACTTCCAGGCACTAAATTATACCTGTCTGCGGTCTGTGAAAATTACTTGTGCCTCAATGCCTCAGGAGTTGTTGCAGTTCTCTAACAAAAAAAAAAATGCTGTTGCTGTTGTTGCTGCAGAGAGAAAAGAAAAGTCTTCTGAAGCTGTTGTCCTCCAATAAGAAGAAGTCTCGCCCTTCACCACCCTCCTCTCCTACCCTTGAGGCAGAACAGGCTGCTGCTGGAGAGGTGCTACATGGTGCCGTGGGCCCTGACGCATCCCCTCCCTCCGCCTCTGTCAGCTGCCTCGAGTCTGAACCTGCTGCTGCTGTCGCTTCTGCCTCTTCATCCACCTCCTCGGCTCCAGAGTCCTCCCATCGGAAGAGCAGTCCCCTTGATGGATGTGCACCTATTGCTCCTCCTCCTCGCCAGCCGTGCTCCTCTCTCTTATCTCAACAACATGATGCGCGGCCCATCATATGTGAGAGGTACAGTGGCTTCTGTTACATAGCGTTGTTTGTGATTGTGCTGCTTATCTGTCCCATTCATAGAAAGTGTAACACTGTATTACAGATAGCATGACTTATCAGTTGTCATTGTTGCAGTGTGTATGAGTCAATGACTGTGCCTTTGGCTGTCCTCCCCAGGTATAGGGTGGTGGTATCATATCCTCCCCAGAGCGAGGCTGAGCTGGAACTCAAGGAGGGCGACATTGTGTTTGTTCACAGAAAGAGGGAAGACGGCTGGTTCAAAGGCACACTGCAGAGGAACGGCAGGACCGGACTGTTCCCTGGCAGCTTTGTAGACAGCATCTGATACACAGGCTACAGTGAACCACAGTCACCACCACCATGACCCAGCTGACTGCTGCCGGCCTCGCAACAGTGTGTCACTGTGCAAACCAAACGGATCAGCACTTGCAAGGTTGCCGGGACAGGACCGTCATATTGACACTTTAACTCCTTAGAGCCCACTGTGGCTCTGGTCACTGAAAAAGAACAGCAGTGGCATATGAGACAGAGCTGCAGAGAAGAACAGAACATGTTGTCATTGAAAGCACAGCGGACAGAGTTAGAGGAGAGCTCACTACTCATGAACTTTTCCTTTTTGTTGGTTATTTATATCTTTGTAACAATTCAGCTGTTAAATGTGTGCCTTGTACTGTTCCTCACTTTATTGTACATAAGGACACAAAGATGATTAGTCCTAAAACAACCAGTATGAGCTGTTGATATAGATATATTACACATTTTAACTTATTTCATAGATTGGCCTTTTTATAGTGCAACACATTAAGGGGTTAAGCTGGCACATGCCTTATGTCATATCTTACCACATCATATCAGTTATACTTTTTTCCCTCTGACTGCTGATAAAAGTTGTACCATTTCAAACTGTCAGCAGATATGAGTAGGTATATCAGATGCTGCAGACCAGAACAAATGAGCAGTGTCATCATCACCTGTGCTGTATAGTAGGAAAAAGGATACCTCCACAGCATTACCTAAACCTGAGGATCATATAAGATCTGCCGTATTGCACATTCGAGTACTCTAGCTACAATTCACAGCCATGTGAGCATTGCACATCATTAAATATTTCTGTGGGCCATTCGTGGGCCTCCAGTTTTGTCTCCTGGTGTGGCTGAGGTGCTAAGGACTGTTACCTGCAGCGATCGAGTATTTGCATGCGCTTAACAAAGCCTTCTGCAGAGGACGAAGTGGTGATAGCTGTGTTGCAGGACTGTTTGGTTATGCCTTTTTAATATGCGGAAAACACACTCCAAGATAGACTTTGCTGTCAAACGTTGCTTACTTTGTACCTTCTTTGTATTTACTGACCGGAGTAGCTTCTCTCCTAACTCCTCTACAATAGCCAAACCAGGACATAGCTCTGCATCACAAGAGCGACATAACATTTCAGTAACCGCGCACAACAGATTATTTTCGGTGTATATTTATGCTTATTACAAATTCCAGGCTGAAACCTGCTGCCCTTAGAGAGTCTCTCGTATAACTAACCTGGACGCAGTAAGGCACACAGGACACACTCGCCCTGCAGCAGTTTTTGTACACTAGAACTCATTCCTAATGTGACTTGTGGCAAAAAAAAAACACAGCTAGCTAAAGCACAGAATGTTTGCCTAAAGTAACATATCATTGTATCACTCCACAGGAAGAGATGTGTTGTAATTCTGTTGAATCTGGAAAGATAAGGTTTTATTGAAATCAATCACTTTGACCCCCTTGATTTCTTTTTTGTTTTTTTGTGATCGGGTTTTGTTGTATGTTACATCTATACAAAGTTTTTAATGTTAAGTGTTGTATTGACTTGAATTTACTGTAAGATTTCTTTGTGATTAGAGGGGATTTGGTCATAGTTTTGGTGCTTGTTAAACATAAAACAAAGAATGGGCAGTTTTAGAATGAATACTTTGGAGATTGGAGACCAGTTTCTTTCATCAGATCAAATATCTATGTATTCTCTAAAATGCATTGGATAAATGAATGAAATTCTCCAAAGTAAAGGTATTATTAGGTAACATTATAGACCAACCTGCTTCAGTGGACCCAACAATGTTTAATGTAATGTGACTTATTGATCTGAGCTTCAGCAGGTCCTACGAGGTCTGAGGCGGTATTTAAACACTTTAAAGTTGAGGCAATCACTGAATTGTGCCAAATTTGGCTTTGCGAATGAATTTACTGACTGAATTAGACCTGTAGTTTCAAGTGTTTTTTGGGTTTTTTTGTCTTTTGTTGTTAATTGAGGGGGACCACTGTGTAACTGACTGCTGGAATATGTTGTAGTTTGTTTGAAATTTGGAGAGCGTGTGGAAAAGGATGGTACAAATCACTGTTAGGGCCTTTTTTTTTTTTGTATTTCTGAATTTGTACTTATGTATGAATTTATCTGATATGTTGCATTGTTGCCTTGGCAATCACCACACCAACCTCAGGCTCTATGCTAAACTGTTCCTCCGAGTGTCTTTTCATTTCACTGGTAAGCCTTTTAATATACACATCAGACTTACTCCTACACAGATGTACACATTTATACACTATCATAACATTTCTAAGCATACTGACTGCTCGTACATATTGTTCATGCACAGGCTGCACAGTTCTCAAAACATGAAGCATTTCTTACAACAGTTATTGGAACACATAGCAACTTTAAGTTTGCTTGATTCAACTTAACAGATTTTCCTCATGCCAAGGTGACTTACTTGATTTTTTTTTTTTTTTTTTTTTTCTGTAGTTAGTCCGTTGTATGTCTGTCTGAAAATGGTGAAACTGAAATCAACCTATTTGGCACAAGTCTATTATGTGAAAAAAACATTCTGAAGTATTTGAGGGAAGAGCACATTTTGTAAAAGTCTCTATAACAATAAAAGCTTATGGCTTCCATAATTTCCTCAGGCTAAAGTCATTGTTTTATGACAGTAATGTAGTGTTCTGTTTCCCTCTGTTTTCTCCAGTGACTTGTTATGTTGGCCACTTGCAGCCAGGGCAGAACTGTCTAACCAGGAGTATCATCAAAGACATAGACCGCTGTTGACAGGACTGAGTACTCGTGTCCTCGCCTTGCCCCCTTTTCCCCTGTCACAAAGCTTGGATGGCCTAAGACGCACAGGTTCTGAGTCTGAAAGTATACACGCACATGATAAATGAACAATAAAAAAAGAGTTGTTCCTAATTAAATGTGTTTGGGGTAAGTCACGGTACATGTGGTCATTAATGTCTCCAGGAGTAAAAGGTTGTTGCTGTAGAGGAGCTTCTCCCGTGACTTACAGCAGAGCAGAGTGTTGCAAAGAGAGGTGAGCCTTCCCAATGTGTTCAGCTGGGAGACACTGACAGGAACTGACAAGCACCCAGAGAGGTCATTGTGCTGCACACAGTTCCCTGCAGAGGATGGGTTACCATGGAAATAAGTTATTCCAATGTATGAGCAAAAGACCATACTGAGCAGGAATAATAAAAATGAGAAAGAATATGTATATTTAAATCATTCTGTCTGACTTCATCACATTTGTTTTATATTCTTTGGCCACATGGCTTGTTTTAGTTTGGTAGATGACTTACAAATGTTGAATTTGATGAAAGATTATCGCTGCCCAACAGAACTGTGAGTTGATTAATCAGAGTGTGGAAGGTGGATATTTGACATGCATGTGAGTAAATGTAGGAAAAGCTATGTGCACACAGCTTAAAAGTCTATATTCATAGCTGCAAGGGCTGTCAAGAGCTCAGGAATTGAGTCTCAAGGTCGAGAATTTCTTGATAATGTTTAAGCTCAGGGTGTGTGAGCCATTTCACTCAGCGAAAGGAGTGTCGGTCAAGTCCTCCTTGAACCATTTACTGTACTAGATAACAGACTAGGGGTCAGGTATTTGACTTTCTTGAATGGAGTTCAGTATGCATAGGTATCATAGGTAGAGATTTCACAATGACAAATACATGTTCAACAAAATGTCCCCACTTCATTACTAGAACCAGATTCAAAGATGCCAGTTATTGGGATATTAGATGGCTCAAGTATAGTAATAATAAGTAAAATAAAGTTGTTGCTTCATAAAATTTTAAACAACTGTGCCAGCATCAGAAATCTAAGAAAATAGTTCCAGAAAATCACCATTAAGGTTTTTGTCATGCATGTCTGAACCAAGGCTCAGTACTGAATAGTAATATCTTGTGTTTATATGTGCATACGTGTGCGTGCATTCATGTGTTCATGCATGAGAGAGCAAAATATGGTCCTGTTGGCAAGTATCATTAGATCACTAAGGTGTTAAAGAGGGGAATAATGTCTTGGTGTTCAGGAAGGTGATCTGAATACAAATCAAGTTCTATTTCTCTATTAGACACACAGACACAGTTTATTAATGCACATTGTGGTAAGGAGTAATAACATTTTAAGCACATTATACTGTTTGTGGTTGTACTTTTCTGCTGCAGCATGGATATGATTCATACTGTAAGGCTCAGTGTCGCAGGTCCACTCCGGCACAGGTTGTGAATGTGATTTAACGTCAGCAAATCAATCCTGCAGAATGTGCTGGTCTGATGGAGCGCCCAGGTGTAGGCCAAGGCCACCCACTCTCAACATCACTCACTTTTTTTGTACACCAGTGACAGTTTAGCTTTCCTGGTGAAATATGTTTCCATGGGGAACAATGATACACGAAGCAAAAGGACAGGAGAATGAATGACTGCAATTAACAATCAATGAGTTATTTCAGTGCATACGGCATAGAGCACATGGTCACCATGTGTCAGTATATTAAATAGCTCATCTTCTAAAAATGAACTCAGAGAACTGTAATTATTCCTGTAAAATAAAGATTATTCTTACACAAATATCACAGTAAATGTTAGCCTCCATATTGAAAATACATTATAGGAATATTGTGATGCTAATAATGTACAATAAGGTCACTAAAGACTTCCAACAGCAGTAATATAAAAACACGTGCCCATGACCTTTGCAGTTGCAGTAATTTATTAGTTAGTCCCTGCTTCCTTTTGTCAATGGCAAAAACATATACAAGGAAATAAAGTGTAAAGGTGTTACTGGCCCTTTAAATTTACTGGCTATTTAAATGGCCAGTTACTGAGACAATGTCAGGTTGTTGTGGTGTTGGGAGTCCACGTGGGCAAATATTAACGTGTACTCTGGCTGCGTAGAGGCTTTCACCAAAAACAGCAAAACCCTAAGACACAGCCCTTGAACTTAAGATGCAAAAAACGGTGACAGCCCAGACCCGTCCTTTAACTTACCGTGCTGCACTGTGTGCTGTGTGTCCGCCGCGCCACCTACCGACTAATGATGAGCAATGCAACAACACTGAGAAGAAACATGGCGACGTCCGTGAGCCCCCGCTCCTCTGGTGTTTAGTCTCTTTTAAGTCACTAAACTTATTTACAGAGAAACAAGTTTTGTCCCTCGAAAAATAACAGCCGGAAATAAGGTAAGTCACAGATAGCTCTATAAACCTTATTATACAATCATAGTTATCTAGCCGAAAAACTGCTAACATTAGCAGACAGCAAAATGACCCTAAAATATAAGCAGTTATCATCATGACCGTCATGACCCAGACTGACCTGTTGTTGTGTCTAGACTTCATGGTAACATTATGGCGCCTTCAATGCATTTTATCCATCTCACTTGAGTTCTTACATGCTTTATAGCATAGCAGTCAGTAGTGACTTTAGTGTACTTTATACTCTTTTCTTTATGTCTTATAGTTTTTTCTACAGTATGTGTGTTATATCAGTTTTTACATTTAAGCCTGGGTTAGCTACTTGTTCGTTTTGTTACAGTTTTTATCAACATATATACATTATCATTTGTGTTTGAGTTGTAGGTATTGTACAGTACAGAATCTTTAAAACGCACTGTAGGGTTGTTCTAGTTGTAAACCCACATGGTGCAGTCCTGTGGTGATGTGTCTTGTCTCTCCTGCAGTGTCATGTCCAGGCTGGCGGTGGTGTGTGGGGGCTCCAGGGGCATTGGGAAGGCTGTGTCCCGCCTGCTGGCAGAGCAGGGCTGCAGGTTGGCTGTTGTCTCCAGGAACGAAGATGCTGCCCGCTCCACCGTGGCATCGCTACATGGAGGTATAGAGCTGTGTATGCACACAATTACAGCTACACACACTCAAACATTTCAGTAGGCAAGATGTAAACCTCATGCAGTGAACAGATATTGATCAGAAACCCCAATCACTCTTTTAGTTTGAATGCAGTTACTGCAAAAAGAAATCTGATGCTGACAGCGTGCCCCCAGTTTCCTGTCAGTCTCACACACACACGCGTGCAGACACACAGTACCTGGTCTCGTGCTTTTGTGCTATAAAATAAAAGAAATGTAGACCAACAATACCTGCAGCTGTTATGAACAGACTGTAGTCTCGTAAGCATTAACGTCCTCACAGACCTGGATCTGCTCTCTAGCTGACCACGTGGCTCTCAGCTGTGATGTCTCTAAAGA
Source organism: Maccullochella peelii (assembly GCA_002120245.1). Lineage (NCBI taxonomy): Eukaryota > Metazoa > Chordata > Actinopteri > Centrarchiformes > Percichthyidae > Maccullochella > Maccullochella peelii. The sequence goes on from LKNJ01000003.1 coordinate 441,291, forward strand.
GCAGGAGGTGCAGAAAACCTTTGAGACGATCCAGAAGACCTGTGGAAACATCTGTTATCTTGTGAATGCAGCTGGCGTCAACAGGTGAGCAGGCACTTGAGTGGGCTCCTCTGCTGATGCCCTGCTGTATTTGCAAAAGTGTGTATGGGCATATATATATATATATATATAAATGGATATAATGTTGTCATATAACGTTATGGCTGACGTGTGTGTGTGTGTGTGTGTGTGTGTGTGTGTGTGTTTGTTCAGGGATGCTCTGTTAATGAGGACCAAGCCGGAGGACATGGTGACTCTGCTTCACACCAACCTGCTGGGCACCATGCTGACCTGCAGGGCAGCACTGCGCACCATGCTGCACACCCAGGGAGCAGCCATTGTTAATATAGGTAGTGATAGCTCTGAGTCCAGTGGCCTCCATGATTAGTGATAGGTTTTCAGTTTGGTCACTAGGTGGCAGTGTACCACATTTCTTCATTCTTCAGATTCACTTTAGTTTTGCTTTAGGTGTTGCTTTAAAGGCCCATACTGGTACATTTTACATTTACATACATTTTTGCATGTTTAAGCCCATTCACTACAAATATCTCATTACTATTTTTTTCTTTTTGTCACAGTTACATTATTGTCACATGGTAATGTGCTTTAACTCAGGGGTGACACCCCAGACTACAAGCTAAACAGCACTGAATATGCATGGTATGCTATAAGGAAATCAAACCAGGATGACAAACGATGAGAAAAGTATAACGTGATTTTTTTCTTCAGATATCCTCTGGAAATTAATTCTGTTAGTATTCTGAGATAAATTAAAACCAGTGGCTGACTCGAACGTTTAGTCTGTAAACCTATAGTATGCTTTTGATTGGCACTCGGTTTGTATCAATTGGGCTAAAACACTGTTATCCTCCTTTAAGCATAATGGTATCAAATAGTAGCTTCCTACCAGTATTTTATGTTGAAACATTTCTGTCATACTCAGTAGTCTTAATGGATGTTTGTTGTTTGAAGGCTCTGTTGTGGGTCTGAAAGGGAACGCCGGCCAGTGTGTCTACAGTGCCAGTAAAGCCGGTCTAGAGGGCTTCACGCGCTCTTTGTCGAAAGAAGTCGCTTCACGCAATGTCAGAGTTAACCTGCTGGCTCCAGGTGCAGTTCAACTCAGCATATTTCTTCTTACTTCATCTGTCTTACTGCACCTGCTCTGGCTTTTTTTCTGTCTCAGGTTGTGTCACCTTATTTCTCCTTTTTATAGTCTTTCTCATGTCCCTGCCCTCTCTTGCTTCCAGGTTTCATCCACACCGACATGACCGCAGGGCTGAAGGTGGAGGACGGGCTCCGCTCTATCCCGCTGGGGAGATTTGGCCAGCCGGAGGAGGTGGCCCAGGCTGTCCTCTTCCTTCTGGAGTCTTCCTACATTACAGGACAGGTGCTGGTGGTGGATGGAGGACTGCAGCTGGCCATGTAGAGAATGGGGCCTTCCTCTGGAGTTTTCTCATCACTCAAAACAACGGTGAAAGCCTCATTCTGTCTTTTCTTGAAAGTTGTATGTCTTGGTTGAGGCATAGAAGTTGGAGATAAGATTGAAGGGACAGTGGGCTCTGTGTTACTCATGACTGAGGAGCATCTGACCAATAAAAAGCGAACATTTACACTTTACAAGGCTTCATGGCTGAAGTTGACTGTTGTTGAGTGTGAGATTGGATATACAGTATTTACTATCAGCTGTTTTCTTGCTGCAAAACACAAATAGTGTTCTTTGTGCTAGTTGTAAAAAGGCTGTTACTTGTTGTTGACATAGGAGACACGAAATCCACATCTTTCAGAGGATCACTGTCCTGTTGCTGTCTGTCTTTCTGCTGAGTCACTCTGTCCGGCCACAGGAGGCGTGGCCTGATGTGTGTCATGAGTAAACCGCTACTGACTCCAGAGTGTCTGGCCCAGTCCAGACCTCCATTCCCCTCAGGTCCTAAATTTGATCAGTAGCTTGAATGCTGTTGGGTCTTTTTCCATGATTGTAAGGCGCCCACTCATGTTTTGTTCCCCCATCTCCCCCGGGAGATCCCCTCACAGCCATCACATGTTGCCCCCTCCTCCAGCGGCCCCCTAAGCCCACCTCTGGAGGGGCCTGTTGAGGGGGCCAGGCATGTTGGGCTGCAGCTGGAGGAAATTAGAGGTAGTGGTGGAGGTGCGTATTTTTAGCTCTGGGAATGTTTTGTGTGTCTGGTTACAGCTCTGGACCTGCAGTGTGGATGGATGGGGTTGGAGTTGGAGGTTGACTGTCATGCTCAGTGATGAGATTTGAAATGCTGCGTTGCGTGTTCCTTTTATTGAAACATGCTGTTTCCAAGTGTCATAACTGTGACAATTGCGCTCTCTCTCTCTTTTATGTGCACTTGTATCCTAAATATTGTGTTTTCTATTGACGAATTGGGTTAGATTATACTCTGATTAGCATTCTTAGCAAGAATGGTATTTCCACTGTGACTGATAATGAGTTTGTTTTGGCATTCTCTTATTGTTTTGGGAAGAGCCTGCCAGTCTATAAAAACATCTCACGCTGTCTCTGAAGAGTTTGATTTTTATTAACTTTCATAACCTAAAATAATATCAGGAGAACAATCCATATACAGGCATTGATTGGCATAGAAATGTGCAAACACAGTAACTGTGAGCTGATGCAAGCTCTAAACAGACACAGAAAAAGATGTCCACTTTGTATAGCATTACAGAGGTGACGAAAATAGTAGATATAAATATACCTTGCCTTTCACTTTTCACCAGCTTAGAGTGTTTTCTACCCCTGAATACTGGAAAAAAAAAAAGTTGTGTTTTTATACATCCTGGAAAAAGTTGTTTGGCACTGTACAAGTGTCCAAAAATAACATGCAAAGAAATTGTGTTTGCATTAAGCCTAAAAGTGATTTAAGGCAGTAAATATATTTATAAAACTTCATCATACAGAAAAGATCGTTTTATCAGTGAACAAAAGGCTGCTGATATCATTTATGTTAAGATTGTTGGGAAAGTAAAGTCTTTCTTTTTCATACAAAAATAAAATGGACAATCTGTGATGTGTGAGACAAATACACTGAAACCCTTCACAGCACCCTCTCTTGAGTGAGAACATTTCAATTCACACTTTTTTAAAATAAACCATCAAAGAAAACAAAGAAAAATCACAAAAATGACCAGCCATCACCAAAGTTTTCCATGTCTTTCATTTTTCTATATCACACCTGTCATCTTCACCACTGCCACAGTCACTCACATCCCTTTATCTAAGTGTTAACTTACTACATAAAAAAAAACCTGCTTTTGTTGTCCCTCTGTCCCTCCCTGTGTCTGTTAGATCCAACCTTCCTTAAGTTCTGCTGCACCCACAAACCAACAAATCTCATCCACACATGAGCGTTCTTTTTCCCAAACCTCATTTCTTTTTAAAAAAAAAAAAAAAAAAAACTTAACTAAACATACTGTTTATAAGGCCCGGCCTTTTCCAATATCTGTAAGCAAACTGTATGACTATAATCAGATACTGTAGATAACAGCAGTGTGCTACACAAGCCCACATAATAAAGGTCTCCTTTGTCAAAGCTACCGTGCTTTGAGTCATTCAGTCCTCTTTAAGTCATCTTTTCTCCGACATGTCCCACGTCTACACAAAGTTGGTGGAGTGCTACGTATAGATACAGTATTAGTCTGTGTATTTCAAATGGCACCATTTGAACATGCATAGTAATTCTATGTTTCATTTAATTTTTAAACCTGGTTCTTTTTTCCGTTTACTTTTACAGACACGAGAGGCACTTTACAAGTTCATTAAACATGAGAGAGCATATATTAACAGTCTTTCCTCGTGGGAAACACTTCAATCATTTTCCAGGTCCAGTTGATCAAATGAAGCTTGGGGAAACGACTTGATGGATTCTGTAATATAATGGGTTGTGGCGTACTATAAACATAAGAAAACCACGGCTGCACCAGCTCACTCTGCCCACCAACCCTTTAGGTCTGTATCAATGATACCCTCAGGCGGACAAGGTTAGATTCTGCCCCTCATTGCTGTCATAAAGTATTTGTCTCAGGAGTGCTGGCAGCAAGGGCAGCTTTCAGGGCTTTTTCTTTTGGGTGATGTCGCAATCCTCGTGCCTCCCCGTGGTCTCTACAGGTCGTCACTTTCCACCAGGCCACCGGGCTGCAGCGGGCTGGAGTCGGGGAAGAAGGCTGCCTTCACGTCCAGCCCTCTCTCTGTCAGTGCGGCGTAGCGGCTGGTGGAGGGACGCACCTTCTTGGGCTTGGGGAGGTTAGGCTGCTGCCACTGGGCTGAGGACGGAGCGGAGAGGGGTTTAATAGTGTGTAGAGATGGAAAAAAGCCGTGCAAGAGACGCGCGCGTGTTTTGGAGTCAGAACTTACTGTGGACGTCGAGGCGTGCGGTGCTGGATATGATGCCGGCGTCATTCTTGGCTGACACAGTGTACCAGCCAGCATCTTCTTTCATGGCTGGCTGGATGATCATACACAGGTAGCCACAGTTGTCCTGGTGCATGCTGGGAAAGAAAATTGACACAAATTTAAGGGGAGTAATTATTTACATATTGTCCATTTTTGGGGGAAATGCCCTTAATCTGGTAGAAATGTAGGATGAAGCAAGCATCGAAGAATATCAAAGCTGCTATTTTCAACATTTAATTTACCTGATTCTGTCTGTGTTGTGAGTGAATGAATCATTCTCCCTTTTCCAGAAGATTTGTGGGTAGGGAACCCCTGTGACACGACACTCCAGTCGCACAGGATGACCCTCAGCCACAACGGTGTTCTGCAGCTTCTCCACGAATGAAGGGGCCTTGTGCATCTCTTTGGCTGTGGAAAGAGCGTGTTGAGAGATGTTTTCTTGGTCCAAATCGTGCCAACATCTGTCTTCTGCACACATGCCAACTACTTGTTTTGTATGTTTCTGTTTACCTGCAACAATGAGCTCCAGGTTAAAGGAGTTCTGCCCGGCTCGGTTGCTGGCGATGCAGGTGTAGATGCCCGCATCGCGGCTAGTCACGGGCTCGATGACCAGCGAGTGCACGCCGTTTTCCCTCACCAGCATCTTATGGGCGGAGTCGGGGCGGATGGTCTGTCCGTTCAGTTGCCAGATGAGGTCAGGAGTGGGCAGGCCACTCACCTACAGGTGGTAAAAGAACACAGCAAACGTTCATATTCACTGAATGTGTGAATGCTTGTTCGTAGAGGTTTGTATGGTTGTTTTTGTTGGAGTATATTAGCTGCATGTGTTCTGTGGGGGCAGCGTGTGTTTATTGGGAGTATGAAAACAGCAGTGTTTGGTTAATCTGTCTGTGTTGTGTTTGTCTGGAGGAGCCTGGTCACCTGCACGCTTTGTCATGGGAATAAACTGCACCGAGAACTGTGCACTGTGCAAATGTGCCACTGTGGATATACATATGTTTGGTATTACAATGTGCACATGAACGACAGTATTCACAGATATCACAAAGGAGAGTAGACTAAGCAGTGATAAGTATTTCTGGAAGCGGCCAAATACACTTTTAGAAGTTGGGACATTTTAAGCATGGAAAGTTTGGAAAGCCACAAATAATCTTGAAATAAATATTTGCTATAAATATCCTTGACATTAAGGGCTCCGAAGGAATGAAGACTCTCAGTTTATTTCTGACGAGCATAAAAAGGCAGTCTTTTTATGGAGAGTTAATTGTGGGCCTGTTTTCCAGTTTTCAAAGAGTTTCTAAGTGCTGCAGGGTGGAGGGAGGAAAGGTGATGACGACGCAGATAAAGAGAGAAAATGAGCACGAGTGGTGTAAGGCAGAAAATAATTGTAGAAAACCTGATCCCACTTAATCCCTGAAAAATGACACCTTTGTATTCTCCCTGCCTGCTTTGAGCCATTCAGAATGCGAGGAAGTGATGAAACATCTCGTCCCCGCTAGTTTTTATTCCCTAAAGAAACTGGAATGCATGGAAAGGGAAATGTTTCTTTGGCAGCACAGACATGGAGCCTCCCTGAAAGCAATACAGACACTGAATTAAAGGGTGGATCTGAAATGGCTTTCTCTATTACTATGATTAACATATTCTCTTTCCAGTCATGTCTCGGTTATTTTAAAGTTCTGTCTTTTCTTTATCAAACTGTAGCAGCATGGAGTGGAGACTGTTTTCACCTACAGGACATAAGCACAGGAGCTTAAAGCCGAATTTGGCTGTTAGCCACTTACTGTAAGTGAACAGGCAGAGGATTTAAGTAAAAATGGCAGATTCTGACAGAACTTGCGGTCATATATAAAAAGGTCGTCTTCACATTAAAGTCATAGCTTGACATGCCATACCAGACCAAAAAACTTAGTGTATAATTTGTCTTTTCTCCTTTTAAGTTTTAAAAATGTCCTTCAGTAAGCAGCACTGCTCTCAAAGCTGTCTTTTTTGTGAGAACTGACCAAACACACTCCACTGACTTCTTATATGACTCTCTTACCAATGGAAGCAGCATTGTGATAAATATGGCTAAACAGACAACTGTTAACATCAGCCCAATAAAACATTTTCATAAGTCTTTTCATCCAAATCAATAAACAACTGTTTTATATGGAAATTGTTCAGATGCAGCCACCACAGGACGACACACACGCTGACCTCCCTTCCCCCCTTTATCACACTGTACACTCGTGTTGGCACAGGAGTAAAGAGGCGCGTATTTACCTTGCAGTCCATCCGGCACAGTCGGCCCTCCTGAACGATGAGGTCACCGGGTGCCTGCAGGAAGTGGGGGCGGAAGTGACGCTCTTGGATGTTATCGTTCTCATCACCGCTGTCTCTAGACCTGGACCTGGGCCTGATAGAGAGAGGGAAACATAACGTATTTGGGACTTATGAATTTTTAAAATTTGGTTAGTTAATTTAGTTAGGAAATATCAGCAAATTCCAAATTTTAGAAGTATTTAATTTTAGCCAGAGCCTTTCGGTTTTCATTGGTTGAATGTAAAACTCCCTTTGGAGCATGCATCTCAATGCTTTTTAGGAATGCACATATTCCTGAGTAAGAAAACGTATAATTTGTTTATAATGAAACTTGTTTGGAATTAAACATTTGAGACACAGAGCGCAATACTCTTTTAAATACAAAAACTTCATGCTCACTTGTATGTTATCTATTCCCCCTTTCATAGACATAATAGGAGCTTTTTGTCCTTCCACTTGCTCTTTCTTGTTCTATGAGTCTCCTTCAACCCTGTACAACAGGTCATGACCCACAGGTGTTCCTGTGACTCTGCCCTAAACAACGACTTCAGCACTCTGCCTGCACGTCAACCAGGGAGGGAAAAGAAAGAGAGTGGGAGACACCGATTGTTATCTCGATCTCTCTTCTCACTCAAAACATCTCTGAGCTCAGGGAGTGCTCATCTAGATAACAGATTACAGGTGTTTATTTCATGTGCTGTGGGAAGCGTCTGTGATCTTCTCTGCTATTTTCAATATCTGGGCTTGGATGAATGCGTACTGTATATACAAGGTCATTAGAGGAGCGGAAAACAGAACAGAGCAAACAGGTGTTCCCTCTCATTAACACTGAGCTTTTCTTTCCTGAACAGACAGCCCAACAAAGGAAAAACTGTGATTCAGCTCACAGCAAACATTTGTGTAAATAGCGGCTTCTTGGAACATTCTTACATCAGAATAATGCACTTTCACATCTGAGCGGAAGCATGAGTGAGTACAGACGTCGCGCAGATGGTGAACAGACTGCCGCACATGTGCCAGCCATAAAACGCAGACAGAGATATTCTGTTTGTCTGTACTCCCTCTCCTGTTGGTCAGTGAGGCCTCACCTGCGCATGTGTCCAGGTGCAGAGCGCTGGCTACGGCCCCGCTGGTTCACAGCCTGGACCATCATCCTGCCGGTGCAGCTCACCCTGCCCTGTGAGTGGAAGAGAGACACGGAGAGAGGGAGCTATATGAGGTGTTGACACTCCACCGCACCACAAGCAGCAGTCAGAGCAGGAGGAGGAAATAAAATGTGAGTGTTAGAGCTGGAAAAGGCTGTCAGAAAGCCTGTAGCGCATGAACTTTTGGCCCTCATGATGGCTTTAGTGATTTCCTCTCGTTCCTCTCTTCAGGCTGGAGACATTATCTTGATGCTTATTATTTTCTCACTAATGGGCACTGACATCTCCTACAGACAGCCAAACAGACGCGTGTGTGCATTGTTGTTGTTGTTTTCTAACATATTTTATGATGTGTTTTGTTTTGTTTTTCCTCAGAGCTCTGCACCCGTCTGCTCACCTCAGGGTTGCCGGCCATGATGGTGTAGTTGCCGTCATCATCCAGTGAGGCTGCAGCAGTGTGCAGAGAGCAGGTTCCGTCAGCGTCACGGCTGATCCTGTAGTGCTCGCTCCTCTTGGAGATTTGCTTGCCATCTTTGAACCAGTAGACCTGTGACACGAGATAAGAAGGAACAGGCGACAACTATCAGATCTAACAGACTGACCTTGATACCAAAATCAGTGGATAACAAAAATGTATTCTCATCTTTAAACTGTTTAAATGCCATGCTCTATCCCCTGCTTTTCTTTTGTTTCATCATTTCATTCTGAAGCCTGTCATCACTATGCCATTAATGTGGACAGAGCCAGGCTGCCAGCCCGGGCCAGTGTGTGTTCTCGCAAAGGGCCTCCCCTTATCACAACACAGAGCATATGTACGATATCTACACCCTCCATCATCGACATCACACATCAACAGCTTCCAAGCAAAGGAAGCCAAGCCATCATAAATGCTTCAAAAGGACCAAATATTTATCTAATATTAATAATCGCCACAGCATCATCACCAACAATGTTTAATCATTCAGGGTGATGACATTCTTTCAGCAACATGTACAGTGCAGTATGGCCTCCCACCTTTGGTTTGGGGTCTCCGTTGACCTTGCAGGAGAAGGTGACTGGCATGCCCTCAAAGACTTTGAAGTGTTTGAGCTTCTGGTCGAAGGATGGTGCCACCCCGTGGCCGGCGGAGTCTTCATGGTGCTGCACGTCGTCATCTGATTCCTCCACCGGAGAACGCTCCAGACGGAATTCAATCTCACTGATCAGGCGCTGCTCGAAGCTGGACACTTTGTATTCCTACGAGCCAGACAGAGAGAGAGAGAGCGAAAAAAAGAAAAGATTTAAAGACTGAGACAGAAATACTACGCTAGGTGTGTGTGATCGTGTGGCAAAGGCAAGCAAAGCCCTATTCCAAACTTTTTACACACCCATTAACCTGTCTTCATTGTCACCCAAACTACCAACTTTCTCCCAATTCTCTAATTCTCTCTGCCCAGGTGAGCCACTCCTCCTTCCCACCATCTCCACCAATCTCTCATCACTGTAGCCCTGCTGAGGCAGAGGGAACATCTGCAAAGCAGCATGATCTGATGACACATCACACAGATAATGACAGGCCTCGGGCACAGCTGCAGAACCAGCATTTATCCTCACTCATAACGACAGCAATCGCAGAAGTGGCCCATCCCGATCTACCAAGGTATTATACTGTAATAGTACAGAGGCAGCTGCTGCAGCATGTTCCTTTCTTCAATCTCACAAAGTCATATTCAAAGTCAATTATCCGTCCTTTCTAAAGATATAACTTAACTGCTTAAATTCCAAATGCAGAGTAGCATTGTAGCATGCATTGCAGACCGAAAAAAGTGCAATCTGGGTAAAAACCAAACGTGCTGACAGAATCAAGCTTGAACATGCTTCAGTGTCTGAATCAATTCAAACTACCCATAGTGAGCAACAACAAAAGTTTTACACACGCTCAATCAGGTCTATTCTGTTATGTTTACCAGACACACCTGCCTGTGAATGGACTACACAGTCAATATGGAACCACAGGTACCAAAAAACTAAATCTGTATTGCTGCCTTTTGTTCCCTTATCAGCTAATTCCCAGCCATGATCCTGTTCTGGTGAAAGTGAACACATCCTAGCTTTTTAGCGTGACTTTGTATGCACATTTACACACAGTGACATGTGACGCAGAGTGAGCGAAAAACCAGAAGGTGACAAGAGAGAAACGAAGGTTTCAAAAACCTTTTGAGGGCCAAATTCTCTCTCAGATGACTTGTCTTCCTGTTGAGAGAAAAAAAGGGAGTTTTGTCTGCATGTTGTTCCCTCACTGTGCATCACACAGGGTGGGAAACACAGTTATTTTGTCTGTGTTTCTTATCAGTGTGTGTGCATGTTCAATCTTACCTGCTCTCAAAACAGAAAATCCGAATTCACATGCTTTAGTTTCAAATTACAATGTCTCATGATGCTTTTGGCACTGATGCATTCCCAGCCACATTCCCAGGCTTTAGAGTTGTGCTCAGAGCCATGAGTGCGACAACAACCAATCAGATCACTCCTCATGCCAACAGGCTACATCAACACGGTGCTAATTCGTTATCATCTGTCAGTGTGGACGCAACTTGTGTTCTAGTGATGTTAACTACATCTACATTGTAACTTCACTTAACTAATCAGTGTGTGTGTGTTCTGTTAACAGAGGATTGTGTGTCATTCAGAGCCAGTTTCACCTCTGTGTACTGTCATTCTGCTGTCATTTTAAATGACAACAATTTTATTATAAATATAATAAGAACAAATACATTCTTCTATAGGTGGAAGTGAGTTCTGATAAAGGATTAATATAAACAAATATTTGCATAAACAACAAAAAACTAAATAAATGCCAATTCATCCCTGAATGAACAACCAACGCTGTGTGGAGGTGCTACACTGTGACTCTTCCACAGAATGTTTTGGTGGCTCACAGTCAGACAGATGGCTACACAAGCCTTCAAACAGTGTTACTCCCCAGCATGTTTGCAACAACACTGGTTTCTACCAGTTTGCATAAACAGAGCTTTTTATGGAGGGCTCTGGAGGACTCTACACTGTTTATACCCTGCTTTCATAACTCGCTCTTCAACAGTGTTTACAGGGACTGGCGGTGGGGGTGTGCTCTGATTCAACACAATATAAAGGAAAACCAGTAGTCATAAGATAGGAATGACACCAGCAAAGATTCAGTGGACAAAACAGAAAACAGAGAGGTGCTTGTGTCGTGTACATGCAACAGTGGGGTTTGTGTTTTAAAAAAAGAAGTGGTGTAGACATGTCGGTCAAACGTTTCCATGCCTGTATGATTTCATGTGAGTGTGTCAGTGTGTGATTTTCCCCTCCAGGTGTGTGGGTCCTAATAAAGAACCACCGTACCTGTGTGACTGGCTCCTCCTCTGTGTCCTGTGTGTTTAAGACTGTGGCAGCGTTGTCGGCACCCAGCAGTCTGCGAGCCATCTTCTCCTCATAGGTTAACCTCTGGAAGCAGGGATTAATGGGGTCAGCGGGGGTTAGTGTGTCAGTTGCAGAACACACACATGTACACACCATCAGCTAGCCACTGTATCTAAGCCTTGTGTTAATTAGGGATGTAATTATGTATGGAGAAAACATTATGAATTTCTTTGAGGGTGCATGGCACAAAAGCTTGTTTAAATACACTTTCATGGGTAGTGAAAACACTTTTCTTTCATTCATAGTTGTATGACTTGTTGGGACACTTGTTAATCTGTGTTACTGAACACGCTCATTCTCTAACTGCCTGCAAACACACAGCTGTTTCAGTAATGGAATAAGGCTGGACACACACACTAACACACACACACCTGTTGACCGTTGCTTACGCGCTCCTCTTTAAAGCGCAATTTTCTCTCCAAGTCCTGGATGACAGCATCCTTGGATCCTTGGATGTCCGAGTCAGAGGCGACGCGAGGCGTCCTGGTGACCGAGGACTTCCTGGGGAACGCTTTGCTGAAGGAAGGACAAAACAGAAACATTAGTCAACATTAAAGTCGTAGCACTGGCACTCGCACACACATTATCTCAATGCGTCGCAACGCCTCTTTCCTCTCTAGCTCTTTCTGCTCCCTCTCTGGCTCTCTCACATCCACCCTTATCTGGACTTGTCCAGCTATAGCATTCCACAATGTGTCTTCTTATCTCTCGCAACTGCAGCAGGAATGCCAGGGTGAGAGGGGGAGTGCAGGAGTGAGGGGCTGATGAAAAATGACTGGCAAAGGTGGAAGGTGGAATGTCCTTGATGGAGGAAAAAGAACTGAATCTCTCCCTTCAGGACAGCCATCAGAAGAGCCTACACAACAAGAGATTCTTATCAGCTAACACAGCATGCTGCAGTCCATATGAGCTGGACGAAGAACTCTATAAAGTGATAGATCTTGACAGCTGTTAACTTCGTACACCGTATACGTAAACTACATTACTGAAATCTGAGTGTTGATTTGATTTTGACACACCTTTCACTCTGAGGTCCTTGTATGAGTGTATTTTCAGTGTATATTTTTTTTGCCATATGGAGGCTAAAGCTCTTGCACCTTGAGAATACTTTTGTGTCTAGGTGTGTGGGTTTGTGTGTGTTTAAAAGGGCTCTTTAATTAGTGTTTTCCTGTAAACATGCTGTATAAAAATGTAAACATGTCATCTTCCATCTAGCAGACATCCTGCCTCCAGGTGCCAGCAGGTTTATCTGACGGGGAGCTCAACTCACCTGAGACACGCTGTGTATAAAGACCTTACAAAACTTATGTAACTTGACAGACAGTGTAAAGAAAGCTCTATCTGTAAAAGTGCATGTGAGGAATACGGGATACTTACATAGTCCCGTTGCCTTTAGGAAGACCCAGGGCATTGACTGTAGGACTACCAGGTGAGGAAGGTGTGGAGGGCAACACTGAGGACAGGAAGCTGGAGGCTGGAGATGGAGGGACAGAGGAGAACGGCGAGGACATATCTGAGTAGGCTGGAGACGAGACGGGCAGAGGAGGAGGAGGAGGCGGAGGGGGAGGGAAGTCTTGGGCGGGGCCTGATGGAGAAGACAGGTTGCTGGAGCTGAGGAAGGGCGGAGGTGGAGGCGGGAAGGAAGGAGAGCTGGGAGACTCCACGCTGCCGGCCTTGGTGAAGGGGGGCAAGGTAACCCTGCTGAAGGGCTTGTGTGAGGTGGGAGGAGACAGGGGCGAGGACAGGCTGGACCCTGAAGAACCAGAGGACTGGGTGACATAGCCCGCCCCACCGGGGCTCTGAGCAGCAATGAACTGCTTAGGCCGGGCGTAGTTGAAGGTGCTGGCCTGCATGGCTGCGTTGCTCTCCAACTCCTGGAAGGAGGGAGGAGGGGGGAGAGGTGGTGATGGTGGAGCAGGTGGAGGCACTTCCTGAGGTGGTTGCTGAGGTGGAGGTGGGACTTCCTGGCTCTGCTGCTCCTGCTGCCAATTGGCTGCTTCCTGCTGTTCCAATAGAATCTGGTCCTGCAGCTGCTTCAGCTGGGACGCGTTCCTGCGAAGAAGAAGAAGGAAGGACATCAGTGACAGCTATCAGAAACTAAAGTCAACTTATGTTTTCTTATGGAATTTTCATTCTTTATGGGGGTCGGGGTCTCTGTAACAAAGTAACAGACTTGTAAAAATGTTACAAAATCATGCAGCTGTTTTCAGTTTATGCATGACACCATCACCTGGTCTGTATCCAACTGTAGTCAGAACACAACTGGCAGAAATGTTAGATGCCAGATGTGAGCACAATCGGTGAAGAGTTAAAATGCCGATCAAAGAGTTAGGACAGCCGAGTGGCACAGAAACGCATCGATTTGTGAACATGCTAATTATTTAAGACATAAAGAATTTTGAGGACGACATCAGCACGTGGTCGTGAGTCCGATGGTTTTCAACAGGAATGGATGTTAACTGTTTTTCGTCTGGTCTGAGGGTGATTGCTTGTCACGCCTGAGGTTTAGGCAAAGCAGCGTTATGTAGACAAATTGTGTGTGTGTGTGTGTGTTAGTGTGTGTTCTGGGAAGGAAACCACTGCACCAGCAGCACGCACTGATAGGTTATCAGCCTCCAGCCTTTAACAAAGACTTGTGAAAAAGCCAGCCTGTTGACAATACATCAAGTATGGTAAAGGAATCAGGAGATAAGTGTAGAAGTGAGAAAAACAGCTCTGTTTAACAGCGCAGACCCTAACGGACTGGGAACTGGTCCGGAGCAGAGGCAGTGCTCAGATACGTTGTTTTTCCTCAGAAATAGGACTGAGGTGTGGCTGTGAATGGCACTGTGATGAAAGAAAAACAAAAATGTAATGTTGCGGTGTCATTTTGCCAGGGAAGTATTGTGTTTTGTCACAGAGGTGTGGTTGTCCAGTCTCTCCCCCAGCTTGGTTGATTCACTGTGTTGTCGCGTGATTGTGGGAGAGAGGGAAGTTAGACATTGTGTGGTGTCATCAGATCCAAATCTAAAGTTTTCATTTTCTCAAAGCATCACTGAAACAAGCTCTACATGCACCAGGAGGGTTTTAAAAGAGGACTAACTTTGAAAACCGCAAGACGGAAGTGAACTCTTAAGTGAAGTGAAGCAGGATAAGGAGGAGAATATGGGTCTTTGGGAAAGGTTGAAGCCTTCAGAGTAAACAGCTATGTGTATGTGAGACTGATGAGTTCTTCATAAGTAGACTGTTCAGAATATACTGTACATCCCAGTGGTGCATGTTGTCAGGAGTCCTCCAGGACTAAGTTCACGTGCCCAAATCTTTTCCAGATGTTGAACAATCAGTGGAGTCTTTCAACTATTTTTCATCTGTGAGAATGCAGCAAACCCCCCCTCCCTTTGGCCTCCCCCCGTATACATTTGCAAACAACACCAGTGAATCTTTAACAAAACTGACAGTTTGTAGCACCGTGTAACAAATCCGCCACACAATCCAACAGCAACATGACTGATTAGCCTCTCCTAGCCAGTTATTTTGGTCATATGCTCCCTTCCAGAGGAGACTTCACATGCCCAAATAAATAGTCGTTAATTCAAAAGAGTCCATTGCGATCATTCCAGCTTGTCGCAACCTGGTGCTCTCCTCAAAGAATTCACTGACCGCAAGAGCACACGATGGATTCAATGTCTTCTCCTCTCTATATACATTTTTTTCCCTTTACATTCTGCAAAGGTCTCCCGGCCTCTACCGAAAGAGTTCTTTTACAGGAATAGTTTGGCAGCTCGAGAGGCTTGCGGTGCACTGCAGCGGTTTGATTCCTTTTTTGGCTGTGTTCTCGGAGCATCAGGCAGAAGCACCCTGCCCATCTGCTCCAGCAGGGAGGAAACACACTTCATTTCCTCATGGCCTCATCCCTCCCTGCGCCGTTTTACTGCCTCAGCGTGAAAGACCTCAAAGACCTTTACAGTGTTTACCTATGTTTTTGACATAGGTAAACGTATGTAAATGTATGAGCAGGAGGAGGCCGAGTGGATGTTATCCAGCTGTAACTGACATCACCCCTTCGCCTTAAAAGGCGCTCTTTACTTTCTGTATAAAGCAACTTCGGCTGAACAAGCACCTTCATTCATTACAAAGCCCAACTGCTGTGGAACCCTTTTCACATTGTATCATAACATTCTCTCTCTCTTAGTGTGATCAAGATATCCCTGATTCAGGAAGTATTAACAATCGAGTCATCCATCCACATTAAAATGCACTTTGACTTCTGTATTTAAATTCAGAATTGCAGAATTATCATTTTGTCAGATTAGATTTGCCTCTTGTTTAGACACTTGGCATGCTTCATATCTGACAGTGCATGAAAAGGGCAGCTTGTATAATTTGCAGCTGCATGAATAGTTTTATGGCCCACTCAAGGATTTACACCAAGCAAAGGAAAGGAGTCATCCAGATTCTGTGACCCTGCAGCCTCCAGCTCTGATCGTCCAGACCGCTTTGACCACAAAGGGCAGGACAGGGCCGCAGTACGTACACTATGTCCTCCCTTTCATCCCAGCTGTACTCTAAAACAGCACGACCCCTGCTAAAACCCGACCTGCGCCTTGTGTAAACGATTAGAAAGTATCTACAAATGGCTTGAGAAGCAGAGCTGACCTCCATCACTCTCTCTTATATTCTTTGTCTTTGTGGCGGAGCAGGGGCTGCATTAGGAGGGAAGTGTTCCTCTGTCGCCATGCCAACGGCCCTGTGTTTTGCTGTTCTGGTCGGAGCCAACTGGCCCGCAGAGCGCCGTGCTTTGCTGAGAGAAAACGCTCCAGCTCCTCTGTCTGTCATTCTGCAACACAGCATTACTCTTATGTCTCTCATTGCCTCTCTTTTTTCCTTTTTTTTGCCCCGACTTTTGGAGGTATAAAAAGGCAGAGGCAGTTATGTCTTCCCATTTTCATCCTGAAAAATACTTTCTTTGGGCTGGATCCTGTCTGTAAATTCTTTAATGGGGCAAAAAAGAAAGGAGGGCAGTAAAGGCAGAGAGGAATCTGGTCTGGAGTAACTTTGTCTCTCCAGTTTGTACATGGAAAAGCTCCATAAACAGATCCAGGAACAGCATAACAGTAACTTAATTGAAAGTGTGTTTTACAGCCCAGTGATGTATCAGTCAGCTAAACACTGAGACATGCCAGACACAGTGGGTCTCCACCAGCAGCATCTTGCTTTAATAAATGAAGACCTCAACATCTTAAACAGCCATGTTTACTTGGTGCCGCCTGTTTGTGCTTCCTGAACAATAACGACC
Organism: Maccullochella peelii; assembly: GCA_002120245.1. NCBI lineage: Eukaryota > Metazoa > Chordata > Actinopteri > Centrarchiformes > Percichthyidae > Maccullochella > Maccullochella peelii. Next base: position 457,909 of record LKNJ01000003.1, read on the forward strand.
CGGGGTGCGTGAGAAACTCATCCACTGTTCCACCGCCTATCGGAGCAAGCTGGGAGGCATCCGCAGGTTTATCTGCCGCCCATCTCGTTAGCGCCACAGCTGGCTGAAAAGACGGAGCCGCTTTATTAGACTCGGCTGGTTGATGACAGGAAGCACGCGAGGGGGAGAACAGGAAGTAGTTGAGTGTTCATAGCCAGTAATGAGGGGTTTCCTTCTGTAAACAACAACATGAGGGGAGCTAAGGACGTGCCTGTTCTTTATAAGATTGTGTAGGTGTTTATAAACAGAAAAAAAGTGAGATTAGAAGCATAAAGCAAGGCATCTTCCAGGCTGTGCAAGAAGTGGAACAAGGAAAGGCCCATTCTGTGTTTGCATTACACCTCTGTATATTTGTTTCTGCAAACACCTGTGGCTTAGTAACAGCATGCCCTTGCCATTTGTAAATGATTCATATCCAGATAGTCAAATTGAGCTCTGGTATCACACCTACAGCACAAACACAGCCTTGAAAAAACCTGCCTGAGATCATTACACACGCACACACACACACAAACCGTGACTTGGACCAGGAGTCCATGACAGTACAAATGCACCAGAGCTGTAAGACTCACACACCTTTCTAGTCACACAAAAAAACAAGGTTGTTTTGTTGAGCTTACACACACCTGGTTCACGGTTTCCTCGCTTGTATTTGTTTGAGCATTGCATCATCACTACAATGCGTCAATATGAACCTGTCTGATGCCCTCGAGCAGGAACAGACCATCAATCTGACACAGTGACTGAGCTGATGTCTGAATGACATTCAGACTAACAGACTATGAGTAAGATTGGCTGTCTGTTTAAACTGCTGGACTTAGTTACTTCTGACGTAGGTACAGTAAATCCTCACTGATACAAAGAAATGTTTTTTGTGTCATCTCTGACTGGACAAGTGTCATGAATTTCTAAACATTTACTGAGAAGAGTGCGACTTTTGTTGCGTCAGAATTGAAGTATGATTAAGGTTACATAGAAAAGCCATACAAAATCATTCAAATAGTTCATGTTCAAATGTAAAATCCTCATGCGCTCTGGATCTCTTTGTTTGTTCCTCACTCTCTCACACACACACCACTCTCCTCCCTCCCTCCTCTGCCTCCCTAGCAAAGGAGCCGCGCCAAGTTTCCAAGAACATTTCAATATAATCTCACAGGCTGCCTGATCCCTAAAAACCAGGCTGTTGCTGCTTCTGCTTCTGGGAACACATAATATTCAATATGTCACAAATACAAAAAGCGTTTTATTCTCTTTCTGCAGCCTCCATTCATTCACTGATTCCCTGTCAGCTGACATGTCGTCTCTCAGTCTTTGTTCTCCTGGTGTCCTTAACTTATTTTCAACCCCTCTCCTCCCCGGGTACCCCAGCCCCCTTCCCCTCCTCCTCCTCCTCCTTCTCTTTGGCTCTAATTGCACACACACCACATAAAACAGAACCAGANCCCCCCCCCCCCCCCCCTCTTTAAAACGTAGCACAGAGCTACGTTTTTCTTATTCCAGCCACGCCAACAGCTCACGGCTGCTCCGTTCACCCACTTTCTCCCTGCCCTACTTTCTTTCTTCTATTCTTTTTCCCCTTGCTCTCTATCTGGGCTCGTATTTCATATCCAAGTGTGGATGAAGAGGGCTCTCTTCAATCAGCAAGGCCTCCTTTTCTCTATATACTGTACCTCCATCCATCCTTCCCTCTTCTCTCCCCACTCCTCCGCCTTGCACTCCTTCTGCCCAAGTGAGACGGGGAGTGTTTTTTTTTTTTCTTTCTCTATAGCAAGAATGCTGAAGACATTCTTCTCTGGATTGGAGTGGGAAAGACATTGCTATCAAATGGGATTAGCAGCAGGAGTGGAGGGCGAGGAGGAGGAGGAGGAAAAGGGAAGGGAGAGCCAGAAGGAGAAAGAGAGGCAGAAAGTGAAGAAGAAATCAGTCAGTGAAAGAGTCAGAACCGAGAGTGACACAAGCTTTCTAACCTAACAGACTCTATTGTGTTAACTAATCCGTCTGACTCCACGGAGGAGCTCTGCAAACAAATGAGCCTCGCCACATAAACACAGTCGGTCTGCATCACAGACGCGATGCTAGAAAGAAAACTACCGACTTATCTGTAAAAGTCGCTCACAGTGATGCCGCTCTCCTTCTCTTTTTCTTCTCTTTCTCTCTACAGCCTAAACTCACTACCTTTCCAGAGCCTCCAGCAAATGAATGGGTATCACACTCAGCCTCTCTGTGCTCCCAGAAAACCATACGCCCATTCTGAAACCATATGATTTAAACATTAACATGCCGGGAAAACATGAAAATATTAGTCCTTATTCTACCTCAATCATTTGTCTTCTCTTTCTTCCACTACTCCCTAATTCAAATGTAATGACAAAGTTTTTGGCTCCAGTGCATTTTCAATTTAATACATAAATAAATAAATAAATAACCCAAAGAACCCTAAAGGCAGTAACATTTTTAAAAAGTTTCCTGTCTTAAAGTTAAAGAAAAGCATCATTAAGTTTATTTTTTATCCATTTCCTCATCATTCTATTAGTCCTGCTGAAGTTTGCATAATTTAAATAAGTTGTCAGTCTACACAAAAGGGAAAGGTTTACCTTCAGTGTTGTGGTCTTGATGCGTTGCAGCTCTGATATTTCCCTGCAGGAGAGTGAACTACGTTGCAGTGCTGCCCTGCCAGGTATGAGGAGCATATATAGAGCGCTGAGCAGCCAGACAGCGACAGACGCAGTCGCTCTTTCTCTCTCTCTCTGTCTGCATGAGTCAGTCTGTCTGTGAGCTCCTCCCCTTCATGATAAAAGCTCCCAGCCTGCCTGAGACCAAACCCTTTCAGAATAAAAGCTCAGCCATATATTGTATACAGGCTGCTGACTGAGAAACTTCCCTTTGGGAGTCAGGTCACAGATAAAGAAGACGTCCATAAGAAAAGCAGAATGAGAGAATGAGAGACACCTATATCTAATTGCTTTTACTCGTCCTTTTGTGTCCACATTTATATTGTTTCCTGAATGACTATAGACTAGAAAGACAGGATGATTGAGGAGAGAGAATGAAAGATTTAAGAAATTAATCATCTGAACAATTCTCTCAGTTTCAGGTGACACAAATGAAATTTGTCTATTGTAAGATAACATTTAAAACAACGCCCTTTCTGGAAATAAAATCCACATTCTGTGTACTCTTTATGGCCACGCAGAAACATTATCCACCCTTCACAGTGACTATTATCTACATGCCGAGCATATGGAACATAATTGGACCAATTTGAGCAATGGAGAGAAAGTCCCAGTGTGTGCAAACACTCCCATCACAACCACACAGATCTGGTTTCATTCACTGAAATATGTCCACAAGTATTCAGTTTCTCAATAAAAGAGTTTTCTCCTTCATTTTTGTGGGATGAAACAAAGCCTTTTTGGGAATTTATCATTTCTATTTTTGTGTGTAATGCCTCTATTTTTAGTCGGTGTGCGTTTTCCAGGCTGCTGATGAGTCACAGCGTGTTGATGGGAGACGGGAGGCCAGGGATCCGGTCCAGTGGGGTGTTGTGTGTAGCTGTAAGTGTGTGTGTAAGCGTGTTTGTATATTGGGGAAAGGTCAGCAAGCCATTAGGAGAGGGTCTTCCTCTCTCTAGAGGTGCGAGTCATTCCCCGTGTGTTGACTCATTGACACCTAGAGGCGAGTCAGAGTGAAACTCTCTCTGCGCTCAAAGTGGGTTCATGGTGACAGCAGTGTCATGAGATGAGAGTGTGTATACATTGTTACACCCTCTAATTAACGTCCACAAGTGGAAGTGGTGTGTTGGTCCGACTGGGAGTGTGTCTAAAGGGAGATCAACTCTATACCACACATGCAGCCACACACACCGCTCGCACCGACAGCCGGGGTCAGGATCTAATCAGAGGCTGATTGACCTCATCCGGAAACAATGTGATTCTCCGAGTGTGTGTGTATGTGTGTACGGTAATGTGTATTTATCTGTGTGTTTCTCAGTGTTTAACATACCACGGGGGTTTTCTTTCCTGGGAAACACAGTCTGCTTTCTATGAGGGGATCATGAGGCCTGTTAGTTTCCATGCTGTCAACTCCCAAACATACACCCTGGTCTCTCGCTCGCCTCATCGCTCTGTGTGTCTTTTCATCGCTCTCTTTTCCCTCTGCGTTATGAAGGTCAGCTCCGACAACTCTCTTCCTTATTTGGAGACTTTCTCCATTCCGTGCAGGTCATTCTAGCACGACCGACCAATCCAGTGGTTAGTTGGTCTGGTGTCTCAGCCAATCCTGTGTCTCCCATGTCCTTTTAAGGACTGCCCATCTCTGACTCTGGTGGTTGATGTGAAATTATTTGCTTTTCCTGCTCTCTTGTGTCTTCAGTGACTTCATTTTGCTTTTTACTCTGTTGTACAAGCTCTTTCTCTCCCTGATGATTACTAACTTTCTGTTTTTGCCTTTTTTCCGTTTGCTGGTAATCAAAAACCTCTTTCGCCTGCATTCACTGAAGCGAAGGTATCCATTAGGAAACTGATCTACAGTCGCTGTTTTACTCCCATTTTTAATTAGATGTTTGATGGTGATGAACCACAAGCAAAGTCCTCAGTGTGTAGCCAGTACCATATGTGGTTCTTTAACATGCATGTTTCACGCTTTCCATAAAACCACAAGCAACACCTCGACAAGAAAGTGATTGTTAATGCTTCATTAGAGAGTTCATGACTTGCACCTCGTAAACACAAACACACTGCTGAGAGGAAGCTCTGAGTCACAGCGCAGATATGCGACAAATCCTGGCTGCCAGAGCTCCTTGCTCAGAAATGCAACACAGAAAGTATATGGACCCTGCTTTAAATTGAACACAACAAGCCTGAAAAATCCTGCTAGTAGTCTGATATTTCTTAAAAATCCAGAGGGACAGACAGCAACAACCAATCACATGCTGCGGCTTCACACTGTAAACACAAGTTCTGTGTGTGTGACAGTGGGAGACTGATGAGGGCTGTTGGCAAAGAGCAGTTTGTTGCCTTCAGTTTGCATGCTGTTCCCCTGACAACAGCCTCACTGGGGTTAAAGAGGTTTGGAGCTACTGCAGAGATCATTTAATCTCAGTGGTATGGCAATTATGTCAGCGGACAGGGATTGAAAGGTATAAGGTCAAGCTGTATGCAATAGAGGCCACAGTAAAGTGGATTAGGCCATTCCTCATCTGTATCACTGCAGTGTGTCAGTATGCAAAGCCTGGACACATTAAAGTTGGTAAGTGATACACGTGGTGTCACTTGTGCACTGTTGTTCTCACTCACTGTTTTAACCACACCCTTGATCTTGTTCTGGTCTATGGCATTGAAATTGAACATCTAATAGTCTTTCCACAGAATCCTTTTTTAACCGACCATTATTTAATAACTTTTGAATTCCTATTACTGGACTACACGCCATTAGGCAAACATTCCTACACTAGATGTCTATCTGATGGTGATGTAGCTAAATTCAAGGAAGTGATTCCATCGGCATTTAATTCAATGGCGTATCTCAATATAACCAAGGACTCCAATGCTAACTTCAGTCCCTCCCAAATTGACCATCTTGTTGATAGTGCTGCAGGCTCACTGCGAATGACACTTGACTCTGTTGCCCCTCTAAAGAAGAAGATAATAAAAC